>QLNU02015359.1:77868512-77893146 GCA_006491805.2 Dysdera silvatica | reverse complement strand
TAAACTTCCTGCCCACGCCCAGTGGCGGATTTATAAAATTTCCGCCCTTAGGCACAAACTGTACTGCAGCCCCCTTTCACCTTTACAAAGACAGGAATATTTGTAAAAAACTTCGTGGATTCGGGACACTTTTTGAATCTACAATAATTTTAGTACGGATTCATGGAACCTCTGATTTGATCTGGTTGGTAAAAAAAAAAGAAAAGAAAAGAAGCAAACACAATTACAAATATAATATTGTAATGGAATTGCGGTGTTACCAAAATAAATAGAACCGCATAAAAAGAAACCACACAATAACTGTAATAGATATGAAATGCTGCTCATGTTGCACAGAAAGCCCAGTGCTAACATCGTCCATCGTTTTGTTTACTTTTACTGACGCCCGCAAAACGTTTTCGTTCTGGCTTCTCTCAAAGTCAGAAAGTTAACATTAACAACTAACGGCAATTTCCACGTGTTGATACCAGACATATCCGCTTTTGGTGGGAAGTATCTGATATTGTAAGGTAAACAATATGGTCATATCACACCCTTGCGACGAAAGTGTTACAACTCAAAATTCGGTGAAAATGGGTTAATGTTACAACTAGATGTGCAAAACAGTGCTGCATTCTGCTGTGTAAAAGGTTAAGCTATAAGTTATTCTGATTTCCGTTAGTTTGTATAGGTAACGGTTTTGATGTCTGTTTCATCGCCGCTTCTCATGGAAAGAGTTCCATTTTGAATTGTTCGTTGACCTTGGACAAGGGACCGTTAGGGGCCGTTGAAGTGTTACGTAAGCACATTTTTGGCCATTTTATACTCCGCCCTTGTAAGAAAAAATAAGCAAATGCTTGAACCCCATCCTCATGCTTACGTAAGATTTCGGTTCTCTAATTGGTTGGTACAAGTTTTTGAAATAAGAATGCAACGTGTGATGCAAATTATAATACTTATTTACATTTTTATTGTAATATTGAGCACTTATTAGTAAGTTTGTTATAATATTAAATGCTTATTTATAAATAGAGAGTAATCACAATAAATTATCGCGTTTAAAAAAAGTTTTAACACGCTATTAATTGCTATTTTTTTGGCACAAGAAAGTATTTTGTTACATTTTTATTGTTAATATTTCTTACGTTGTAAGCAACTAGTGTAATATATAAGAAATGGATTTAATAAAATATATTTATTAAAAATAATACATTTATGATAATTTAAAAATAGTAAAGCCTAGATGGGGCTCCCGAGCTTAGGAAGGTTGAAAGCCACTGGTTTAAATAATTAAGTATTTAACTGCGATTATGTGTCGTTTATTTTATATTTGATATCTTCTACTAGCAGTGTGTCATGCATTCAAGTACTGCAGTTCTGTTATGGCGGTTGTTATTTTATGACTACGTGTTGGCTTTATTATTGTTGGATGGCTCAGACCCTCCCTCCCCGTTGTCAGCAAAAATAAGCAAATGTCAACCCCCCCCAAAGATGCTTACGTAATACTTGAACGCCCCTTAAATTATCTTCTAGTAAAGCGTTATATTTTCTGTTGTAACTGTTTACGATATCGGACGAGGCAGAAAAGTATGTACTATTTCGAGTTGTCACACTTTCGATGAATGGTCAAAGGAAAGGATTTGGTTACAACTTGAATTGCTCCTCTTTAGCTGAATGTTCAAAGAAAATGGAGTCATCAAGTTTCTTTTTGCAAGTATTATTGCTTTTAGTGTCGAAGGTATTTAATTAATCAGTTTCTGGGTCAAATCGGAGTCAATTTTGTCCCACTCTCTTTGAAGATGCAATTTCAGTTCATTTTTATTTTTTATGGCAATTCTATAAACTGTTTTTTTCAATTCCTCGCATAAACGTTCTATAGGATTCAAATCAGACCATTAAGGTGGGTTTTAAGACGCCTGAGTACATAATACAGCAACCACAGCATTGTTTTTAAAGCGATATGCTTAGGACCACTGTCTTGTTGGAACACGAACCTGTCTTTGATTCCCAATTTACTCGCATCTTTTTTCATTTTTTTTTAAATACCAATATACACATGTGGATTCATAGTATTATCAATAAATTCAAATATACCGTTCCCATTCGCCGATATGCATTCCCAGACTATTATATAATCCCCACCGTATTTGACAGTAGCACACAGATTAGTTGATCCAACTCTGATTTGGGCTGCCTCCACACAATTTTACTCTCGCCTGTGTTGAATATCATAAACATTGATCTATCACTAAAATTAACAATGTTTAAGAAACCTTGATCATTATCGACGATTTTTTTTTGCGAAATCCGGTCTTTTTCTTTTTTCTACTTGTTTTACTCATACGGGGCTTCTTCCGGGAGGTTATTCACGATATCCATTATTTCGCGGTGTTCCACGAACTGTTTTAAAGCTTACAATTTTTTTTCCAGAAAATGACTTAACTGTAGAACAAATTTCCGGTGCTAGTTCAGCAAGATTTACCTTGGCACATCGTGTAAGTTTCCTCTCTTTACGATCAGTAAGATTTTTTAATCATTCAGTTCAGCGTCTATCTATTAGATATCCCTGCTGACATCTTTTTAATACACTTTGCATTGTTGAACGTGGAATTCCAGTCACTTTCTTAATATCTCTTCTAGAAAAATTCTATTTTTCTAATTTAATGATAATTTTTTTCACCTAAACTAAGCTCTCGCACTTTCTCCATTTTAAAGCTCGATTTTATGATTGTGTTCACTCTCGACGAGGTTCTTTCATTGGCTTTTTATAAACATCATCTGACGTCAAACTTATCACTGCAATCAGTGTTACGAAGTGTACGAAAAAAGTATAGCAAAGGAATGCGGCAGGTGGACGAATAATTTTGGTGTGACTCATTTAGCGCATTGTGTTGTTTAAAGTCTCTACTTTCGAGTATTTTTTTTTAAATATATATATATATATATATATGTTTGCATATAATGTTAGAGAAGGAACATAAAATGTCACATAAAAAGATTTTTTGGTTATTGACTAGATTTAGTATTTTTAAGCATATAAAGTTATGAAAAATGTTAGGTGGCCGAATACTTTTGTGACCAACTGTAGACGTCTAAAACCTGACATTGTGCAAGATTTTGTTGCCTGTTTCTGAATAATTTATGTCAGAAAAGACACTAAACTAATACTCACTCCGTATTTCATATTTTTAAAACGGAATATTTTTTCGACATTGTAAAGTTTAGAAATTTTTATTTTAAAACTCTGCTGCCGCCCTTAACGGATGTGACTTCTAGGAAGGAGTCTCGTGTACCTACTAGGAAATCCGTCCCTGATTAATTCTCAGCGTAAACCTAGAACAATTTAATGAAATAAAATTTGAAATTTGAAGACTGACCTTTGTTTACATAACTGTAGAAAATACGTGATTTTGTTTGTTTGCACAAGTGAATTCGTAGCTGAAGATAATAAAAGAATAGGTAAAGTTGATGGGGATATGCAAGACCGTAGCCAGGATTTAATTTCAAGGGGGGGTTCAAAAATTTTTTCAGCATGTATCGATACAATCATAGCATGCAAGGCCGTAGCCAAGTCCCATTAAAAATTTAGTTTCGGAGAGAACTGGTCCTCAGATTACCTCCCCCCACCACCTCTGGAAACGGGCATGGATATATGCCACATCGATTTTCCCTAATCCTTTGTTGATTTCAGGAATTATATCTTTTTTTTTCTTCCAAAGAAAATTGTTGTCGATTCTCGTTAGGCATTTCACTACCGAAGAAATTGGAAGAAAAAAATCGCAACACTAGACACAGACAACAGCAGAATGGACGATAAACTCCCTTTTTACTCACGTGTTAGCCCTTTTTCCACCAATTGTTTATCATATATCCCTGGAGGGAAAGTAGGGGGAGAACAAGAAATCGGAAACGAATTAGACAGCAGGGGAAAAATGCCAAGAGGTGGGACAAGTCAGTTTAAACGACCAGTCCTTTCTTCATCCTTATTCCCAAAGAAAAACATGATGCCTTATTTCTTGCATTTTTAATCCTCTGCATTTGAAGTGACTTTTTTTCATGCAATTGAAAAAAAAATTTTTTTTTTAAAATCGTGAATAAATTTTTTGTTATTATGGAATTTCCAAAAAATTTATTTCGTTAACTTTAGAATTTTAATGCAGTGCCTTAATGGCATTTGAAACGGTGATTGGTCTCAGTTTCGTAATAAAGGGTTTTTTCGTTATATCGCCATTCGTTATAATGGGAATCTACTGGATATTATCTCTGCAGCATGATATGTATATTTGGCGCAGTATAGCTCAGATGCTCTTGCGCCATAAAAAAGCCAATCAATCAATCAATCAATGATATGTATACACTGGCTTAAGTAGGGGGTGTTGATGGAAATTATAACCCCCATTACAATGGAATTTTATATATTTAACATAGGAATATGTGAGTTGTAGCTCTGTAAGCCCCATTATGTCTATGACTCCTATGGGCTTTCTGTGTACGCTTGTGCATGTATAACATGAGTTTTGCATACACTGAGTCACCCAGAAAGCACAACCTTCAGAAAACAACGCCTCAATGGGGGGTCGCAATTTTTGTGTGCAGCAGAGTATAACGTAGCTCACCATTTTATTGTCACACTTGCTTAGTCCAACGCGTGAGGAGTTTTGGTGAGTACTCCCCCTTGCGTACTAGCAAAGGATGCACAGCGCATGTGCAAGGCAATAGGCAAGGGTACCTTTTCATTTCTTTCCTCATCCACATCTACGACATTACTTCGTGTGGAGGTGGAGGGGGCGAGAAATTCTATTTGACGCCATTGAATTCAGGATGCGTGGTGCAAAATATTGCGCGCGAAAGAGTGAGTAAAAAAAAAAAAAAAAAAAAAACCCGAACGTACGTGCGAAAAATCAGTCAACGAACCCGGTACTGCTTGAAAGCTAGAGGCAATGGATAGAGACGAAGCAGGGATCTTCATGTCCGGCACCGCCGCTTATCTTTTTAACCCCTGGCCTAACCCCCCACGAGACCACTGTTCTAGTTCCCCCCCTCCAAACTATACCTACCTACCCCCATTCCCCCCCTGAATCCCCCATCCCCAAATCTCACCTGTCCCGGAGAACTTGCTACCCTCCTTCTCAGAACTTTTTTAGCCCCAGAGTGTAAGGACACTGTCTAACCTTGAGGAGGAGAAGAAGAAGAAGAAAAAAATAGACTAATATCGTCTCCCGTGTTTTGTTGCAAAACAATCGATGCCATAACACTGTACGAACCTCCGTCTGTTGCGTGTGCTTACCATCTAGGATGTGGATGAGGTCTTCCTGAAGCGGAACTACTACACCTGTCATTTCAATCCAGAGAGGACGACAACATGCATGTAAGTTTCATTTCATTCTCCTTTGAAGAATATTGGATTTTGCTTTTGTATGATAATTTTTTGCATGACGACTTTCCTCTTGTCAATTTTAATCTTATTAAATTATTAATGACCACGTTTTTATGACCAGAAATCGCTAAATCGGGGAGAGGTCAAGTATTACGTAAGCACCTTTGGGGAGAGAGGGCATTGCTGTTGTGCTTATTTTCCTGTTAGCCCATGTTAATTTTTGCTTAGGAGGGAGAGGGGTATAAAATGGCCAAAATATTGCTTATGTAATACTTGAACTCTCCCTCATCAAAGAAAAATAATTAAATATTTTATAATAAAATGGCTTAAATAGTTCATGGAGGTTATACCTATATTTTGTACAATTCGCTTATTTCATTCGAATTTGATATTTACGCAGACTATCCTTTTAAATGACCCTTCACTTGACATAAAAGATATATGTAATTTGATGTGATTATGGCGACTTTTGTGGTTTGTGAAAACCTCTCAGATATCCCTAATGAGGTGTCATATTTATTAGATTAGCAATTATAAATTTGCAGAGTAAAATGTAACAAAAAGAAATAAATTACCAGTTAGTAAAGATTGAACTGTTAAATAGAAATTTATCCACGTGGCTAGTTTTGCAGTGTATATAAAAATGATCTTCTGATAAGCATTAAATGATATAATTATTTCTTGATAATATATATATATATAGTCATCGTACAGTATCGAATTTTTTGATTATATCTGCAGTAATATACACTGATGTTCAAGATTAGGATAACAAATATAAAACATTCATGCAGCATATTTCGCGGATTTTTTCAGTGTGGTACCAGCGACTTTCGGAAATGCTTTACCACAACCCTCGATACAGCCATTACTTGCGATATAACAATCGGTTGAGGAGACGCTAGCAGTTCTCCTATAAGTATAACACTATTTAATTATAAATTTGATATAGCTACTATTGATTATAATGTCCTTCTGTGGCTCCCTTCAGAGTTACCATGAGTTTATGATAACGTATTTATTCCGGTACATCGTATTTAATTTCAAGTTTCGTTTTACTTTTTATGATCACTTTATGGGTAAAAGAAATTGTAAATCATTATATGTATATATATGTACGATGTTCGTATTGTATATAATTTTGTGGTAAAACTTGCATTAAATGAAAAAAAAAATTAATTTAAGGGGAGTCAGCTTTTACTTCTACCTGTAGCCTTTTCGCTTTCCAAATTGCGCAGGTTTACTGTATCACATAGAGTATGGTAGCGAAGAGAAAGTGTATTTGTCTATAGTTTAAAAACTCTAAGTTTGAATACCACTTATACCGAGTGTTTGCTTTTCTTTTTATTTTCTACCACCCCGTATTGCGGGGTTTGCTGCCCTGGGTGCAAAAGGTTCGGATTCCTCAGAAAATTGAAGGTCTTGACCCCACAGTATGGCCATATTTATGGCACATATTTATGCCATAGCTCAAACCACAAACTGTACATTTCAATATGTTCATTAATGTGTCTGATAACTAAGTTAGTGCCGCTTTAATCTTATGCATCGATGGCTAATACGTCAGACATATAGTCGTAATCCAATGTTATTCATATCAATGTAATTCTATCGTTATTCAATGTCGTATGATGACCACATATATATTATTAAATTACACGTGCATATTAGGCAATAATTGTTTATCTGTAGATCATCTTACATGTACACTGTGAGAAAAAAATCACGAAACACGCAATTTTACATTTATTTCCGTACTGTGATTCCACTTCTGAGTATGACGGTCTTGGGGGAGGGGGGGACACCCGTCCCTCCCCACCGTGTGCGTTATTTACACTGGCGTACGCAGGGGGTGTTGATGGGGTTGTAACCCCCCCTTGCAATGAAATTTTGTATATTTAACATAGGAATATGTGAGTTGTAGCTCTGTAACCCCACCTCATTGGGTCTATAACCTCCCCCCTTATGAACTTCCTGTGTACGCTTAGGGTTACTTAATTTAGGCTTTGGTTTCAGTTACGTTATTCAGGGTTGCCATTCATTTTAGCTCATCTTTACTAAACTTCTTGTATTAAATCAAGATTTTATATCATTTTCTTTTTCTTTTTACGCTGCTAGTAACTATTTCAAAGACGGAAAATTCCCCCCCACATCGTAGACGATGATGTGGCAATATTAGATGATAATTTTTTTTATGTATATATATATATATGCGATACTATTACACTTCACCAGGTTAGCACAATTACCAAATGGTCGGCAAACAAAGCCACCTGGTGTATGTTTTTTTGTTGTAAATTGCTCCCAAAGAAAAGAATGATTTCACGGTGCCTGGCGGGAACCGAACCCACGACCTCTTGGTAGCCGGCCAAGTGCTCTTCCAACTGAACTAACCCTGTGAAAGGTAACAATATCTCGTACATGAAAAAAAAATAACAATTTATCATTTAATTATTTCAAAGTTTTACATTTTGCAATCTAGGCTTGTTTAAGTCAAGATTTTCGCTTTCGATCCTTCGTCAGGTATTTTTTTCACTATTCTAAATATAAGGTTTTCCACACTCTTCTGAATTGTTTTCTGTAAGGATCTTTATATGGGTTCTTATCCGTAAGAGATAACGGGTGAAGCATAACTTATAAAAGTCTTGTTATTCAAGTACAGTAGTTGTTCCCGCGCTTCAAACCTCAAACTGTGATGCACATCGTAAATAAACATACTCATCCACTAATGTAGTTTACATATATATATATAGTTTATTCATGTAGTTTACATATATATATATATAGTTTATTCATGTAGTTTACTTATGTATTTTACTCATGTAGTTTATTTATGTAATTTAATAATGTAAACCCCCAGTTATCTGCTACTCGCATTTCAGTCGCAACTTCGTCATCCTTGAATACTTGCTAATCAATGTGGACTTGTAAAGTTATAATTTTTGTAATTTTTCACATTCTGGTGTCCATTTTACTTTCTCTGTGGCATATTTTCCATATTTTTCTTTGCGGTATTTTCTTCACGAGTTTCCCTTTGATACGTTACTGAAATTATTGGTTTCTGCGGGAGGTGCATTCCTTGATACTACGTCTTTACTTCCAAATGTATATTTTGATCCCCACCAAAATTTTAAAAGCTTAATTACAAAAATTACAACGCCATCCGCAAAAAGAAAAACATTTATAATTCCATTTAGGTTTATTCATCGCGTAGTTATTATATGTTTTATTTGGGATTTTATCGATTTTAATCAATATAATTTCCGGTATTAAAATTGTCATTCTAATTGACACGTTTGATTAATTTAATCGACATTTTTGTCAAATTTAATTTATAATTTTATCGAATTTGGCCGTCATGTTTGTTAAATTTAATCGATTTATTTCTTATTGACTAAGCATTCATATAGAAATATAGAATATGCAATTTCGTTTAGTCTAACTACAATTTTGCGCTATTAGACGCAAAGCATCAGCAAAAGATATAAAAAGGTAATTGAAATTGTTTTAATTAAATTATAAATGAAATATTTAAATATATTGATCAAAAACAAATAAAATTTGTAACCCGAAAAAGGGTAATTGGAACTACTACTTGGAGATTTCAATTCAAATGAGGGGAAATTATTCATTTGTTTTGCTCATTTTAATGCAATTTTAAATTTTTAGTTTCAATTGCATTCTTGTAGATTACAAATTTGATGTTCCAAAATACACGTATAGTGATTAAAGAAATGCACCACATGAAATGCCAATGTCATTACCGTATGCGTTTTGTGTATATAAAACTTAATCTGCATAATTTTTTGTAATAATTATGTATTTTTATACGAATTTAAATTCGATATTTACTTAATCCTTAACATTTTATTTCTTCTTAATCCTGTCATAACTCTTATATTTACCTTCTACTTACATTGTTTTTCTGTATTTACGTATTTTATTTAATCTTTTGTCATATATTTACCTATTTCATTTAATCTTTTGTCATATATTTACGTATTTCATTTAATCTTTTGTCATATATTTACGTATTTATTTACTCTTTGGTCATATATTTACGTATTTCATTTAATCTTTTGTCATATATTTACGTATTTCATTTAATCCTTTGTCATACATTTACGTATTTCATTTAATCTTTTGTCATATATTTACGGATTTCATTTAATCCTTTGTCATACATTTACGTATTTCATTTAATCTTTTGTCATATATTTACGTATGTCGTTTAATCTTTTGTCACATATTTATGCATTTCATTTAATCTTTTGTCATACATTTTTATTCACTATATGTTTGTGTTTACACATACGTCTAAATATTTACATATTAATAAACATGTTATATTGTATAAGGCCGTACAGGAAAAGGGGGAGAGAGGAAGGAATATTGGCTGTGGATGCAAAATATGGGCATTAAATTTTTTTTTGTTTTTTTGTGCAATGGAACAATTGTTTCAAAAGTAAGCAATTCCCACCCATTGACGTATATTTTTTTTATGAATTTTCTAAAAAACGGTAATTTGCATTAAGTCAGCTTAAAATATTTTAAATATATTGATATGAAAAATATATGTTTAATAATAAATTAAAGAAGTGAGAATATTTCAACAAGCTGCTCTTTCTATTATTTTCTTTCTTAAAACTATTTAATAGAATCGAAATTGTTTTTGTGTTAATTCAATATATTCAACTTGTCAACTGCTCGCAACCTATAACTACGTAGTAGATTAGGTTTAATAAAAATTATCATTAATAGCGTAGAAAAATGGTGTAATAGTATTCTACATGACACTATATCGTAATGGCTTTATAACCTCAAGTTATTTAAATGATAGATCAATTACAGTTTTTACATAGCGTCACGGTAAGTTAGATACTTTTATATATCTAGTCGTTCTATCCTTTGCAGTTCGTAAGGTTGGAAATCGTTGCTGTGGTAATGTTGTTCGTGCTTCACGGACACTCGTTTGCTGAAGAAACTAATGTCACAGACAACACTCAACGGATTCAGAACGCAACGACCGGAAATTCTGAACAGGTATGCAAATTTGGTTTCATTGTTATACATTAGTGAACAAGTTGTAAGTTAATATTACCCTTCTTAGGGACAACGCAATTGCCAAATAGTCAACATACGAAGTCACCGGAGCAGTTCTTTATTGTAATTTTTGCGGGGAAGCCTTTAGTTAGCAATTTTCCTACACCCACCCTTGAACTCAAACTAGAGCTTTCAATGTATAGCAAAAAAAAAAGACATCGCCCTAGCCTATACAACAAGCTTATAACAACCTTTCGAAGAAGAAAGAGAGCGTCATTTCTGAGTCTTGGTGACCTAGCGGTTTAGGCACTCCTGATATCGGAGAGGTCCTAGTTCGACTCTAGACAAGGGGAATGCCACCTTTTCTCCTGTATCTTGAAAGTTCTAGATCAGGGGGGAGCAAACCTTTAAAGGTCTTGTGCCAAAGTAATACTCCATTTTCTTTCAGCGTGTCACGCTACACTCACCCAAATTACGGAAGTTTAATTTACTACCTAACTACGTATTAATGGAAATTAATATATTAGTGTTAATTAAGGGAACACAAATGGCCATAAATACAGACACATATTCAGTGTTAAGGTGTTTTTAAATATAATAATAACACTTGAATAAACCACACGCACCAAAGTTGGACTTGCTTACTTGACTCCGCATGTCTTAAACCGGCACCATTAAATGTGGGAGTGCAACAATAATAATAATAGCAATATATACTCGCATTTAGGTTGATATGTATATGTCTTAATGCGTGTCTTCATTATGATGTGTGTGTTTTTTTTTAATTTTTACTCTTAGGCTGCAAGGACATTGAGCTATCGAATAGGAAATGCACTTTCCAATCAATACAGGGAAGAACACCGAGATGATCAGGGGATCGTCAGAGGAAGTTACGGTTTTAGAACTCCTCTTGGAGAATTTCGTGAAGTGAAATATAGGGCTGATGAATCCGGTTTTCGAGCTCACGTTGTATCCAACGAACCAGGAGTTAGTCAACAAAATCCTGCAGATGTTCAAGTCCGAAAAGTATTTTCACATCCGCCTTCCGAAAATTTGAAACAGAATCAAAAGCTGTTAGTTTCTGAAGCTTATGCCCTTCAAAATAATCTACCAGGAGAAAGGAAGTCAGACCAGTTCGCAAACGACCCATTGGTGCAAGAACTTATGCGCATAATGAAGATCCCTTTTCCTTTACCTAAAGATAAAAAGGAATCTCCAGAAAATTACGATGATCATCACATTGCTGATGTTCGTCATCTTACTGATGGTTATCGACCTGCTGTGGTTCATAATCCTATTACTGCTCAACTTCCTACTGATGATCATAGTACTACTGATGGATATTTTCCTACTGGTGGCTATTATTCTGTTGATGACCATCATCCTACTAATTATCGTCATCCTATTGATGTTCAACTTCCTGCTAATGAATATCGCCGTACTAGTGAACATCGTCCTGCTGACGACAATCGTCCAACTGATGACCATCGTCCGTCTGAAAATCATCGTCAGAATGATGGCCATCGTCTTCCTGATATTTACCAAGAGAATCGGAAGGTTGTACCCGGATCATCGGAAATGGCTCTAGAACTTGAATACTTGATTAATCTTTGGAGAAAACAGAACGATAATCTTCAAACCAAAGGTTCTGGAACGCATTCATTTCAAGAACCACTGCATCAAAAGTTTCCAGGAGATTCTAGGCCACTTATGGCCAAAGTTCCGCCTTTCTTACTGAAAGAAGAGAAAAAACAGTCAAGTAAAGAAGAGTTACCTTCTCTGTCTGAACAGTTTCTTGATAATTCTTATCTTCAACGAAACAATTGGGTTTTGGGTTTCATTCCCTTTGGAATCAGAACAGATAAAATTAATGAGATGGTGAAGAAATTTAGCGGCGATCGGAACACTCAGAGCGAATCAAACGATGACACAAATTCAGCACTCTTCTTTAATTTCAAGTCGTCTGCTTCTCCTCTAAATCACATAAATAAAAAGAATTGTAAAGTTGATGGGGTGCCAAATTCAGGGGCAATGACTAGTCACTTCGTCAATGGGGTTTCTACAGAAACGCCGGTATTGAACCCACCTGGATTAAAAGATGTTTCCGAAATAAGGAATAATGTTGGCTACGGATTAGCGCAAGGACAAAGTAAACATTCTGAAGCTGAAGACAATGGTATATATATGATTCAGTCCATATTTGCAAAAAGACTAGCAGGTCTCCTTGGTTCTAGTGGGATATTTCCTCCTCATCTGTTACCCCATTCAAATAGCAAGGAGCTTAATCTTCCATTCCCAATGCATACATATCTTAAAGCTAATCGTACTGTATCGGAAAAATCACAACAGCAAGCAGTTGAAAATCAGCCCTTACACGAAAAAGAAAAGATTGATTTCGTTTACACAAATCCCCATTCTGCTCAAAGGTGGAAAGACCTTCTATCTTCTGTTCAACCGACATCTGTTTCTTCGAGCAATACACAATTTTCTCCTGATACTTTATTTAAAAGCCACTCGGTAGTTTCTACTACCAATGACGTTCGCATTCATAACATTGGTAAAAGAGGTGAAAATCAAAGTCATCATATGCTTACTCCAGAGAAGACAGATAAAGGATTACAGGATAAAGAACAAGTTGAAGAATTTATTATGAGGAATTTCTTCAACGGAATGATGTACTCCTCAAACATCAAAACTAATGATCAGCAAGACAAAATTGAAGATACTAATAGAGATTCAATGTTCAATAGTTTCCAAAGGAATCGTGATACGCACAATGGAAGGACAAGAACTTCACTAAATGGTGACCAACCTGCTATCCTGGACTTACCACCATGGTCTGCTAATCGACATAGACGTTTCGAAATACCCCCTGTACTCAGACCTCTATTTGACTCAAAGGGTGTTCCAGTCAAGCCTGAAGATGTTCCCATACATTTGCATCGTTTTATGCCACCAAAATCACAGTATTCCGATAGTGATAGAAGTTTCAGGTTTTCAATACCAAGGCCTGTACCTCCACGAAGTGTGGTAGTGCCACCCAAGCCACCACTGACTCTTTGATACCAGGTTCAACATAGAAAATTTTGCTAATTATTTATAAACTTTTTTAGTTTATATACATCCATTGCGTGGATAGAGTCATAATTGACCTTCACCAACATTATCTGTACTCAGGTAACTTTTGTTAACGAACTCGTTGAGCGAATGGAAAAGTTTGTGCAGTTGATTTTCGTGAGCACGTCCGGACAGACAAAACAGATGGTTCTCTGAAACATATCAACTCTACCATGTTGGTTCTTCATGTGCATGATTGAAATTACGTCCAACATAAGAGGGAGTCCGACCATGGCTACGGGAAAATGTCTTTGCCGATCTAATAATGTAAGATATTTCGCCATATGACAGTTATATAAGAGCTTTTTAACAGTCATTGTATTTTTGGATTTTAAATTCTGCGTTATATTTACTTAGAGGACTTTTAATGGATTCATTTAGTCTAATGGAACCACTCTTCCCGTTTCTGTTGCCATTTGTTGCATTTTCTGTTGCCATTTTTTCTCATCAATCGTTTGTGTTTGTTCTATTCGTTTGCTTGTTGAACCGTTTGTGAATTTTTGTAACGATGACTTGCAATCCTAGATTAGTTTGAAGTAAAGTCAATTTGAAACAGCAAATGACGTTTCTATTGCTAAAACACTGTTACGTAGAAACCGATGCAAAAGAAACGCAATCATGTTTTCATTTTCAGCATGTGAATATTTAAGAACCGAGAAGATACTTGATAAAAAAATAATTTCTACAAATACACGGATACTACAAAAACAATTATTGATTTTATTGATGAAAAAAACAGATATTAACAAATCTTCGATGGAATTTTTATTAATTTGTAAATAAATATAAAGAGCTTTTATATTTTCATTTAATTTCTTTATAATTTTCTTAGAACTACTCTCTCTCTCTTTTTAATTTTCTTTGAAATTTTCTTTTAAATTCCTTTGGTCTTAAATTCTTTAAAGATTTTTATTCAAAAATTTTCAATTTTTATCTGGAATGTTTTTTAAATATTTTTTTGTATACAGACGAGTTTTGACTGTTACTAACAGCTGATCTCAAAGTTTTAAACTTTGGGTATTTTTTCCATTCGTATTTGCATTAATATGAAATTACAAAAAATTTCACTGCTAAAGCTTTTTCGAAATAGAGTTCAGGTTAAAAAGCAATCAAGATTCCTTGATAAAATTCTTTTAATTTAAAGCCCATAAATAAAAATCTTTAAACTATCTAAGAGAGATAGGGTGAAGAAATAAAGGTCTTAAAATAATAAAAAAAGCTTCAGTTTTAGATTAGATAGAATTTATTAATTAATAATTTATTAATTTAGATAGAATTAAAAGTCAATTTTGATAAAAGCTATAATCACCTTAAAATTTTCTCGTATATGCACTTTTTATGCTGAGCGAAAAAATAAAATAGGTAACTCTAAAATAAATATGAAATTAAAAACAAAATAAAATAATTTTTATTTTTTGGGCAGAAGAAAACGTTCCCCAAATTAAAATTTTTCTAATCGATTCAAACCAGGCAAATTTTCACAAGAGTTTGGGCATTTTTCTAAAGGCTGGATTAATTAAGCTTTTGAACTTGTACGAGCGTCAGCGAAAATACAAAAGTCATAACCCTTTCCCTAGATCAGCAATTCATTTTTGCGCCAACAGTTGGTACACTGCGCACAATGAGCGAAACTCTATAAAGTCTAAACGGAGCACGTGCGAATTTCGTGCACACCGTGGAGTTCCGGGAGTTTGTTCCGGGAGTTTAGCTCTTGTAATAAGAGGTTCTGCAGCTTTAATGACACGGAACTAGCAGCTCCCAGTTGCCACTACTGTTTTCTTCTAGCGGGCAGCTGGCGAACGTAAAAACAGTAGCAGAAGTCTGAGAGACAGAAAGTGCATTTTTTTTTCGTTGAGGGATTGCTTGGAGGGGGGAGGGTGTGAATCGGGGGGAGAAGAGAGGGGGGCACGAAGCGAAAATATACAACTGCACGGAGGACTCATACCACGTTCCGCCATTTTGGCCCCTGCCCTATCTTCCAAACCGGACGTACATTTTTTCTGAGGTAGGGGGAAGAACCTTAAAAAGGGGGGAAAAGGGCGTTGATGCTTCACCCGACGGGGATATGTTCTTTTTTCTTTTTTTTTTTTGAAAAATGACCTGTTTGCCCCTAAGTTATAATGCAAAAACGGCAGAGATCATGGAATTTTGAGGCACAACTTTGCTTCCCCTTCTACTAATTTTTTTGGGAAAAATTTGAGACGAAAAATTAGTTTTGGAGGAATTTTTGAAATAGTAAATATCCTACAAAGGGGACGTTCAAGTATTACGTAAACATGTTTGGGGGAAGGGCTGGATCCAAACCATGCTTACGTGAGAGACAGAAAATAATAAAACAGACACATAGTCACAAAGGCGTGCGCAGAAAGTTCATAAGGGGAGGCTATAATCTCAATGGGGGAGTTACAGAGCTACAACTCGCATAGTCCTATGCTAAATATACAAAATTTTATTGCAATGGGAGTTACAACCCCCATCAACACCCCTTGCGTACGCCAGTGCATAGTCACAAAGTGACAACTACCTTGACAGAACTGCACTATTTAGATGTACGACATATTTCGAGTAGGAGTTATAAAATGTAAAATATACGTAATCGCAGTGAATTATTTAAACCAATGGCTCTCAACCTTTTTCTGCTCGGGCCCCCTTCTAGACTCCCCGTGGCCCCCTGACATTTTAAATTATAATGAACGTATTATTTTTAATAAATGTATTTTATTAAATCCATTTCTTATATATTACACACTATTTGCTTACAACGTAAGAAATATTAACAATAAAAATATAACAAAATCACAAAATAATTCATACAAATTAATAATTCCACAAATTAATAATACAAATTAATAATACAAATTAATAATTCCACAACAGCAATGGACAGCGTATTAAAATCTTCTTAAAGGTGATAATTTGCTATGATTACTCTCTAGGAAGAGTTTAAGTATTACGTAAGCACCTTTGGGGGAGTCGCCGTTGTGCTTATTTTCCTATATTAGCCAATTGATTTTTGCTTATCGGGGGGTATAAAATGGCCAAAATATTGCTTGTATTGCTTAATTTATAAGATGTGGAAACACTTTCAAAACTGCCTTCAACTGATTATGTGCTATCTTTTTAGTTACGAGTTTGAATTTAATTTCTACATTACTGCTATTACAAGGTAATTTAACCACTTCCTATTTTATTATTAATAAAATATGCAAATATGCTTGCAAAAGCTCTGCTAAAAATGTTTAAAAATAAAAAAAATCTGACACTGAATAAATTCATCTATATTTTTTTTACATTTGTGGTATTACTTGAACTGAGTTTGTTGAATTACTACTTGTAAGTTATACAACAGTGTTACTTTGATGTGAGATGTATATACGACTTTCTATTTTTTGTCTCTTTCAAACAAAAAATTTGTTTAAATCTCTGCCACATGGATGGTTATAAACAAACAGGTCTTCCTGTATAATGTCTGCATTGAATGGGGAATGTTGGATTCTTAAAACACTCTTTAACCCATGATTATTGGCTCATAACGCCAATGAATATTTGTACATTGCAGGTCCAATTCTTCTTTCTTATTCAGACCAGCTATGATCTGCCTAAATTTATTGATTCTTCATTTATATATATATATATCGTTAATCTTCTTCTACTCTTTTATACTTTATTTGGGTTTATTTTAATCATTTTAGGATTATAACGTAAATAAAAAAGACGAACAGAATCATATTAATAAAAATAAAGGGATTTTTCTTCAAAATTTTAATTTTGTCAAAAGGCCGCACCTAAGGGCTTCGAGAGCCGCATGTAGCTATAAGGCCGCGGATCCCCCACCTTTGGTTTAGACAACTCCGAGATAATATGAAGTTGAATAGCCCCTAAATACAACACAATACAACCAGAAGTGAAATGCTTTGCAGTGCCTTTGTGATTACAAACTATAATCGTAGTTCGTTCACGAAAAGTAGTCCGATGGTACCGTTAGAAATAACGGGAGTTGACATCACAAACGGCCTAGCCGATTACAGCAGAGGGGAGGACGTCATTTCAGCACCGATTTTTAGCGAACGTTTGTTTGCGCCAAAAACCGGTGTACCATAGAAATATTGTTCATTTGAAGTCCATGAATACCAATCGGACTTAGATTAGTTAATTATTCCTTCGAAAGATGGCGCCACATAATCTATTTTAAAGGTTTTCCTATTTCCAGATTGTGGTCGTCCGGCAACGATTTCTGGTGGAAATGAGTACGTATAGGGGGCCGTTCAAGTATTACGTAAGCACCTTTCGGGGAGAGCAGTTGACATTTGCTTATTTTTGCTGACAACGGGGAAGGGGAGGAATCTGAACCATGCTTATGTAAGACACAGAAAATAATAAAACTAGCACAGTCGGTAAATAATGTCCGCCCTGACAGAACTACAATACTGGCATGTACAACACACTACAAGTAGAAGATACAAAATACACGTAATCGCAGTTAAATATATAATTATTTAAACCAGTGGATGGCTGTCAACCTTCGTTCGCTCAGGGTCTACCTTCTAGACTCCCGTTGGCCCCTCTGATATTTTTCAAATCAAATCAAATCAAATTCTTTATTCCGACAAATCAGATACAACTACAAGGTATACAATAAATATTTCATACTTAAATTAACTCATCTGGACAGCAATGGGTGAAGACTATTATGTCTGACAAAGCCCCCCTGCCCATATTCTCAATGAATGTATTATTTTTAATAAATGCATTTTATCAAATTCACTTATTTACTATTTACTTACAACATAAGAAATATTAAAACATCATAGAAATGTGACAAAATACTTTATAATAAAATATCATTATTGTTACTTATAGTTTAATAATATGTATACTATATATAATTTAATAATATATATATATATATATATATATAAAAGTTTTCCTCGCCCATTCTTGGCGGAAACAGGCTTTGGGACGGGCAGAGCGCCATGTTCCCAAGCCTCTTTTTACATCACTTCTTAATGTGCCATGTCTAGAAACTTCCTGACAATGTGACACGTGTTTAGGATTGTGGCTTTTTGTATTTCAATGTAGGTGTTTGGGTCAATGTTGGGTATCTCAAGTTCATCACGGCGTCTCGTACTTCATGTCTGAGATCTTGGTACTTGGTGATTTTCGTTGTGTAGGTTGTCTGTATGTTATTGGTGTTGGGTACTGCTATGTCGATTAAGTACGTGGTCTTATTCGATTTATCGACGAGGGTTATGTCAGGACGGTTATGTGGGACTGTCTTGTCTGTTATGATTGCTCTATCCCAGTAAAGCTTGTGTGTTTCGTTCTCATGCACGGTCTCTGGCTCATATTTGTAGTACGGGCATTTTTCTGTCAGAAAGCCAGCATTCGCTGCCAATTTCTGGTGGACTATTTTCGCTACTTGATCGTGTCTATGTTTGTAGTCTGACTGCGCAAGGATCTTGCATCCTGCCATCACGTGTTGGATTGTCTCCGATGCCGCATGACAGTGTCTGCATTTGTCGCTTTCTATGTCTTTTCTCTGGATGAATTTCTGATTGTTCCTTGTTGCGATCACTTGGTCTTGGATGGCTAGCATGAATCCTTCTGTCTCTGGCTGGAGAGTGCCTTTGGCCAGCCAAGAATTTGATGCCTTTTTGTCAACGTGTGGTTGTTGCAGGTCATTGTAGTGCCTGCCATGTAATGGTTTTCCGGCCCAAGTTCTCAGTTTCTGTTCGTTGGCTGTTTCGAGGACACGCTCTTCGGTACTACACAGGTTTAGTGGCGTGTAATTTGCATCTGCTTGTATTATGGCTTGGATGAGTGGCGATCGGGGACTCTTCAACTGGAAGTATTGCCTCATGCTCTGGATCTGCTTGTCATGTAAGTCTTTGAGGTCCGCTTGTCCGCGTCCTCCTTCTTCCCGGGGTAGTGTTTGCCGTTCAATTGCCGTTGCAGGGTGTAGTTGTCCGGCTCTTCTCTGGATGGTTCTCATTTTCCGCTGGAGTTGTTCTAGTTCAGTGTTGGACCATTTGATGATCCCGAAGGAGTAGGTGAGCACTGGTACCGCATATGCGTTAATTGCTTGCGTGGTGTTCTTCCCGCTCAGTTTCGTCTTCACAATGCTTCTAAGTCTTTCTTGGAATGCTTGCGTGAGCTGGACTTTGACTTTCTTGTGCTCCTGCTGCCGTTTTTGCATTATCCCTAGGTATTTGTAGGTTTCGCCCTCGTCCAAGGTCTTCAGTAGTCTCCCGTCTTCGAGTTCGATGCCTGGTAAATCTTCTTTGCTATTCTTCTGTATTTTGCACTTATCGAGGCCGAATTCCATTCCTATGTCCTTGGAGAATGTCTCTGTTATACTGATGAGTTGTCGGAGTTGGGTGATTGTTGGCGCGTATAGCTTGATGTCATCTACGTACATGAGGTGGGAGACTTTATGTAGGTTTCTCTTGTCTTTCTTCAGCATGTATCCGTATTTACTTGTGTTCAGCATCCTTGACAAGGGGTTTAACGCCAAGCAGAACCACTGGGGGCTTAGTGCGTCTCCTTGAAAGATTCCGCGGCGGATGGGGATCTCGGCCGTTTCTATTTTACTGTCTGGCGTGTTTAGCTGTAACCGGGTTCTCCATTGTTTCATGCTGCTCTGTAGGAATCGGATGATTGAGGGATGCACTTTGTATATGCTGAGTATTTCAAGGAGCCACGAGTGCGGAACAGAGTCGAAAGCCTTCTTGTAGTCTATGTATGCGGTGTTGAGTTTTCGCTTTTGTTTTCTTGCTTGTTCCAGGATAACTGAGTCGATGGTAAGCTGCTCTTTACATCCCAGAGTCCCTTTCTGGCATCCCTTTTGTTCTTCCGTCATTAAGTTGTTGCTTTCGCTGTGCCGGCTTATTTTTTCAGAGATGCACCCCGTGAGTATCTTGTACAGGGTGTTAAGGCACGTAATGGGTCGGTATTTCGCTGGGTTACTGGTATCCTGGTCCTTCGGTAGGAGGTAAGTTATTCCCTTGCAGAGGAATTCAGGCATTTTGCTGGGGTCTTCAATTATCGCCGTAAGTTCCTTGGCTAATGGGCCATGGGCGCTGGTAAATTTCTTGTACCAGAAGTTGTGTATGCCGTCAATACCGGGTGCTTTCCAGTTGTGCGTACGTTGGATTACCTGCTGGAGTTCCTCTATCGTGATGCCCGTGTACTCCATCTCCTCTATTCCTCTCGTAGCCTCCATTTCTTGCTGAATCCAGGGGGCGCTTTTGTGCTGTACTTCATTGGACCATAGTGTCTTCCAGAAGGTCTCTATTTCTGCTGGCTTTGGGGCTTCGTACTTGTCTTTGTTCGCTGGGGTCTCTCGAAGCTTCCTGTAGAAGGCCTTCTGGTTTGCTTGGAATTGCATGTTCTGTTGTTTTTTGTTGGTATAGTCTTTGTATCTTCGGAGTCTTCTGGCGTATACACCCAGTTTTTGTTTGAGGGTATCCAGATATTCGCTGATGTGTTTATTGGGCTCTTCGTGTCTTGTATGAATCCTATTTCTCTTAAGGGCCATCTTCACTTTCCTCACTAATTTCTTACCCCTATTTCCCTGCATGTACTGGGTTATTCGCCCTATGCTGCTGCGGAGCTCTTCTATTCTTTTTTGCAGTCTCACTTGCCATGGTGGTTGGGCTTTGTTTCCTCTGTTACTTCGGCCTTCGTTCCTTACTTCGTACCCATTGGCGCGTGATGCCGCTACTGCTGCAAGGGAATTGTGGTTCTGTAAGGTGAGTAGCTTGAGTATATATATATATATATGGCCTGCAAAAGGGTTGCTGGTATCTAACTGGAAGGAGACCCACACGCTGAACGTATGTGACGATGTGTGGAACCGGCCAGGCCAGTAACCTAGTGTCCTACCCCGCCTTCAAGTGGTGCAGGCTGGGCTTTCTATTTATGAGGCAAATTAATATTTGCTGCACGGATGGAAAGGCGGAAGGGGAGGGCTAATTCACCAACCCGTCTAGCCAGCGTGGTGAAATGATGGCTAATTCCTCCAATATGCTAATACACCAAAAACCATGGCCCCTAGTCTCCAGGTGCTGGAGTGCTCCTGATCAAGGCAGCGGTCAGCGTGGCATGAAAGCAGGGGGTGCTAAGAATCACTGGAATGGCCCAGGCTGCCGTTTGTTATTGACCTTGGCTACGTATAATGGACGATCCCTTGCTTCTGAAGCAAAACTTCAAGAATTGGAAGAAGAACTTGACAAGATCAAATGGGACATTGTAGGACTCAGTGAAGTTAGAAGAAAAGGTGAAGAGTTGGTGGAACTTAAAAGTGGACATTTGTTTTATTATAGAGGAACGGAAACTGGAAGAACAAGTGGTGTTGGCTTCTTAATCAACAAAAGAATTAAAGACTACCTTCTTGAAGTCGAAAGCACGTCAGATCGAGCAGCGAGGCTCGTTGTTCAACTAACCCAGCGATACCAACTTCAGATAGTACAGGCATATGCACCAACATCAAGCCATACCGACGAGGAGGTTGAGGAATTCTATGAAGAAATCAAACAGCTACATACCAAGGGGAAACAACACATCAAACTCATCATGGGAGATTTTAATGCAAGAATTGGACAACAGGAACAAGGAGAGACATCGGTTGGTAAATACGGATACGGGGAAAGGAATGAACGTGGCGATCAACTCATAGAATTTGCCGAAGCTGAAAATCTTAGCATCATGAATTCATTTTTTAAGAAGAAACTACAAAGAAAATGGACATGGAAACACCCCAATGGAGGAACCAGCGAAATTGACTATATACTGGCAAACAAGAAATCAATTATTGAAGATTGCAGCATACTGAACAGATTTAATACTGGAAGTGATCATCGAATGGTGAGATGTAAAATGCACTTAAATACTAAACTAGAAAGGCAGAAGCTCATTAGGAAACAAGTATGTAAGAGGGTGGATTTAAAGAAATTAAAAGAAAATACCGAGGCATTCAAGTTGGAATTAAAAAATCGCTTTTCTGCACTGGAAGGACTTATTGAAGAAGTTGACATCTCAGAAGCAAATGAAAACATTGTTAAGACAATAATTGAAACTGCTGGGGAAATTGGTGGTGTAATATGTAAAAAGCAGAATAGCAAATTATCTGAGAAGACGAAACAACTCATGAAAAGGCGAAGACTTATGAAGGTGGACAATCAAAATACCAGTCGCAAGATCGAGTATGTAGAACTTTGCAAAACTTTGCGCAAAAACATGAAAGAAGATATAAGAAAATTCAATTGTGAGTTAGTAAGGAAGGCCATTGAAAGCAACAAGAGCCTTAGGGTTGTTAAAGGGAGTTTGTCTATTGGGAAGAAACACATCATTGCATTAAAAGGAGAGGATGGCACTGTAACAAGAAATAGGGAAGAAATACTTAGAAGAGTTGAAGAATTCTACAGAAAGCTGTATGAGGGAAACAGTGGATTAAACGAAGACTCTGAGATAGTCGAAGGAACAGCTCCTAAAATCTTAAAAGAAGAAGTAGCATTTGCAATAAAAAGTATGAAGAAAGGAAGATCCCCTGGCGATGATGGCATTACATTAGATATCTTAAAAGAAGCTGGAGAACATGTAGAAGACATACTTGCAAAATTCTTTACCAAATGCCTCAACAGTGGTAACATACCAAACCAATGGGATTCTGCAACAGTAATTCTTTTGCATAAAAAAGGTGATAAAGAGGATTTAAAAAATTACCGACCAATTAGCTTGTTACCTGCTATTTATAAAATCTTCACAAAAGTGCTAACACATCGCCTGCAGAAAAAATTAGATGCAGCTCAACCAAGAGAACAAGCTGGATTTCGAAGTGGATTCAGTACAGTGGACCATATTCAAGTATTAAGAGAATTAATTGAAAGAACACATGAATATGAACTTCCATTGTGTGTGGCATTTATTGACTATGAGAAGGCCTTTGACTCTATTAAAACATCAGCAGTCATCAACTCTTTAAGATCAGCAGACATCGAGGAAGTGTACATTGACATGGTGAAATGTGTGTATAAAAATGCAAGTGCAAAATTTCGGTTACATAAAGATACCGAAGCTATCAAAATTGGTAAAGGTGTGAGGCAGGGAGATACCATTTCTCCAAAACTTTTTACTTCAGCTTTACAGATGATTTTTCAGCAGATAAATTGGAATGACAAGGGAATAAAAATAAATGGTGAATATTTAAATCATTTGCGGTTTGCTGATGACATTGTTATTTTTTCAACGAACCCATCAGAACTCCAAGACATGGTACAGGAGCTCTCAACTAGAAGTAAAGAAGTTGGACTCAAGATGAACCTACAAAAAACTAAGATCATGTTCAATAATTTCGTAGAGGAAACAAAAATACAAGTTGACAACATTGAGCTAGAAATTGCTGATTCATATATTTACCTTGGCCAGCTGATTTCAATGGATGGCAACATTATGAAAGAACTCAACAGACGTATTAAACTTGGCTGGAGTGCATTTGGAAGAAACAGTTTTATCCTGAAGGGGAAATTGCCTTTGTGTCTAAAAAGAAAGGTCTTCAACCAGTGTGTATTGCCAGTCCTCTCTTATGGATCAGAGACATGGAGTCTAACAGTTGGAGCAATACGAAAGTTACAGACAACGCAAAGGAGCATGGAGAGGTGCATGCTTGGAATAACTAGGAGAGATCGGAAAAGGAACACTTGGGTGAGAGAGCAAACTAGAGTAGAGGACATCATTGTTAAAGTAAAAGGGCTGAAATGGCGATGGGCTGGGCATATTGCAAGAAGAACTGATCAACGATGGACAACAGAAATTCTGAACTGGATTCCAAGAGACCACCGAAGACCTAGAAAACGTCCTCAAACTAGATGGGTGGATGAAATAAGAAAACAGGTTGGGGTGACGTGGAAGCGAATTGCTCAGGATAGACTTGTGTGGAAAGCATTTGGAGAGACCTTCATCCAGCAGTGGATAGATAATGGTTGAATATGATGATGATGATGATGATGATGACGACGATATATATATAGTAGAGGTAGAAAATCCGTATAACGAACTTCCATTTAACGAAACTGTCGGCGGAACCTTGACTTTCAATGACATTAACATGTAAATTTGTCT
>QLNU02015359.1:77857289-77868412 GCA_006491805.2 Dysdera silvatica | reverse complement strand
GCTCTTATTATAATAATATGCTTATTATGTCGACTTTGACAAAGTTTGATCTACGTAAGTGATACGCCGAAGGATATTACATATTAAATAGTATTAATAATTAAAAAAATATATATATATATCTTTTATACATTACATGGTAACATACCAAACCAATGGGATTCTGCAACAGTAATTCTTTTGCATAAAAAAGGTGATAAAGAGGATTTGAAAAATTACCGACCAATTAGCTTGTTACCTGCTATTTATAAAATCTTCACAAAAGTTCTAACACATCGCCTGCAGAAAAAATTAGATGCAGCTCAACCAAGAGAACAAGCTGGATTTCGAAGTGGATTCAGTACAGTGGACCATATTCAAGTATTAAGAGAATTAATTGAAAGAACACATGAATATGAACTTCCATTGTGTGTTGCATTTATTGACTATGAGAAGGCCTTTGACTCTATAAAAACATCAGCAGTCATCAACTCTTTAAGATCAACAGACATTGAGGATGTGTACATTGACATGGTGAAACGTGTGTATAAAAATGCAAGTGCAAAATTTCGGTTACATAAAGATACCAAAACTATCAAACTTGGCAAAGGGGTGAGGCAGGGAGATACCATTTCTCCAAAACTTTTTACTTCTGCTTTACAGATGATTTTTCAGCTGATAAATTGGAATAACAAGGGAATAAAAATAAATGGTGAATATTTAAATCATCTGCGGTTTGCTGATGACATTGTTATTTTTTCAACGGACCCATTGGAACTCCAAGACATGGTACAAGAGCTCTCAACTAGAAGTGAAGAAGTTGGACTCAAGATGAACCTACAAAAAACTAAGATCATGTTCAATAATTTTGTAGAGGAAACAAAAATACAAGTTGACAACACTGAGCTAGAAATTGCTGATTCATATATTTACCTTGGCCAGCTGATTTCAATGGATGGCAACATTATGAAAGAACTCAACAGACGTATTAAACTTGGCTGGAGTGCATTTGGAAGAAACAGTTTTATCCTGAAGGGGAAATTGCCTTTGTGTCTAAAAAGAAAGGTCTTCAACCAGTGTGTATTGCCAGTCCTCTCTTATGGATCAGAGACATGGAGTCTAACAGTTGGAGCAATACGAAAGTTACAGACAACGCAAAGGAGCATGGAGAGGTGCATGCTTGGAATAACTAGGAGAGATCGAAAAAGAAACACTTGGGTGAGAGAGCAAACTAGAGTAGAGGACATCATTGTTAAAGTAAAAGGGCTGAAATGGCGATGGGCTGGGCATATTGCAAGAAGAACTGATCAACGATGGACAACAGAAATTCTGAACTGGATTCCAAGAGACCACCGAAGACCTAGAAAACGTCCTCAAACTAGATGGGTGGATGAAATAAGAAAAGAGGTTGGGGTGACGTGGAAACGAATGGCCCAGGATAGACTTGTGTGGAAAGCATTTGGAGAGACCTTCATCCAGCAGTGGATAGATAATGGTTGAATATGATGATGATATATATATATATATATATATATATATATATATATATACAGTAGAGTCTCCATATAACGAACTTCCATATAACAAAGTTTTCTATTTAATGAAATTTTCGGCGGAACCTTGACTTTGAATGGCACTAACATGTAAATTTGTCTCCATATTACGAAAAACAATTTCTATATAACGAAGTTCTTTTTATAAAGAATTTGATTTTTTTTTTAATTTACCTTTTACAATTTTTCAGCGGGATGGTTAGGTAGAAGGGGTAGTTGAGGATTTTAAGCAAAAAGACGGAGGTGAGGTAGCCTTCTGTATTGTGGACATAGGGTCAGTTGTGATAAATAATTCTATTGTTCTAAACTGGGAACTTCGAAGCAGCGGGGATGTATCACTCTGCAGGTGTGGCTAAGCCACGAAATTTGCTTCTCGCACATACGTGTTGCATTGTTGAAGAAAATGTTATAGATGACGTGTTCCGATATTTACAAAAGTGTGAGAATTTCTATAAATAAAACGTTTTTAACAAGATACTTGTACAAAGCAAAATTAGTGATTATTTCTCTGTTTCAAATATGTTGTATGAGGATCATACAGATATAAAGTAATCCTCAGTCTTTACTTTTGTTATTAATTTGTACGTACTTGTATACAAAAAATATTTAAATTCGTTGAAAAAGAAGAGTCTACTGAACTTAGTTTTTACTGTCCAAATTTAACCTTTTTCATTTTATCGAAATTAAGTTTCAACATTTATGTTAATTTCTATTTAACGAATTTTCCTTATAACGAAGTTTTTCAGAGGAACGATGGCACTTCGTTAAATAGAGACTGACTGTAGTTTTATAATAATAGTAAATCAAAAATTAGAGAACCAAAAATCTAGCATAAAAGGTGGGGTCAGATATTTGCTTTTTCATGAAGGAGTATAAAATGGCCGGAAATGTGCTTACGTAATACTTGAACAGACCCATATAAGAAATAATGACATTCACTAACATCAGTTTATTCATGTGAAGCCTTTTATTTATACAAGTGCACGATAAATACTATACATATGACGTAGAAAATGTCTGTACAACAATAGGCCCTTTCCTTATTACGCACCAGCAAAGCGGCGCTTTCAAATACAAACACATAAGCTGTCATTAAGATAAATAACAAAAAAATGTCATGCAGAAAAATCGAGCAGATGGAATTCAGAGCAAGTCACGATGTCAGTGAATATTTCTGTATAAAGGGCGTTTGCCATTGGCTATCCCATAATGCTCTGAAAATCCCTTAGATTCAAGATATCTTTAAATCTTAGAGTCCTATTCCATGTCCTAGATCCATTACGTCTTACGTAGGGAAATAACTTCAGCCTGGAAGTCAAAAAATTGGAAATTAGGTTTCTGTGTTCAGATAAAGCGGGTACGTGCATCTCTAAAACGCACTTAGAGCTAAAACATCGTGAGTACCATTATTATATTTATGAAAAGAAATTGATTTATCGTAGCATTGCATTGATATTGTAATATTTTTTATCGGTCAGCCTCTATGAAAACGCCTTCATTACCAATCATACAGAAAGAAATCTTATCTTAAACCAAATAAGCTGATGACGATGCGTGACTAATTTCAAACAATCAATTCCTCCTAGACAGGCTTGTATCCAGGATAAAGGGGCAACTGGGGCAAGGCAAAGGGCATATTGGGCAAAGCAAAGGACATATGGGGCAAGGCAAAGGGCAATTGAGGAAGAGCAAAAGGCATATGGGGCACAGGGCATCCTGGGATTGCTCTAAATATATAAATAGCTTGAACAACAATTTTAATCAACCTTTTTTAGTGATACCAGCGCCGATGATATGGCGTGGTTAGATGGTGAAACGTTCGAAAGAAAGGAAATGTTTTTATGCGTTCGGTGGGGCCTGAACCCACGACTTTCCACTTGCCGGGCGGAGGCTTTACCATCTGAGCCTATTTACTGAAGCCGGTTGAAAAAGTAGTCCATGTACTACATTCATTACATTTTAATTAGTATACAGTATTTATGAATCTATTCAATTTGCAATATATTAGAATTCATTAAAAAAATCTTTAAGTCTATTCTATTATTTCTATTAATCAGTTTGATTGATTTATTTTGCAAATTTTTATCATATACATATTATTTTTGCAATGCACATATGTACATTTATACATTACAATATATGTAAAATTGCAATTTATTTCAAATGATGGGAGGGGTTGTACCCTACGGGCCCGTAAAACTCTACATATGCATTAATAGTGTTTTTAAGTAAATATACCTATGGCCCATATTTCAATATATATATATGGTATTAAGTGTTTAATACTCCCATATCTCTGCAGTGGTGTAGTAGTAACACGTTTGATTACTATGCGGGTAGTCCTGGTTTGAATCCAGCAGGTACTCAGAGCTTGAGAGTTTTTTCTGCGGTTCGAGTATTGATTCCTTAGCTAAAAAAGGCTCAGTTTTCTTGGCGCAGCATGATCTTAGAAATCTTTGCCCCATAAAACATTATGTGCCTATGGTATCACTTACCATAGGCACCACATGATGTGTAGTAACACCATAAAACGCTCTACCACATTTTCTATTCTCCTATGTTCAAAATTTTAGCATAACATCCATGCTCATAGTGAAAATACTTTTCGTTGAACGCGTTTTTCAGCTTTCTTGTTTTATGTTTAAAAACTCAAAATAGAACCTGTTTTTGTTTAAAAAAAAAGAAAAAAAAAAAGCTATTTCTGTAAGTGTACGTAATAAAAAAGCTTGCATACTTTTCACTAAATAATTATAATAAATAATTAACTTGGGAGTTTAAATGTGTTAAATATATAATGGGGGATGCATTCGAGTGTGATCATTGACTCAGCGATTAATTTTTTAAGAGTTCTAAATAATAAATAAATTTTTATTTATGAAGAACTCACAAAAAATAAATAAATTAAAAAATAAATAAATTAAAAAAAAAATAATAATAAAAGAAAGAATACGAGAAAAGAATTAATCACCACATATACATCCTGCCCGGGGAATAATGAGAAAAGACTTTTACATCTGACAGAGCCCATGCCGCCCAGGAAAATCAAGAGCTAGCCTTAATCGTAATGAGTGAAAGTTCTTATTATGGACGCCAGAGAGACAAGAAGGTCCGCCCACAAATAAAAACTAATTTTAAAAAGAGATTCGTTTGCACAACAATCTTATTAGATTGAGTTATAGAATATTAAGATTTTACCTGAATCCATAGTATGTAAACAATTATAACGATATCGATGATAAAATGTCATCAATATCGGCCATATCGCGGAGCACCGTATGAGGCGGCACCGTAATGACCAGGCTGGTGGTAGGACTGGTGAACAGGCTGAGCGGACACGTGGACATCAGCGGGGTTTTGATTATCTGTCCCGGGTTCATTGGTTTTTACTTGAGCTCTGTAACCGTAGTCGTCGGCAGTATAGTCGACCTGTCTGTAGATACCATTCGCGTCGGTGTAGCCGTACGAACCCTTTACATTGCCCTTACCGTCTCCGGACTCTTGTCGGTTCTGCTTGAATTCACCGTGGTCTCCAGCAATCTCATAGCCAAAATCGAAGGGAATGGGTTGATCCTTAAAAAAATAAATAAAATTAAATTAAAATATTATCTACCTTCCAAATGATCTTTTACCAGTATTAAAAATTTCGAAGTTTCAAATATAAGAATTTATAATCAAATATTTCTCAGATTAATGCTAAGTTTTTTTTTTCGATTAACGTTTCACTCGCTTGCGGTTAATAATAAACTTAACACCCACGTTCAAACTCATACTAGAGCTTTTTTGATATAGGAGAAAAAGTGACATCGTCCCCGTCCTAGATTCGAACTAGGGTCCCTTCGTCAAGTTCGGGGTGCCTTTCACTCGCTGTTGTAAACATGTTCCTCAAAAGGGTGAAAAGCGTCTAAAAAGTAAGGCCGCAGCCAGGCGTTAATTTCGGGGGCGGGGTTTGAAAAATTTCACAGCATGTATGAATACAATTACAGCATGCCAGTACGTAGCCAAGTTCCATTAAAAATTCAGTTTTGGGGGTGGGGGCGGTCCCTAAGATCCCTCCTCTTGATACAGGAATGCTAGAAAATATAGCTAGGAAAAAGGCTAGAAAAATAGCTAAAGCGTACGTCCAATTGCTCAAGGTTTTCGATTTTATCATTTCGACAGACGTCTTTATATTTATTTACATACGATGCATATATGTGTGTGCATAAATATGCTCTTTTAAAACGTTAATTTCATTTTTTAAAAAAAAGAGTTAGAAATTAAAATTTTCTAAGTAATATGGATTACTTTAATTTCTTAATATAAATAACACATGTCTCTGTCGCTTATTTGCTTCAGGCTTTGTAGTTTTAAAACTCATATCTAATTAATAAAAAGATTGAACAAATAAATTAAATCAACGCCACGGAAAGATAACCAAAATTATATACTGCTGCACCACGATGCAACATCAGTTACCTGTAAATAAGGACCCGAGAAAGGTTATCGAGAAAGAAAATGACAAAATTTTATGGGATTTTCAAATCCAGAATAATAAGCACCTTCCTTAGAATATATCAGGTGTTATAGTGATGGACAAAAATATATTTAATGGTGTATATGTTTGTGGGCGTGATATTGACATTACAGTATCTGGTGACAGACGAAAGAAAATAAAATTGAAAAGTCACGAAATACAAAAATCTGAAAGTCTAGGTGTAAAGTCTCTCGAATAAGGAATCCACAGCTGTGATGTTAATTGTCATCGGTGTATAGTAATTCTCCAAAAATCTAGAGCAATCAATACATTGAAAATAGACAACAGTTCCGCCACTAAATTAAAAAAGCAGCACTTCTGGTGAAAGCTCAAATTATTAGAGAAGATATCTTTAATCGTCCAAGGCCCTTTCAAAAGATCTGATAATTAAAGAAAAGAAACCAGCCAAATACAAATGGACTGATCATTCACGCAATAATAATAATAGTGATAATTCTCTCATCCCAGAAATATTGCCCAAGGAAAGCAAAAATCATTAAGAGCATTTTTATGAAAAATAATTAACTAAATTTGTTGGGTGTAGCAACTTGTTAACAGCATTGATTAGGCATTAGAACATTTCAATAAATAGCTATTTCTATGGAAAATAGTTTTTCAATATTCATTTAAGATAATACCGATATATTTCCAGTTAATTGAAGGCTGAGTATTGTTACTATAAATAGATTAAAAAAAGGAAAAAGAAAGAAAGAAATTGAGCTATGAATTAATTTTAAGAAAGGGACAATTCGCTATTTTTTTTTATCATAAAAACGATTATTAAATCAGTAAAAAAAATAATTCTTTAAATCACTTGCAAGAAATACTCACGTTGATACGAATTGTTTGGGTGTTATGACGCAAGGACAAGTTGAGATCTCTCTGCTCTAGGATCTACCGTTCTTCGATGTTTCTGTTGAACAGGAAATCAACCCTCTGACAACGAATTCGTGGCAAGTATTCCCAACCATTTGAATCTAATCCCTGATTTTTTGCATGGTGGATAAACACGTTATCAGTACTCTACTCTAGGTCTCGAATGGATCCGATGAAGTAAATTTTGACGTGAATAGAAGAATATATATATATAAAGGGATTTGCTTGCGTTTATGGTGCAAGGATAACCGAGGTTATGTTGAGCCAAGGCCTACAGTTTTCTGAGGAATTCGAAGCATTGTTTCTTAGGGGACCAAACCTCGGACAACGGTGGGTTCAAATAAAGATACGCGTTCTACGGTATCAGTGGATTCGAACCCACATTAACGGCACGATAGACGAAGGTGTTACCTCCACTCTACCGTAGACCTTCGGTAGGAAGAGAGAAAAGAAATGTGACAGCCAGAGGTGGATTTACGATTTTGCTGTTTGTAGGATCTGATATATTTTGCCGTTCGTAGGCTGACATATTTTGCCGCTTAATCTTACCAAACGTAACTAGAGGCATAGCAGGTTTGGGTACTTTTGCCAAGTTTGTCTTTTCTCCAATATTCGCGAATTTGGCGCCTTTTAATCCTTTCTCAAAGCGATGCTCATGATAGCTCCCCCTTCGCCAATGCCTGGTTAAGCCTCTGAATGCAACAATTTAAATTTAATAATTCAATTGTCCATCGCAAATTTCAGTCCCGCTTTTGCAAATTTCTCGTCGGCAAACTTTTCGTAGAAAATTTGCAGCTGCCTTAGTCTATTGGTAAATCAGCCACTGGTGACAGCGCTGAGTTGATTGACACGGCCTTGATCGGAACATAGACGTACATTACTTTGACAGCTTCTTGATACACTTGAAATATGCATTGTTCAACTGAAGTTTATGCCATTCTAATTAAGTTGTCACCATTTCGCTGTCACTTACACACGCGGGTGATAATTTTTTAGCTTTGTGTCATGACCCAGTTGAGGTAAAGTGACACCTTGAACTTACAATTTAAGGTGTCGTCATGACTCAAGGATATTTTAATGTCAGTGCGGGCGAAGTTAATTGCGAAATGCGTCATCCTTACATTCAACAATTAGCGCCTTAGTGGCTAACTGGGCATGTTGACTGCCTGCAAGTCCCTGGACCTGGATTTGACTCCTACGTAAGCTCGGTTGGATGTAAACTTATTGTGGACTAATGTCAGTTGCTTCCCATCATGACCTATGTCAAAACGACTGACAACTATTTGCCTTCATCTGGCAGTTTAAACTGACGGACATCGAAGTGGTCAGATAACCAAAAATGTTGGACGAAAAAAATATTCAACAATTGCTTATCCATTATTGGATGGAGGTCCATTGTACATTTTTTTCAGATGTGTCAATGTTGAGACGTCCCCCATGCTCCCGATGCGATATCAAACATGATATCGTGGGCGCGATATCGAAATAAAGGTAGGATATGAAAATAAAGAATTTAAGCTAACATCAAATACAAGAGTGAAGCGTAAACCACAATATTTATCCATATTACTTGTACTATACTAGACTGATTTCGATACATTAAATCGATTACTTACATAGCCATGGCCGTATCCTCCATAGGAAGGTGCTGGTGCACTGTAGGATCCATGGTAAGCAGGGGCATATGCAGATCCCCTGCTGTAAGAAGGTGCGCCTGAGCCATAGGGGGTCCTGCCATAATGTCCGCCAACGGCAAAAGCCACTGCAGCTAAAGTAGCGATAACTACGAACTATAAATGAAAGAAAGAAGAAATAAAATATTTAGGTAGAATATATTCATCTAAGAAGCAAGTGGGTATCCAGAAATTAAGTAGAAGATGGTAAAGGAATCAATTCGGGAGAATTAGGGACAGAGGTAGAAAGCAACCTTTACACACCAAAAAAGGGATACAGAAGGCTATGTCGCAATGACAACAGCAGATTGAAACATGCAAAGTTTACATTAGACCACATAGGTAGCTTGTATCGAAGTCTAAGATGGAAGCAAAAGCTCGGAATTTGTTTGAAAAGGAAATATAGAATCCAAAGAACAGGCAGTCAGTCAAAGTGCAAGACATTGCTGAAAATCATAGGCTTACCCGAAACATGTTGTACGAAAAGCGGATGAAGTCCTAATGCTAAGGAGTATGACAGCATCTTGCTTATATATATATGTACAAATATGAGTGAGCTACACCTTCCATCCGTGAATCTTGCGGGAGTGAAAGTGGCTTTTTTTTTATTTTGCTTTAATTTCTTTATGCTACAATATACTCTCCTAGGTCGCGGCCTAGTTTTAATGCTAAAAACGAGATTTCTCCGCAAATGTCCACCTGAACTACTTCTTACATAACGGGGGCAGTGAAAAGGAGTGGTGTGACTTCCTGATGCGAAGGGGGTGCCGACAATAATTTCTTTCGATAGCCACCACGCCCTCTCCATCTCGTTGTCTACTATGTTTCTTCATAGCTCTTTGCTCATACCTCCTTCTTCTTCTACCCGGCCTTGCGCTGTTTCATGTAAGAAGTGCTGCAGATGGCTGGGGGGCAAACCCCACTTTCACTTGAATCTAATATAGATCGAACAATGGGCGGTATCCAGGGTTGCCCGAGCTATTTGTAGGTTAAGTCCCCCGCAGCTATAAAATACTTTCGTTCTTCCATTACATCAGCTTGCCAACATTTATTTTTCTTACGATTTTAGCATAGATCTCAAGAAGAGTTGTTCCAATTAAGAATGAGTGGATTGTTTCTGTAGCATGGTCAGAGACGCTGCCAAGTAAATAACAAGCATGTAACTGCCATATAAGAAATAATCCATCAAGGCTTGGGAACAGGAAGTACAAAGGGTGTGTAGCTATCACTCATATCTCTTAGTGAGAGCTAATGGCAGCTGATAATGACGGACGACTTTTTTTTGTCTTCCTATAAGAAATGGGTATATATATATACGACTAATAATAATAATAATAGATAAGAATGTGTTAAAAAGTAGAAAATAGCTAATCATTCATTTAATTAATAAACCATAATTCAATAAAGAATGGAATGTCATATCAGTAATTCAATTTTTTTAAGAAACAGAATCCTAATTAAATTAGAAGCAAACAAAATACAAATTTAAATCAAAATAAAATTCAAGTCAAAATACTTGAAGCTTAATTATTAAATTATATGCCTTAAAGTAAATGTGCATTGCATAATATATTTAAATTGAAGTCGAGAAAATTTTCTCATCATGATGATGTGGTATATCTAAAGCATCTAATAATTAAATTGGTAATGTAGAGCTCATTAATTTAGTTTCTGCAGTTGTTTATGAAATTTTGAGTGAAAGTTTCTGGATCTAACTTAGCAGAAACAGAAATAACAATTTTGTTTAATATAATAGAAATAACAAATATGTTTTATTATTTAACAGAAACAGCTTGAGATGGTTTAGCAGATTTTGCAACGGTCGAATTACTGCAATAATATGGCGCAGTATAGCCCAGATGCTCTTGCGCCATAAAAATCCAAACAAACAAACGGAAATAATTGAACAAAATTCTTTACACTCTTTTAAGGAAGGTAGACACATTTCCCACAAACAACTGTTTTGATATGGTTATATTTCAGCCCCATTCTTAAAGATTCATTTTGAGCCGGATAAAGTTCAGGCAGGGGTAACCGGAGGAACGAAAGAGTCGAATAAACGCGTATTTTTTAGTTATCGTCCGAAGATTAAAATTTTCATGCTAAACTCATTTTCACCAGAAGGAGAAAGTGACGAAGGAAATTTTGGTTCAGATAGTGAAAGTTACCACAAGCAAAATAAAATGACAGCTACGCTTATTATTAAATAAGGTAATTGACAGATAATGCTATGTGATTTTAAATTACATTATGTAATTTTAGACTAAGGAAACTTCTAATTCCAAATTCAAGATAAGTCAATTTCCTTCCCATTAATTTGGCTAATAACTTGAAAATTTTGCTTCATATTTTATTCTTAATAGCTGGTACTGTAATAGCAATTCTCAAGAATTATTACAGCATACAATGGTAATTAAAATAAAGCCAGTATAATTCACAATGCTGCTACGAATGTTTCTCAGAAATTTTACGTGTACGATAATGCTCAAAATTAGAGGATAATGTAAAAAGGCGAGCTTACTTCAAGTA
>QLNU02015359.1:77835760-77857189 GCA_006491805.2 Dysdera silvatica | reverse complement strand
TTGGGGGTCTCCCTGGCGGTAAAAATTTCGAGGCTTTGAGACCCAAGCCCCAAAACAAAACAAAAAATATTGTGTAAGGAACTGAGGACTTTTTCGGGAAGATTTCAGTAGTAAATTTTTAGTGAGTTCCTTAAACCGGCAATATGTAACTAATAATAAACTCAACGTTTCAAGAAAAATCAGATATTTATTCAAAAAATTTAATAGTAATAAATTACCTCAGTGCTTAAAAAATGTTTTGTATATAAATTTGTGTCTTGATTTTTCTTTTCTTTGACAAAGTCATCAATTACTTTTTGCAATATCTATTTCGTCCAAAATTTTTTGTTCTAGGTATAATATGGCCATGTTGTTCAATCTGTCTTCTCCTATCGTACTCCTTAAATAGTTTGAAAGCGTTTTAAAACTGACAAAGATCTTTCACCTGTTGCATTTGATATTGGCATTGTTAAAAATATTTTCGAAATAATATCTACATTAGGAAAAGTTCCACTCTCTTTATACACTTCGAACTATTATTCAATAGCATTTCTGGCTATTTATTTATCAACACTTCTGATTATTTATTTATCAGTTTCTTACGTTCTTATTATTTCTCCTTTCATAACAACATATATTAATATTCTTTGCAAATGTTCTTGCGAACTTCCTTTATCATTTATAACTTTTTAATATCACTTGAGATATTATATCGGGCTTCCAAACATAAATTTTTTACCATCATTCATCTATATAATTATTATTTTTCATAAATTCTACAAAAATAGAATAAACAGTATTTACAATTCGATTGGACTCTTTACGTCCTGGTATATATATCCAAGCGATATATTCTTACTGATAAATACTTCAATAATAATCATTAATAATAATAATTCACCAATAATCCCATTGATCATTCACCCCATAATAGACAAATACTCTCTTTCCCCCTTTTTTTTTATTTCTAAGTTTTATTTATTCAACAATAAGGATTATTTCCTTAAAATAATGATATTAATAATAGTTCGACGGGAGTTTTAGAAAAATTAATACAGTCGGAGCAGGACATAAACATCCTCTCCTCCTCGAAGATTTATCCAGAAGATCCGATTTTCGCGCGGAAATATTTTTTAAACAACGATCCAATGACGTCCAATAACCTTTCAGCATTCTAGCGCTCATGTGTGTGTACACACACACACACACACAGGGAAAGTATTAAGGCGCGTGCCCAGAGGTTAAATCAAAGTCGTTCTTCTCCTCAACTTTTTATAAGAAAAATGGCGTTGTTGAGAACAGGGTTTCCGCCATTACGATTTTATTTCATTTAATTCTAACGTCGCATGGGCGCCCATATAAGGGGAGAGTGGGGGGCACGAGGCTCCCTCCCCCCCCAAGCCGTTTAAAAATTTTATTTGCCCGATTCTGCTATGCATTTACTTTCAAAAGTTTTACAAGCACATTTTAAAATAAGGTACTTTTTAGCTCATTACTAATTGTCAAGCAGTATCAATTATTTTTGTAGCATTTTAGTATCTTGTACATTCACTAAAATTTTTGACAGCCTTGAGAAGAAAGTAATAATATTTCTTAGCCCGCCCCACCCCTAGAAGTACTCATATGGGCGCCTAAGATACATAGTTAAACTACAGTTATAACTAGAGCCCGGATTATATGCACTAAGAAACCAGCAAAATATGCACTGAGCCTCAAAATATCCACTTAAAATGAGTAAACATGCACTTAAAATAAATAAGTATGCACTTACATTTTTTTAACGTTTAAAAATCTTATATACCACATTTTAAAACAAATAGATTTATTAACAGCCAAGTAGAAAAACTCGATATACATTAAATCATATGTTTTATATATCACAAATTCTATGACTGTATATCGCAATGTATCTCTCGTTGTTCTAAGCAGTTAAGCTTTATCTTCTATCATGTAATAGCATTTTTATGGCCCAAAAAGTCCTTTTTCTGAGCTAAAAAAGTATTGAACAGCACATAAATTTTTACGGGTTGTCGATTACAGGTAGTTTATCGATGATAGAACGATGTCTATCACTGAAGGAAAATGGTGTGGAAATTTAGAATAAGTGTTTGTTTTAATTTGACTTTCAATCAATTGCCAGCCAAGCACAGTAAAACTCAGCTTTGGTCTTCATAACAAGGATGGTGGCTATAATTCAGCTACGACAACATTTTGGCGCTCTGGGGAATAATTACATTTACAAATTCCATTGCCTTTCCACTCAGATAAGAAGTAAGAAGAAAGTTCAACTTTAGTATTGTGGTGAAATTTTTCGGATGAGAGAATAATAAAATTCTTAAAATTACTAAAACCCTTAAAATATGCATTTATTCTGGAAATTCATGGTTTTTGTGCATTTATATTCAAAAACACTAAAAACAGCTAAAATATGTAATTTCGTATGCACATCTGCAATTGCATATTATGCAGGCTCTAGTTCGGACGGTAGCGTTTACTCATTCTGCACTCGTTTGTGCAGTGGCTTACCCAGAATATTCCCAAGGAGGGTGGGGGGAGGGGCAGCAGTGCAAGGAATTTTTGGTGGAAAAGTGGTCAGAGACGATATTAATTACGGTTGTTTTTTATGTTCATTTATCATTATTAAATTACTACTAATTTGACAGTGCAATATACTTAAATGATTAAAAATGGTGGATTTTTTTGTACAATTTTACAATGGCCAGCTTTTGTTTTCCACAAAAGATCACTGTTTTAGTAATAGGTTTAAAAATAATCCTATTGTGCAAAACTTGCTTTTGCTTGCCCTCTGTCCACTACTTGATCTACAGAAGCCTTTTTTCCTTTTGCGACCTTTAAAAACTCATCGGCTTTGTGAACTGAATCCTTATGATAGAGAAAAGTTCTAATGTTATCTGAACTTCTTCAATGGCATTTTCTTCCAATTATTAAATTCTTTTGAAACAAGTAGATCTGTGGCTTAAACCGACTTCATGGGGTGAAAAGAGAACACACAAAATTTGCTATAGGCACTGTCTTCTCCCTTTGGGTAAGTTATGCTTACTCAGTTCAGATGGGCAGAACTTCCGACTGTGGTGAGATTTTCCTTGACTTTATACAGCACTTGTGACGGTCGTGGGAAAATTGCAATTTGCATATGGTTCCCAAAGACTTTTTAGCACTGTTATCCTATCTTCATCAGTGAGGTTAGATTTCTTGACATAATTAGAAATATCTGCAGTCAGAATTTCCATTTTAACTGTTTTGGTCTACTTTTACCTCCTGGAAAGCATTTGAAGACAGCCATAGCCACTGTGGTTGCTTACCTCAACATCAGCCCATCAATATCACAGTGTTCAGGGAAATGTCGCTGGGATCGTCACTACTTAAAAAAAAAAAAAAGAATTTTAGCAGTGTCTGTTGACGTAATAATTTTCACCTTGTTAACCTGGGGGATCGGGGCCCCCCATGTAGGTCTATATTGCGCATTTTGAACTAATATGATTTTTAGTTAACTTTAATTTAATAAAAGAACGTTCTGTACTTATATACGTAAAATACGTGAATAATATTAAGTATTGCATCTTTCGCTTTTTGTGTTGTGGTAGTTTTTAACTGGGAATCCCTTGAGCTCGGGGCCCCTGTCGTCAGCGAGGCCCACCAGCCGCTTAATCCGTCACTGGGTGAAGACAAAGTTTGACAAAGCGTAATCTGCCCGAGAGAATATTTTTTGTTTATATTGCAAACATAAATAAATTATAAAGAAAAAGAAAAACACACAGGAATGATATGGAGTCAGGTGATGAGAAGTCAAGATGAGAGAAGTTAGGTTATTATACATAGCAAACAAATTAAGATGGCTGTTATCAAACGAATACAGACACAAACATATCGTATGTAGTCAGGAAAACCTGTCACTTATTTTCTCCCCACTCACTTTACCCCACTATTAATTTCTCTCTCCCATTCTCTTTCTCCCCATTCTCTCTTTACTTTTATATTGAATATGTTTCAAATATAACATAATGGAATTAGGTTGTCTTGTTCAACGAGTAACCTGACAATGAAATTTTTGTAGCTTTTCAGCTAACTTGCACCTAAAAGTTGTAGCTGAATTAGAAAAGTTGTGGCCGAACCAGAAAAGTACACCATTCAAGATATGCAGCATTAAAATGAAATTCCTTCCCCTCTAACCCATTTATTTAGAGCTTTTCGGAAAATTGCTCAGCAGTTTTTCTAGCCTAATTTTAGTTATCGTCGCCTTTTCGCCAAGAAACTAGTGACAGGTTAATACTTGGTCTTGTTTAATGATTTGTCAATGAGTTCGAAATAGAAAAAAACAAACCTTTAAGAACTCATTTGGAAGGATGACTATATAGCCATTTCTCCTTGAGTTTTTTATAACTTCATGACGCAAAATAACATAAAACGGTTTTGCACAATCAGTAGTAAGGTCATTGCTCGAACACGCACACACATTATATTAATGATTACAATTAAAATCAATTTTGCAATGTTGAGGAGTAATCAAGCAAGATTTTTGTCGATAATTATGTTACAGGTAATTACATTATTATTGATCATGTAAGGATCGTTTTATGGAAGTCTAAAAAAATTAACTTCTTAAAAAAAGTTCGTTCATAATATATGATGGAAATTAGCCATAATAAGCTATAATAATAATATTAATGACGATAAATTTCATTGATGATAATTAGCAGAAATTTGCAGTTATCTCAGTAAATTATTGCAAAATAGAACAGTTTTATAATTATATACTTATTAATAAACTTATTAATATACTTATAAATAAACGGTATATAATATATAATTAATAATAAACGGTATCGTATCAATTGCAAAACTATTTTAGTTCCAGTAAAACGTCGAGTTACGGAACCATTCTTAAATAAAACTTAATATTAAAAATAGAAAAAGAAACAAGAGAATAAATAACGAAACTCATGGAAAAATAGAGAAACCCCATTTTATTATTATCGTCATTTCCAATCATCGTTTATTGTTTCGATAATAAATAAATACAAAGCTCTTGTGTATATTAAATAAATAAATAGATAAATGAAAAACTTATGAATGAGTAATTTAATTAATTGAGTAATTCATTTAATAAATAATTAATTAATAACCAAAGAGTAATTTATTTCGCTAAATAAACATTCAGTAAAGAAAAATTATATATAAACGTTGAAAACAAGGTACATTTAGAATACAAATATATAAGCGTTTAGATAGCATGTGTGCTGAATAACGCTTGAGAATTTGGCAACTTCCTACTGCATTTGACGTGTGATATTTCTAAATTAAAGTGTGTCCGCAATCGATACAAAAATTGCATCATATCCGGCCTGTTACGTTATCTGCATTGGACCTTTGAGAAATTTAAAGACTATTTTGTTCTCTTTGTTTAATACGTTTATAAACTTCGACTCTGATATTGTTAAAAATCTAGAAGGTTCGTCAGACGTTGTTAAAAAACTTTCAACACCGTGGTGTTTTATTCATCGTAAGTCGGGTGGAGTTAGGTTTGCAGCTATGAAAGTGAGGTGGGCGTGCGGACGACGTGACCAAACTGTTCAGTTTCAGGTGGGAGGAACTGAAGCGGCTTATAGAAAAGTCGCATAGGTCCGGTTAGCCGTCAACGGTTAAGTAAGTCTTTGAACACGCAAATTGTGTTTGTTTTAGAGGAATAATATTGCCTAGAGTCATCCGTTAATTTATCATAAAACGATTTCCGTCATCGAAATCGTCTTTTATGATTTTCTAGAGCGCCTTTCTCTAAAATGATTTTCTAGGGTGTTCTCTTTGCATGTCCTCTCAGACCTCCGCCATTAAGCCTACGGCCAGTATTGACAATCAAATTTTTCGCTTTGTTATAGTTAACGATTTACTTGCTCGGAGCTAGCTTTTAATTGGAGTAGGTTAATGCAATTCCTGCTAATTCAGTTTTATACAGTTTTGGAGTATACTGTTGGGCGAATAGGCGAGTTCAGGTTCGCGTGTCCTGCTTTTTCTCTTTTAATGAAAATTCGGACTTTTGGCGTGTGTTTCAAAAGCCATCATCAACGTCAACGGGTTTGGAAGTTAGAAACAAATTAGCGACAAACAGAACATCCATCAGCCTGTTCGTGTCAAGCAGTGACGCGTAACGTCTTTCTATTGAGCGAATATATAAAATAAATATTGCATATTGAATTGTTTGACCGCAATTGAAGAATGATCGAAGTAATTAAAGCTCGTTAAAGTAAGCAGGAATCTTATTCATACGGCATCAGAATTGTATTTAGGTTATCGAAATGCACATTGTTTAGAAATTTACGAAAACCTAGTTATGAATCTAATAGCATGAATCAATAGTTTCTAATTCACAAAAATTTATAGAAATGCGTTGAAGAAATGGTTTACATCGGGGTTGTCAAACATACGGCCTGCAAGCCACAATCCGGCCTGCCAACGGTGTTAATCCGGCTCGCCGACAACTGTGTGGAATAAAAAATTCTCAAAACAAAAATTTTAGATTTTTTTTAAGAAATAAGAGAAAACAGCGGAACAGCATGGGTGATCCTCTTCCATATCGCAAGTGGAAAAAAATAAAAATAAATAAATGATCAGTAAAAGCTATGAAGGGAGGCTTTTAGTGAAATTATTATTATTTTTTTAATTATTTTTTTACCAAGCCGCTGGCCCGCGAGATCCGTAAAAATTTTTTAAGTGGCACGCTGCCTGGAAAAGGTTTGACAACCCTGCTCTACTTGTATAGGCGTAAACATGGGGGGTTCAGAGGGTTTAGCTTCCTCTAGAAAGAATCTAGCTCCCCTCTAGAAAAACGGAAATTAAAAATAAATGCTCTATGACGAGCATTAGGGCGGGGGCTATAGCATCCCCCGAGATTTCGAAATTTGTTACGCCACTGTCCACACATTATATATATAGCAGTGATTCTTAAGCGGTCGTCCACGGCTCTCTAAGTTTCCGCAATATCCTTACGAAGAACCTAGGAATGTTTGAAGAAATTTTAATTTGATCCCAGTCACCTTAAAAATAAATGAACACGGAAATCCACTGGAGATTTAATAGAGATTTCAGAATTGAAATTTCACATATTAAGCTTTTTGTAATGGTGTTTGTAAGTGAAATGTAACATTAGTTTAACTCGTGAATATAAGTAATAAATTAATAATGTCCAAGTATTTAATAATGAAATATTTGTATAATAATTAATAATGTTCAGCGTTGCTATAAATATACTTTAAATTTTGAATGTAAACATGCTATAATAACGAATGTGAGCATTTTTTTATTTATTTTTTTCCAATTTTTTACAAGTTTGCAATCTAAAGTTCAGGGTTTCAAGCACTCAAAAATATTTTAAGGGGGACCCTGGTAAAAAAAAAAGAAAAAGATCAAGAACTGCTGGTCTATATTTTATTAGATGTTTCATGTGAATTTTCAGCATTACAGCTGAAAAGCAACATACTTTTTGTATTTTGGAAATCCATCTTCTTTTTTAATCTCAAACATAGAAAAATTAGTAGAAAATATAAAATTAAGTACGACGCGTAAAATTCAATGGAAATGTATTAGTGAATAATTACTAGTTGTTAAAAATAATTAAATTAGCAAAAGCCTTCAGTAGAACTAACTTAAAATGTAAATATATTATAAATTATTTAAATTAGTGAAATACACATTAAAATAAATTAAATTAGTGAAATACGCATTAAAATAAATTAAATTAGCGAAATACACATTGAAATAAATTAAATTAGTGAAATACACATTAAAATAAATTAAATTAGTGAAATACGCATTAAACTAAATTAAATTAATGAAATACACATTAAAATAAATTAAATTAGTGAAATACACATTAAAAATAAATGAAATTAATGAAGCATATTCAGTGTAAATACATTATTAAAGACAAAAAATTCTATAGAATTGGAATTCTGGTAGAAGTCTGAAGGAAATTTTCAATTTCGCTCGTTCCTTTCAGAAGGGGCAACGCCCTCTTCTGACTGGAAATAAGAAAGAACCTGGTTTCAATTTATTTCCCGAATAGTTCTTTCTGAAGTCACCTGCATTTTCTAATATTCTTTTTCAACCTAGAAAATTGAGGATTCAAGCTTCAACGACTTTGCATATTTGATAACACCCCCTCCCCCCACTTCCAAGAAAAATAAAAGCAACCCAAATATGAGGATTCGTATTTTCACTGTTCTGTGTGTGTATTTGATCTACTTAATAAATATGGTCCATTTATTTTATGTGCAATACCTGTATAAATTATGACTTCGTTTTTTATGTGTTGCCACCATGATTTCATAATTTGTGCGTAAGCCATTACGCAAACAATGCACAAGCTTAGAAATTCCAGTGGCTACATCATATTATGACTAAGTGATTTGACAATGCTGTTTATTTACTTTTGTCCTATTCGTGATTGGGGCGTATTAATAAATATATCAAATGAAGGTAAATTCAATGTCAATTTCGAATGTACTAATCTTTGAATTTAATCATTGTCCCCAATCAGATCCGTAGCCAGACTGGGGCTCTAGGGGCTGAGCCCCTATGAAAATATCAGTTCTCCACCACCCTGGAAAATATTTTTTCTCAAAATAAAATATTTTAAACATTTATTTTTTTTTTATTTTGTATGAAATTGTACATGACAATGGAAATTGTTCTTTGACGTTAAAAATGTATTCAAAATAGCTTTCTACGGTAGATCTTGCGTATATAATGTTTTTTACAGAGGTTTGAGTCCTCATATGCTTTATATTTATAATAAGGATAAGAGAAATTATAGAGAGGTATACTAAAATTTATAAGTTTTCAATGCAAAATTTATTTTAAGAAATTTATTTATTAATTTTAAATATATTAGTCTACTTATATATTTAGTATTATTAAATATATTAATAAAATACATTAAAATATTTACGAATTTTAAGTCCCTCCTGTAGCTTTTGAGCCCCCCTTGTAACTTCCAAAGTCCCTGTAACTTTCAAAGCCTCCTGCAACTTTCAAAGCCCCTGCGGTCAGCGTCTAGCCACGGGCCTGTCACCAGAGGCGCTGTTATGGGTGGGACAGGAATCAAGGTCTCCAATGTTAGTGTTAGGTTCCATGTTCCCCCAAATTTCAAACAAAAAATTTTATAATTATAATAGTACATATACAATACATCTCACACCCGCATATCTATTCCATATATTCACGGCATTTCCGAAACAATCTCTCGCATCCTCAAGGAAGCAAATATCCATACATTCTATTCCCCTGTCACAACACTTCGCAAACAACTTACAAAAGTTAAAGACCCAGTTCCACCAGAAGATCTCACAGGCGCCATATACCAAATACCATGCAAAGACTGCAACAAACATTACATAGGACAAACAAAAAGAATGATCAAAACAAGAAAAAAAGAACACAAACAAGCACTCGCGAAAGGAGACATAGCCTCACGTCTGGCAGAACACGCTTTACAACACGGACACGAACCCGACTGGGACTCAACAAAAATACTACACCGTCACATCACAAACAAGAATAGTAGACTCTTCTTAGAATCTTGGGAAACTTACAAACTACACGGGAAAGCCATTAATACATCACAACCACTTCCAGAAACTTATAAACAACTCTTACTCTGAAATGTATGAGACATCCCCAAATTAGGTAACCCGCAGTGTGGGTTTCTCATTGGTCCCTATTGGGGTTCTTCCATGATTCTATTGGAGGCCTCCCATTGGTTCTCATTGGGTTTTCCCATTCTGCGGGACTACTCTGATGAAGGGTTTTCCAGAAATTTCAAGTATAAAAAAGAGACAGAAACATAACATCGTCATTACTCCTGATGAAGGACTGCTGCTGATGCGTCCGAAAGCTTGAGTGATCTTTTTCATTGCTATTTTACCAGTGTTTAACCTTTTTATGTAAATCTATTATTGCTATCTACTATTGCTGTTATATTTTTCGGCGTAGTGTATTTAGTACGAAATAAAAAAATACGCTTTGTCATTTATTTGATGCAATTATAGCTTTTGTTGGATTGTACTATATAGCTCTCTTTTCTGCATGGCAGCGTTTTCATTGACATGTTATTATTTTCAACTGTCAAACGGAATGTTTTTAATAACGTTACAACTATAGTTTCTCTATTTTAATTTCGCAAGCTCAAGGACCTCCTTGGCCCAGTAAGTTCATTATCATTGGCACAAATTAAAGGGACTGTCTACACCATCACCATAATAAATACGAAATTTATTAAGGAGCATTGCATGTAAACATGAAATTGGAAATGTAACTAGAATATTAATTTTATGGTAAAGTGAACGTTATCAAGCAGAAGCACATTTAACTTAAACACTGCTTTGTTGATGTCTGTTATGTAAATAGCTGTTAACAACAAGGTCTTAACCGGAATTTTTTCGGGGGAGGCACAAATTTTTATAACCTCGTTAATGAATAACTATTGGTAGCAAAAATTGGAGGGGAGGGAGGGGGGGATTCTTGGCACCACCCGCTGGCTTCGGCCCTGTTTAACAATAAGCTGGCTTCTACTAGTACAATGTCCCCCCCCCAATATTTTTATGCCGTCGGTGCCCATGCCTGTCATCAATGAGAATTTCGAAAAATTTATGGCAAAATGTGCCACCACGATGATTTTGTAAACGATGCTGAAATGTCCTTTTTTTTTTTTTTTTAATTTATAAAACAGAAACTAACATTTTTATTGAAGTCCCTCGTCCTTTCATTTTATGTAACTCACAGATAAATAAATAATTATATATATTCTTTATTTAATTAATTTAATAGTAAATTTTGTTTATGTGTGCAAAAATTCTAAGTTTTTTTATTTTTATATATTTTCAGTTTCCAATTCAAATACTGAGGAGAACTAGTTGGCCGACTAAAGTGGCGTCGGCAAGATGATCGGCGCCAAATGTGTATTTTGGCCTAGATTTTAAATATATGAACATTTTCATAACAGCATTAACTTTGTGGGACTTAAAATTTAGTGGGACTCCTGTAAATCAGTACATGTGTGTGTGTGTGGGGATACCCATTTATATATTATTATAGATTACCCATCTTATTTTTATGGATTAAACGAATAGGAGAACGATAATTTTATTTTATTGGACTATAGAACAGCATTTTTTTTTAATATAGATTTATGGTTTTATTTGAGAAACTGTGACATTGGGCAAGATGAAAAATTGAGTTGAGATATGCATTTAATTTAGATAGAGAAGTCGTAAGAGTTTTGGTATCTGATGATTGGCTAATGATTGAATATGATGTTGATGGCGACAATGATGATGATAGCAGTTAAAATAATAGGTTGAAGATGTCCACTGTTGCATACATGCAATGCTGATAGTTGGAAATTAATTTTAGTTAACCCTAAAAACTATTTTTTGTTCATATTAGTTCACTATAGTTGCCACAAAGTTTCTTTTTTTTTTTTAAGAAAGCCCTTGAAAGTTTTAACAGTGCGTTATATTTCATTTATGAATTTAGTTTGCATTTTGTATTTTACCACTCATGTCATGAAAACGTGATTTAAAGAGGAAGAGAGAAAGAGAAAGACTTGCAACGGTAGAGAAAATGATAAAAGAGAGAATTCGAGAAGAGACAAAAGAAAAAAAAATTTTTGCAGATGTGAAACAAGATATTCATGAGTAACATTTGGAACTAATTTAACATGGCTACCTGATTATATCAATCTGCAGATTGATATATATAATCAACATACATTGATATAATCTACATTGATATAATCAACATTGATATAATCTACATTGATATAATCTACATTGATATAATCTACATTGATATAATCAACACACATTGATATAATCTACATTGATATAATCAACATACATTGGTATAATCAACATACATTGATATAATCAACATACATTGATATAATCAACATACATTGATATAATCAACATACATTGATATAATCTACATACGCAGTATACTCCGTATGTAGATAAGTGTTATTTTTCAGTGTTGGTGCTATATTAACTAACATTCTGAATTAAGCAAGTAACTCTCTCTCTTCCACAAAATTTTAACAGTGTATATAATAGTAAGCTAATCTTGCCAGTTTCTTTAAAAGCAAAGAGATAATTTATATACAAATAACAAATATGTATTTGAGTAGTTAGTAATGCATTAATAAATCTTAATATATTTAAACTTTTAGTTTAATCATGGTCGGTAATTATGATGGTGACTTTTAATAGTTTAAATAACTAATTCATTGAGAAAATAATCATATAAACATATTCATTTGAGTAAGTATATAGCGGCATTAATTATTAATTTGTTTGGTATGAGAATTAAAAAAAAAATGGTTTCCGATCGCTATAGTACCCAATAAGGTGTGAGCTGAGTAATAAGTCTCACACCAATCGTTTTCAAATACCCGAAAACTAAATGAGATATATTTATTCATTAGGTATATGTTGACTTCCAATGGTAACTATACAGTACTAACGTCATAAATGGTTTGAAAGCATTTTACTTAAAAAGGAACGGAACGGGGTAGGCTCTAATGACCGTTACCTTTTGTATTATTCATTGGGAAAATTGCTTGTTGCCTTCAGGCAAATAGTCTGTAGCGTTCCAGGCGTGGTCCACACTGCCCCGGTGACCACTGGACACCTGACCTGAGAATGGCCTGGGCTGCCCTATTAAAGCGACCCAGACCAGCCTCAAGCTTATGGCCGCAACGCTGTGAAATATTGTTACATTGAAATTAAAAATAAATGAACAAAATAGAAACAAGCCAAAGCCACGCCTTGCGGAATACCACTTGCAAATTTCACCCACTCGAACAAGAACACTTGACTCATTCGTAATGATTTTTGCATAGCAAGTAGTAAATGATTGCGAAATTAGAGCGAAAGTATTCACTGTTGGTTTTAACCTACAGCCATTATGGTATCGAGATAGTTTTTTTGCGACCTTATTCTGGGCGAGGTGGAATATATTAGGTCACGTGATTCTTGTCGATTTCTCTCGCCCTGTCTCTTTGTAACGGGCCTCTCTTTGATATAAACAAGCGCAGACAATAAATAAAAACTATAAGAGAGTACACATGCATGAGCTCAAAATTAAAAAAATATATATATATATATACCCTTTCTTATAAAATATTCTTTCTGTTCTTTCAGGAGAAAGGAACTGTGTAATTGATAACTTAAATAACATAAGGAATGACGTAATAAGTAAACTAGTAATGGTTTCAAATTAAAGGTAGTTATGAGACGCGGGTAATATGTAATTGAATAAATAATGTCTCAGTCACGTAGCTTTCCAAATAACAGTATATTAACTATTATTACATAAGAAAGAATGATTGATAAACAGCAATGAAAAGACTACTCTTTTTCTCTGCACTTCATTTTACCTGCCAGTGTTTAACCTTTTGGCGTAATTTCTCCCTGGTACCCTTGCATTTTATTTCTGCATACAACTTATTAAGCACTCTGACTTTATGTAAAATTATATGCTGTGAAGTATTATGATGTGGAGCATTATTGTGGTGCAGCCACTTAGCGTGGATTGCCAGCGCCCTGGGCATGTTAAATATTGCGCCCGCTAAAGTCCGTTAGCACTCTCTTCCACCAGTCGAATATTGAAATTTTACGCCCCTAAGAAATTGGCGCCCTGGGCTTTCACCCCGGTGTCACCCCCACACTGCGTCACTGCTGTGACGAGGTAGGGAATGAAATCAGGGAAGGAGAAACGCGGGGTTGCTTAGTCAAACTTGCATTATCTTGCAGGCGATGATGATGAAGATGATGTCCAAATTCTTGCAGGCGGCGGTAAAGATAAAGACTTCAAAATTTCAAAATAATAAATATTGATATAACTTTCCGATTTACAATTCTGTTGTCATAGCAAAATAATTAAAAAAAATACTAGTTTATACACAAAGTTATGAATCATCCTCTTGAAGTGAGGGAGAATAAAATTACTAAAATTATTTAAATGGTAGATTAATTTGTATTGCCTAAGAAGGCACTCGTCGAAAACAACACAATAAATTTCCCTCCGAATGTAAAATAAAGAAAGTTAGCTCAGATGTGACTTAATTTGTTTATTTATTACTTTTGAAGTAGTTATTATTTCTCATCTATTCATATAAACTTAAAGGAATACGTTTGTTCATGAAATCAAAGAAAGAAACAATTCCTTTTGAAAATTACTAATTTAAACATGAGGTAATTAGAATGGTTTGAATTTTATACAAGGGAAATCACACTGTCGCTTTTTTCCCTAGGCGTAGAAACTTTTCATCACGCTTTTGATATATAAAAAAATCGATTTTCTGGTACATCGGGTTTCTTTTATAAAAATCGATAAAGTAACACACCCCAGTTGTTGATTGATGGACTCAATGGCTTTTGAATTTACCAGACTGGACTCTGTCCCCATTAAGCTTTGAATTTTGGATGTCATTCCATTTGGTTTGTCCCATATTGTATTATGCAGCAGTCTCGGGAGGTAGAAGTCAATCAACTCATAAAATAATTAGCATCATTATTGATTAACTGCAACAGATGACAGAAGAGATAAAAGACACAATCAAGTAAAGAGGCCAATTTTTTTTTCTGTACAATTTTATTGAATTTTCCCGAAACAAAAGTGCACAAATAACGGTTGAAGGAAGCGTGCCAGGATTGTACAACAGCTTGGCTGAGCAAACAATTGATGAGTGCGTATGTGTACAGAAAGAGTATCGGCTAAACAGTATGACAAAGTACAGTGTGTTCGAAAAGTATTTCTCCAGAACAAAGTCCTTGATTTGTCCTATAGAGGTGTGAGAGAAGGCATTGCGAAATAAAGTGGTAGAACATTGCTGACCATGTTGCGAAACGAAAATTTGAAGAAAAAGACTAATATAAATTATAAAAACTAAAGTCTAATAAACTAAACGCCACCATGGAGGATGCGTGAGGCCGAAACAATAAATAAAACTGCATCTCAATAGTGCTGCTTAGTTTACTTGGTTGCTATTCACTAATTCCTGAATCAATGTTTCCTGGTATAAAGTCCAGTTCATCGTCGATGTGTTTAACCTACATGAAAGAAAAATCAATACATATATTGTTTTAATAATAATATTATATGCATGATGTAATATTACTATATAACGTTATACATATTTTAAAAATATTATGTACTATTTAAACAGTTTGGGAAATCTGAAACCGTGCAAAGCTAAAATTTGGGCAATAAACGAGGGCGTGGCAAGCTGAACTATGAAATGTACACGCCTTAACGACAGATGTAGAACACGTAAAAGTAATTACTCCAGAAAAATGGCGAAGTTCAATAAGGAAACATGGACACTAATTAGTAATTGTCAACATATCCAATTAATTATACTTTCCTTTCTTCATAATTAACACCCAGCAGTTCGATATTTACTTTTCCAAGTCATGTACTACTAAATTAAAAATCAGTTTCAATTCATCAATGAGTGGTTTTCTATAATACAAAACTAGATATATATATATATATATAATACTAATAATAGTTCCTTTTATAGCTTTTATTTTTTACTTCAATAAATTCTTTGCTTCTAATATGGCGTGTTTGGATTTAAATCGAAAAAAGGCAGTTCAACGGAATTAGTGCCTCAGTTTTTGAGTTGGTTTGCGAGAAAATTAGCTACAGAGAAATGTTCAATTAAAGGAGTTTCATACGCTTGGAACGCAAATATCAGATGTATGTGTAGAATTAGAGAGAGTGCGACGATTACATTAGTTTATGAAAGTGGATTGACAATACTCACATTAAGTTACAGGAAATTATTAAGACCAGTTAGATGGAGGGCTGATATCATTATAAGGACATTCAATGGAGGGCTGATATCATTATAAGGACATTCAATGGCGGGCTGATATCATTATAAGGACAAAAAAATTGTTATAAAACATTTAAAGCACTCAGAAGAGTTCAGCTTCAAATAGAACATCTTCCCAATCCAATAAACCCATAGTTCCGTACAGACTATAATATTCTTCTAATGCAAAAACGGAAATTTCTAAAACGATAACTATGAGAACAATTATTACACATTTTTATGCTGCCTAGATATTTTACATCTTGAGTTATAAATAATTCTAAACATTAACAGAAAATTTGAAACAATTGCGAAATAAAATGGCTCGTTTTTCAAAAATTTGGTAATTCTGTCATAATCAATACTAATGAGCAGTGCTCGACAAATCCCGTCTCTATTAGAGAATAAATTTTTGTAGTTGGCGAGTAGGAAATTTTATTTTCTTATTAAGTCCTCGGGTTTCTTTTTGAGGCGGGGAAAGTAACTTTCTTGTCCATCGAGGGCAGTTCGCCGAGATTTGATGTGTTTTGTATATGAGGATGATTCGATTCCAATTAAAAGGTTCGGTCCATTGAAAAGCCAATAGTGAACGTTACAACAATTAGTGCAAAAAATTTGTATACAGCTTACAGGAACTTACACCAAAGCGCTGTTTTATGGGAATACAGATGGTCATTACGAAGAGGGATTCGAGCGAAATGGAAGGATACATTCCAGAAAGTTAAGTCTCTGTCTGTGTCTGAAAATAATTTTACTTTCTGATATAGTCAATTAAAATCTTTCTCATTATTTAATGGCAATATATTCACATTATACTTGGACAGTATTCGTATACATACAAAATTCTATTTATATTGATTTAAAGTTTTTAAAGTGCGCGTATTTTTCGATACTTAAAAATTTTGTAAACTAATGAAGAAAAATTATGTCTCTCTTTCCAAAATTGTAAAGGGTTTTATTTGACAAAATGGACACTTAAATGAATTTTAAGAAAACTTTTAGGTTGGAATTAAGCTAAGTTTTTTGTTCGACATCCACACTATACAAAAGTAAACTTTTCTCTCATCACCACTTTAAATCTATAGTTTGTTTCACCAGTATTTCGATTCTAATACAATTCATTAGATTTTTCAAAGATAGGATGACAAAGTACAACTGAATTGGTACTGCAAAGGTAAATACATTTAGTATATTCCATTGTATCCAAATAAAATTACATAGCTTTAAGCATTAAACGTTTTAAATTATGTAAAATAAATACTTATTTGCTAAATTTACCATAAAAAAACTTTAGAGCGGAATAGTCACTTAACAACTATTCTGCATCCCCCCTACGAGCATTTTAAAGTTCGTTTGTTCAAAGGTTAATAAAAAATTCACTTCAAAAATATTTTCCATTACACATAGCATTTTTTTTAATTAAACCCATTGATTAAAACTAGGGGACTTAAGCTCTGATATTTATTGATGCTTTATACAAAAATAAAGAGACGTGTTTCACTTACTTAATAAGATCCTCCATATCCACCACCACCATAACCTCCATGTCCTCCACCATAACCTCCATTTCCTCCACCATAACCTCCATTTCCTCCACCATATCCTCCACCATATCCACCACCATATCCGTGATCAGCGACTACGGGGTTAGCTTCAAGATGAACATCAGCGGGGTCTTGTTTGTCGGTTCCGGGTTCGTTGGTCTTAACCTCAGCACGGAATCCGTGGTGGTCAGCAACGTAATCAACTTGCCTTTGGATTCCCTTGTCGTCAACGTAGGAGTAGCTTCCCTTTACATTACCATGGCCGTCGCTGGATTCTTGTCTGCTTTGCTTGAATTCTCCGTGATCGCCAGCGATATCGTATCCGTAGTGGTATGGTGTGGGTTGAGCCTGTAGAAAAATAAATATTCCTTGGCATAAATAAAAATATAACTAATAATATTTTTAATCTTAGAATTGAGAAAGATGGATTCAGTTACATATACTATACGGAGTAGAACTTCCATATATATATATGTCGAAACTTGAGAATATCAATATTCTTTATCAATCGAATTCTGGTGAACTTTGTTACTTAAATTTTATATTCGCTACCTAGAAAAACTATTTCTACGTATCAAAGTCTTTTTATGGAACCTCCATATTTGGAAGTCATGCTGGATTGTTGGGAAATTAAGAACTATTCTCTTTTTCGTTTCGTGAAACAGCTAATGAAGAAAAATCAGAAAAGCTTCTTAACTTCTGCAGCATGAGGTAGAAATATTTAGTCCTGAAATACAATTCACTAGGTTTGATGTAAACTTGACTGATACAAAGTAGCCGGAATAGTGATGAATTTTTAGGAAATCTTTGAGCTATATGTTAATTGTTTACTTCCATTTATTTTATAAGAACTGACGGTACGAGATACATAATTTGGACAATATTAATAACGATATAAAAACCACTGTCAATTATACTCACATAATCGTCACCATGTCCTCCACCATATCCTCCGCCATATCCTCCACCGTTTCCGCCTCCATGTCCTCCACCATATCCGCCTCCGTGTCCTCCTGCTCCATATCCACCATCTCCATAAGCTCCATATTGGGCAAGTGCCACTACGGCTAGGGAAGCAATCAATGCGACCTACATCATAAAACAATTTCCAATTATTATATATCCTCTTAGAATATATACGAAATTAATTGAACTGAAATTTCTTTAGATTCTTCAATGAACTAAATTAATAAAAGTTATGAGAAATTATAGAATTTTTATTAGGCTACAAAAGTTAAGAGGAAAATTTATCACTAAAAATTTGAAAATAACAACGTTAGAGAGACCATTACTTTAAAGACATGGAAATCGAATGGCGTAAAGTTTTTGAACTACATACCTTGAAGATCATAGCTGCTGAAGTTACTGTAAACCTTACTGAGAGGATAGGAGAGAAAATGTGGATTGAATGAGTGTGAATGGTTGCTGTGTCTTATATACCAGAAACCAACTGCTTAAGGCATAAAAGTGAACAGGGACGCATTTTTTGCTCTTGATCTTGCGTGGTGTAAGTGGCTGGTACCGGGGGCAAGGTTGTCCTTCGACCCTTTGAACCCATTTGGTTCATTCTGTCCAAAACGAACCCCATAATGAACGAGGACATATCTTGGGAGGGGTCGAGAATGTGGATACCAAAGGCGACCACGACAGACGGCGTGTTCTGATACTGAGCTGATTTTTTTTATTGTTTATCACCAATGAAACGTATGGAAATAAAAGGCACGCCCTGTAGTTGTCTATGTGTGTGTGAAAGTAGATTAGACCATGCCCAGGTTTCCAGGTCATCAAGGTGAATGCAAAATTTTTTTCTTTTATTTTAGGAGGAGTTCAAGGGGATAATTTTGGTCAAGAATGTAAAAAATACTGCTTAAAAATTACGGAATCCATGCAGGGATGCTGAAGTAGAAATTAACGTCTAAAGAAAGTCTATTTAGCAATAGCGGGTGGTGGAATAGCCGGTTATCATCAATTGAAGAGAGAGAGAGAGATATTATCCGAAAACGAAACGATTGACAAAGTTCAATCACCCGAAGCCCTTACAGATATAATCGACCTAGTCTGCGAACTGGAGACAGAACCAATAATTATTTTCTTTCTCAAATATGAATTATCTATCATGAATACATCATTACATATATTTCGAAAATTAATGTGTTCATAAAGTTTATTTAAATGCTTTTTTTCATCTTTAAATTGAAAGAAATTTAAGAGGTTCAATACAAGTTCATTTTACGTTAATTCTCTATAATTTAGAATCGTTATCCTCACTTTAAATTATTTCCTGTTGTATCTCTGTGATTGCGATTTTGTCCCTCATACATGTGTCTTCATAATAACTGGTAAGGAACAAGAATTTTTCATGATTACTTTGAATATTAAGTAACAAATAAAATCCTTCGAAATTACCAGTCTTGTGTATTGGTTCTTAAAATTTGATCGCTCACAAATAACTTTTAAACATTCGTTTTCATATCTCGGATCATCGCAGGGGGTGGGGGACCAGGCCCGGCGCCAAGATAGGGAGGGCAAACCGGGCATTCTCTCTCTGTGGCAGATTTTTTGGGACGGCCAAATGGGATTATTATAATGAACTACACAAATTGTAAATTATGGTTAGTCATTTTGGGGCGGCAAAACGTGTTCGTCCCGAGCAATATAATACCTAGCGTCTGCCCTGCTTGGGGCTTCCTCACGGGAAAATTAAAAAAAAAAATTGCTCGAACCTCTGAAGTTGCCAGCTCTGGTTAATGATATTAGGTCCTACTGACAACTATCAGTTGCATGTTAAACGATTTTGTTCACTGCAATTATTAATATTAAAGTTAATTAAAAGTTTTAAGTTAATTTAATACTTTAAGTTAATTCAAAGTTATCTTTAATACTAAAGTTATCCGTTATCAGATCTTTATGTCACCACATAGAATTTTACTATATACTTTTATTTTTACATAGACATCCGCCAGGATGTCGCTTTTAAACATAAATTATATTATCCGTACAAAACAATTACTCTTCACGGATGGGTATTGCTTCGAGCTGTGAGGTTAAATATATTAATTCATGATTTTATTTATTTTCTTGGAAGTTCCTGTTGATTTTGCGATCTACTTGACAGGCCGCCGTGGGACACACTTTGAGGAACACTGATCTAGAAGTTATCTTGATTAATTTTCTTTGTAACACAACGATAAATGAAATGCAGAAGGTGGCTTAGACATGGAAATAAGTTATTTTTTTAATATACATCGCCTTTTAGTAAAATAACGTTAAAAAAATTGTCTTGAGACAATGTTCATGTCAAGTAGATGTTTTTATTGTAATTAATAGAAGATGCAGAATTCTAAACATAACAAAAATTCATATCTCAATTCGTATTTCTATCTCCATACAGGTCTCTTGAGTCTAATAAAAGAAAATTATTTCTAGTCACGAAGGTACTGAAGTCTTGCTCATATTATTATTTCTGATGATAATTATCACAGTTATTTGATCGTTTTATCACAGTTCATTAGTCACCATTATTCACCAGATTCGTCTTGAATTCGTTTTAATGTATTTTATCAGTAATTAATAACACTAACCACTATTACCCGAACTTCGATTAATCGAAATCCAAGTTGTCTGAAATTGTCTGCAAATATAATTTTTGTTTTACTGTCATTATGTTTTTTTTTAGTAAGCATTCATCCAACGTTTTGGGTAAAAAACGCTTGAACTTATTTTCTATCTTTTTCAGGTACTTAAGACAGACACCAATATAAATGGTAGATATCACATCTACGAGGTCGTTTCTGGTAGAGGTTCAAAAGGGGGCCCTTGCGTACAGTGCCTAATGATTTTTTTTCCTCCAAATATAAAAAAGCTCTAGTTTGAGCTACATATACGTGGGTGGCAAAAATTATTGTATAATAAATTCCCCCACGAAAAACTCACAAAAATCTCGCCCCCGAGGCTTTTCTGTGTTGACCATTATTTGGCAATTGTGTTATCCCTGTGAAGGGTAATAATATC
>QLNU02015359.1:77823933-77835662 GCA_006491805.2 Dysdera silvatica | reverse complement strand
TGCAAAATCATGTAAAACTGATAATATAAACAGAATGGTATATGTATCCTATTTGTGGAAATACCTTTTAGTATTTCGCTTTTATGTCAATTTAATCTTCCACTATCAATACCTTGTGTCAATCCATTTTTCCATTACCTCGATGTTATGCCAATTTATTCTTCCATTACCTCAATGTTATGCCAATTTATTCTTTTGTTACCTCCATGTTATTATAATTCATTCCCTTACTTCAATGTGCCAATTCATTCATTAAACGTATTACAATTGGACGTTGACTTATTGTTCTAATACTATAAGAATATGCATAAATAGTTACAGAGACAAGCACTTCGTCATTTAACAAGCGGTTTTATTTTTACACGGTATGTAAGTTCTATAGACAAACTGTACACACATCCATTTCATAGGTCATCCATCCATGGGCACAATCCATGAAATTACCTTCGGCTCATTATTTTTTTTTTACAATGCTTATAATCATTATTTTACCGGTTTTAAAACACAAACATTCTACGGCGAACCGTGATAAAATACTTTGAAAACTTCAAACAAGAAGTCGTAAACTTTACTTTTTACAGAACGTGTCGCTCAAGGCTTATGGCAGTAGCTTATGTTGAGCTTCTTCCACATGTTTATTTTAAAAATACGATCAATACTAAAAAAAAAAAAAAGGAAAAAGGATCAAGCAACAAGCACTTGATATATGTAAAACAAAACAATTTGCAAGTCAAAAGAAACTAAACCGCAAACCAAAATTTCCAAAACTTGGCCCAGGAGCTGGTTTAAATAACTTTACTTTCATTGAGTAAACTTTAAACCAAGTGCAAGACTTTCCCCGTGCTAAAACAGACGATATGACATTAAACAACATGACCATGTTTTTCCATACATGAACCTACATCAAAAAATGATCGGATTTTACATCTTTGTACAAGTAGTTTGACTGTACACATAGTTTGTGGTCAGATTTAAAGACGAATCAATGTACCATTGTTATGTACACGTTTTTAAATTCAGTGAAAATACATCCATACGAAATTTCTCATTGTGTGAAAAGATAATCATGTGATAAGTGTTTAGGATCAAGATTAGGTTCCTGGTAAGAGTTCAGTTTACTGCTTTAGCTGTTTTGTCATGTCTGTAGCTTTTGCAGAGTTTTAAAACATTCTTTGCAGAAAATGTCACCGCATGTGTTATGTTTTTTAAATTGGAACACAGTTAACAGAGACAGATGTTCGTTATCTTGATTGAGATTCAGCATCTCTGGGTTGACTACTCGAGTCTCGCTTCTCCTTGGGGACATAACTTTCTGGAGGACTTCCGCGTTCGGATCCCGACTTTTGATGTGAGGGTGGTGAAGATAAATTTGCACTTCGAACTACTGCGCCTGAGTGATTGGGTGCAGAAGGAGTATTTGGATTCTCAAGAGGGCCACATGGAATTAGTGGTGGTGGTGGAATTCCGTTTCCAACACTTACTGGAGACATAGACTTACTGTTTGGTGGTGGCAGACCACCACAATAACTGTTTAAGAAAGAATTGGCAAATGGAAAGAGTCCAGGCGCAGGTGGAGTAGACGTCATACCCAACGGTGGCACAAATGTTGACATGTCGTTCCTTAATGGGGGAGGAATTAACTTGGCACCACTGGCGTAGAGTTGCCTCTCGCGTTCCATCTGCAGCTGACGATCAGTAGCTTCAAAAGATGACGTGGCTGCAGACTGCCGACTTAGATCTTGCTCTCTTAGTCTATCACTTGGTAGAGATGGTCCATACTTCTGCATTAGTTGCTCTCTCTCTGCTTCTCTTAAAAGTTCAAGACTTCGGTAGTGTTCATTGATGTTTAATGAAGGGGAATTCGTAGGGAGAACAACAGGGCCTGGCGGCATCGAACCCCAGAAATGGGGCATAGGTGGTCTCTCAGAAGAAGAAATGCAGCCAAGATTTACAGAGGAAAGACCGTGGGGGCGATCCGGGATATTGCAGACGGAAATGTTTGATGTTTGTGATTCCGGACGTGAATTATTTTCTAAAGATTTAGTCCTGAGATCCGAGGATTCTCGACCCGGATCAATCTGTTCTTCCTTCTTCTCTTCTTTCACTTTCGTATCCTGTTTTGGTTTGCTGTTACTGCTCTCGAAGGCACTGTCCGTTTTCGGGATCGAAACATTTCGGATCGGTGATCGCGAGTTTTCCCTTCGTTCACGTGGGCGCTCCCACACTCGGTCACGTTCACGACTGCGATCGGAATATTCACCATTATGCACTAGATCTGCATTGTTGACAGTGTGATATCCACGGACTTCTCTATCCCTGCAATAAAACGTTTTAAAATTACTTATGACTTTCACGTTTAGAATAAATGATCACCAAATATCATTAATGTATATATATGCCAAATAAAAATACATTAACATTAACACGTTGAGTGCCACGGGAATTTATAAGGAAATCCCCGTCAGGCCACGCACCCTGCTTAGAAGTGCGCTGGTATTGTGGTATAGCAATGCGAAGCGCACTACTAACAAATTGACACTTATTCGATGCAGGTGTGTAAGCATATTAGGGCCATTGTTTCTTATCGTAGTAGAAGATATTTACGTTTATAAATAAAAATTAAGTGAATGTTGAATAAATTTTAGGTAATTACTTAAAACGATGTAAATTTTTTAGTTTTGATATCATATTTTACACTGTCAGTCACCGGTGACTGACGCGGCCTGAACGCAAAGTTCAGTGTCAGTTATCGATGATTGACGTGGCACTCAACGTGTGAAATGCATGTATAAAACAAAATTCTTTTTATTAATTTAAAGATCGCGAGGAAAACGTAGAGATTGGTGTTGTAAGATGAACCTCCCAAGATCTTCCTGATTTATTTAAAATAAGGAACATTATTTTAATTGGAGGTGGGAGAATTATTCACACACACGTACACACAGAGAGAGAGAGAGCGTGTGTGTGTAATTTTATAAATAATTCTATTCATTGAGTGAATTAGTCAATCAGAATGATAATCTCAATATGAATTATTCTAGCAATTTCTAAGTTTAATGTGAGCCACCATACAATTACAAATGTCAACGCTTCTTTCTATAATGACTTGAAGCCCCAAATAACGCAATAATATCAATAAAACCGGGTTACAAGAAACAATACAACAAATCAGCCAAATTTTGCAATCAATGCACATACGTATCTTTAAAGAGCATTATATCCTTATTTGTACAGATTAAGAGAATTATAATTGAATCTGTCATTTTGAAAAGGGGTTATATTTCATTGTTTTCCTATGGAGTTGACCCCTTTTCAAAATGACCGATTCAATTCCTTGAAACACTTCTTGAAAATGAAAACGATAAAATTTTATTGAAATTTTACTAGTATGAAAGAAATATACCGCATAATATACTGAATATCCTAGTAATAGAAAAAAAAACCATATCTAGTGGACAGATATTGCAGTAACCGAAGTCAACAAGCAAATGTGAAAAAGATGGAAAAAATAATGTACGTAGATCTGCAAATTATGGTGGAAAGGCTGTGTGCGACTGAAGAAAACTACAGTTCCCCGTAATTGTAGTTGGTGCATTGAATACAATTCCACAAAAACCAGAATACAACTCACCTTAAAACACCAATCATAGACAACACTTTCTCTCATCAATTCCAAAAGTTTAATTTTTGGAGACAGGTCTTATTTCTACGTACTTTTATTTGTCTGAAGTGTTTAGAAGGCTCATCACAGTGATAACAAGTGTATCTGGTTTATTAACATTGCATTGCTTGGTGACAGACGGGTCGATGAGAAAAAGTTGTAAAAAGTCCCGAAGTAGAAAAAGGTGGAAAGGTTAACCGATTGGGGGGTTTTATATCGCAAGGAGGTAAACCGAAACTGACGTGAAAAGACTATGGAAGAACAAAGCTAAAGTTTTTCCAGTTGTGGTACGTGGATTAGACGTATTTTCAAAAAGCTAGAGCATCATCACAACACACACACACAATTATCAGAAGTTCTGCTACCAGATTAAAAAAGTTGCCCTTTTCGGATCGGCTCATGTCGCACGAGGGTATACTTATAATTAACTGAAGTGACTATGAAATAGTAAAATACTAATAACCACATATCAAAACAACCGAATAATGGCTTGTGTACTTGGAGCTATTACAACAAACCTAAAAAAAATATTTAAAGAAATTGGACATTTCAGATATCACAACAACAAATTTACAAAATATTTCTCTGCAGAGCCCATCATGCATTTTAAGAAGACATATGGACAATATTTGTGGATGAAACTTGAACTAAACTAAGAACTCCAAAGATCAAAGTGGTCAACATTTTTTGTGCTGTACACCAATGTATTAAAAATGGGTGGGATCACATAGCCTAAAAATTACTGAAAATAGCCAAATGAAAATATTGTGATTTTCAAATCGAAACTGACAGGCATCTAACTCACAACACATCCAATTGTCAATAGCTGAAATGAAACACGTATGCATCATAGATATGCTAATACCAGGAGATGCAAGAATTTATCACAAAAATTGGATAAGATCATCAAATACAAAGACTTTCAGATATAAATAAAAGAATGATGCATAATAAGGCAAAGTCCATCCCCACCGTAATAGGAGCATTAGACATAAACCTAATAAAGCTTGAATATCACCTCAAAACACTTAGAATAGCCAAAATAATAACAATCCACCAATACGTAAAAATATACACATCCTAGGAAACACCTCTAATATTTCATGTCCTTAGGCAGGACCAGGGATAGGGGGGGATAAAGGAACAAATGGTTAGGGACCTGAGATCCTAAGGGTCACAGCACGAAACTTTAATAATTGAATAAATGTACACTTAATAATTCCGAAACCCACTTTTTAGTTCAAACTAGAGTTTTTAGTTACAGGGGGAAAAGAGACATTTTCCCTAGGTTCAACTCTAGGTCGGGGACGATGTCTCTTTTTCTCCTATAACTAAAAGCTCTAGTTTGATCCAAAAACGCGGGTGTTGGAGTTATTATGTATAATAAATTCCCTACGAAAAATTAAAAAAAACAACAAAAAAAACCAGCCTCGGTGGCTTTGTGTATTGATCAATATTTGACAGTTGTGTTAATCTTCAGAAGCAAAATAATATTTTTCATTAAAACGTAATTTGTCATGAAACATAATTGGTTAGTGGGTTCGTAAGGCGGGTCTTTTCCCGGCTCTGGTCAGAGAAAAACTTCAATTAGCGAGCCAAAATTGACTACGCGTATGTTTCATGATCATCAGAAGAACTGCTTTACTTTGGATTTGGTGTATATTACAGGATGAATTTTTGTTTTAGTTGTAGAAGCGTCTATACATATATCTGAGGAAAAGTTTTTTATTACAAGCATGAGATATTCTTTCTTCGCAGGATAGAGAGGTTCCAAATGACAGAAAGCATTTGCTTGCTTACGGAAAGTGGATTTTTAATACGTCTAACATCATTTCGATATTACGAAGAAACGGGGGAGGGAACTGAGCTTTTGGGTTTTTGTTGCTAATTTGTTTTTGAACAGAATGGTTAATGAAAAGATTCAGTAATACAGGAAATGTGGATCATAGATAGTTAATTAAATTCAATTTCTTTCAATGGATAGCCGTAAACGCACATGTCGTTAACTATAAGCAACTCTGGTCAATTAAAAATTGAATTATAAATACATTTTCACAGCAATGAATCGCATATTACCTTTCTTTTTGCTTTTCATGCTCCCTTTTATCCCTGTAAGAAAATTGACAAAAGTTTATTAGTTTCTTAAAAGATGTTAAATAATCGTAAAACCATTCATAAAATGAAAACACTAAAAAAAATCATTGCATATATAGTAAACTCTTCCAATAATAACTTCGAAGGAACGGCAAAGATCGTCGTTAAATAGAAAAAGATGCTAATAAGAATGTGCGCAATTTCATGAAGCATTTTCAGGGACTGTAAAATACCACCTTGTAACGGAAATACAGTGTTGTCTCCCAAAAAGGGACACCTTTCGGACCGGACATTTTGTCCCTTAAATAGAGGTGTCTCTTCTTCGGAGGTACATGTGTTGATATATACATATACTGGGGGACCAGAGGCATCGTCCCTTAAATAGAGGTGTCCCTCATGGGAAGTAACACTGTGGTTGTTAATTAGGACGACGTAATTGAGAGAAATTACTATATGTATACAGTATACGCATACACCTACAAAGAAAATTAAAAAAACAAACAAACATAAAGTAGGAAAAGTCCATCTATTAATTCACCATTTCTTAAATAAACTGAACAACGAAACTAAAAGCTACAAATAAACGAAAATCAAGAAAAATGAAGATGGGCTGGAGGAAGCAAAATTAGTCAGGGAGTACTTGCTTCCTTTGACCCAACTAATGGGAGGTTTATATATATATATTATATTTATTGTGTGCAACTGTGTTAAAAGACACAAATTATAAACCATGACAAAATACATTAGAATGATGAAAAACGATAAATGATAGCAAATTTTCACATTTAATCTCCAGATGCCCTGATAGAGAATGTTCTACATCTGTTCAGCTGCTATTAGAAGGAAAAGTCGTTGCCCAATGTAGAGAAATTCCACATGGAATTATGGGTTAAAATTTAACCCATAATTCTATTTTTTTAATTTATTTTCTTCACTATTTAATCGTTAAACAGTTAAAAAATAAATAATAATAACAAAAAAAACCCAACATTTTTTAGCATGCAATGTAAAGAAAAGTTTTGAAAAAGTTTTATTTTTCTTGGGCATCGGGAGGATAAGTAATATTCACATATAAATATCACATGCAATTAATATAAAAATAGATGACATAGAATAAGTATTTCAGCACTAAAATTAAAAATTTAAAACGCATATTAATATTTTAATGCAACATCTAATAAATGTAAAAATTAACAAATCTGATAAGAGGTAGGAAATTCGATATAAAAAACAACAATCCAAAATTTTATCAAATAGGATGAGCAAATATGTGTAATTCCTGAATTTTTACTCATGTATACAGGGATGGAACTTCAATGGATCCAGCCACCGAAAATTAAAGGAAACTAAAATTAGTTAAACAAAATCTGAAGTGTCGAAAACCCACGTAGACGGACTTTGGCAAGGGGCTCTCCCCGTGCCAATGCCTGCCAATGCAATATGAAATTAATTCAAAATCTCCGCCTGCCAATGCAGGCCCGAGATTTTGAATTAATTTCATAGGACAATTCCAACGCCTAAGAACCCACTTACGGATAAAAATACGCCTGAAGGTTTTATTTTAGATTTTTTTTTGTATTCATAAAAACAATTAGTAAAGTTAGTGTTATTTTAATAGAGTTGTTTTTTTATTGACAAAAGTATCAATTTGCACTTAGATTTATAAAGTATTTAAAAATTTGTTAGTATGTGTTTTAAAATCATATGCTGGTAATTTATCATTTATGACTTCGCAATTGGTTCCCAGAGCTTGGTTTTAGTCAGCCCAGGTGACTTGAGAATTTTTGTTTGTTTATTTTTCTTTTGGCAGTTTATTTCAAGTGTAGAGCAAAAAGCATTTTAATGAACTTCTAAATAAACAAGTAAACATTTATAAAACAAAATATGGAGTTTCGCCAGGAGATGGCATAACAGCAGTTATTTCAACAATTTAGCGTAAGGCTTAAAACAGGACTTTCGAGAGAAGGCAGAATGTATTTTGCCTTCACTTGAAACGTTGTGTTAAACCTTACGGCAGTGTTGAAATAACTGTTGTTAGTAAACATTACTTCAAAATCCTCTGTCAGTTTAATAATGAAAAGCAAAACAATGAACACAAGGAAGTCTTAAAGAAAGTAGTCAATAAATTAAAATAACAAAGATTTTTGACCAAAAAAAAAAATTAAATAGGCGACATAAGCAAATTAGGTTTTTACTACGATACTACCCAATCTACAAACATTGTGACGTTCAGGATAAAACCGTAAAACTTTACACCAATCCCGTAAGTCACAACTTTTATCGAAGCAATCTTTTCTAGTATCTTACTTTCCACATTAAGAATGGCTAAAGACGAAACATTTTCTTGGCTCATGGAGGAGTTTCTTAAGTACGATTCTACTAAGGTGGAAAACGATCTCTTGACAAATGCGTTACCTATTATTATTATTGATATGAATACATGCGCAGCAATATCTCAACGTTGGGAAAAGGTTGGTTGGTTGATTGTATTTTTCTGGCCCAAGGACAACAATTTTCACTCTGCACCAAGTACGGTAAACATTGGAAAAGGTTGATACTGTATTCATATTTCATGTCATTGTGATATACTTTGTAAAGGCTCCGGTAATGTTTATTTTACGACTATACCGCTGAGGAAAACATTTTTCTACTACATAGAAATACTTAGTTTTGTTTTTGATGTATCGTATCATGCCAGATAAAAAATTCACAAGGAGCTCAAACCTTTTGTTGAGAGCAGGTTACGATTGACAAATGCTAAAATAACACTTTGCGTAAAAACATAAAATATTTTGCATGAGACTTTCAGAAACTGGTGTGTTCAACGAACTCTAACGCAGACAAATACTGCCAAAATTTCGCCAAATATAATTTGTACTTATAAATGATCTTGATGTCATTTTTTAAAATTATAATTCACTTCTATGCACGTCAGTGGTGATATGCTAAACTGCTATTGTGTATAAGGTCTATCATAAACAATCACATAATAATACGAGCTTACAATAAAGCAAAAATACAAAATTAAAGTGAGAGAAACGTTTGAAAAGTATACCGTGTCTCAAAACATCGTTATTTGCAAGTTAAATTTATCCTTTTCTCACTTAAACGTGTAGAAAATAAATATTCAGACATTTCTAAATCGTAAAGAAGTAGCAAAAAATTTTTTTATATCCCTTCAATTTTTAGAATTAACTCTTTTTTTTTTTTTAACCCAGAAGTTTTAAACGCAATATTATACCACCTTCGCGGTGGGGGGGGAGAGCTGGAAGGGTGCCGCTGGAACAGAGAGCCTTATGGCGGTTGAAAAAGCTATCCACCTAATCAGTGGTGTAGGCAGAAAGTTCATAAGGGAGGGATTATAGGCTTAATGTGAGGGGTTACAGAGCTACAACTCATATATTCCTATGTTAAATATACAAAATTTCATTGCAGTGGGGTGTTAGGAGGAGGATTGTGCAAGGGTTTCATTGGGAAGGGTGGCCGCCGGAGGCGGCGCTGTAATCCCAGACAGGACGCTTGAACAGCGTAATCAGCCGCCTCGGAGGCTGAGGGTGCAGTGGGGTGTTGCAATCCCCAAAACCGCCTCTACAACCAATCACAGGCTAGCTCCTACTTGTCGCCAATCTCTAAATCCAGGCTTTCTAAGGAAACACTCCTGTTAGCGCCCTCTCTCGAAAAAATTGTAAACAATAGTTTTATGCATCGACTAAAATTAAAAACGTACTCATAAAAGTTTGAAATTTTCCTCTGTAAAAGAGTTTTTGATTGAGTCCGGTTCTGTCCGACCCACCCCCTTATCGGCGGGACCTAGGCCTGGGCCTATTGAGAAAAAGGTCTTGTTGGTTCCTCGGTGTTTAGAAAAACTGGTGTGTGTGTGTGTGTCTGATTTAAACTGTAGATTTTTTTTATTAGTTGGCAACTGTATGAATGTGTTATTTTGTTTTCTTGGTTGATTTTGAGATAGTGTAAGGATTCTTACTTGTAATTATTTCTTAGGACTTATACTTTCAGCTGTTTCTTCGTTTGCTTCTAATCTTGTTATGCAGGGGATGTAAGACCTATTATTATTGTCAATTTTTTCGGCCCTATGCAGAAACATATCAAGTGATGGTCCTATGTTCGGGTGAACCCTCCCCTGAAAAATTTCTGCCACGTGGCTTGTCCATATTTCAATTTCTATTAACTATTTCCACTTTCATTTAATTTGCTGTAGTTTGATCCATTTAAATTCTCCTATGCATGTAAGCATAGATAACAATTCAGAGATTGTTATATTTACTCCTTTTATATGTTTATATTTTGGATTTCGTTTTTACATTGAACTGCCTACTTTTTATCAAATTTATTAGTTTTCATATTCATTAGATGTTAAATTAAAATGTTAATAGATACTTTAAATTTCTCATTTTAACATGGGAATACTTACTTTACGTTATCTATTTTTATATTAAATGCTTATTAATGCATAGATTTACTATCTTTTGTCATTTTTTTATTCCAATACATATATCTAGTATACAAATACATATATCTAGTATACAAATACATATATCTAGTATACAAATACATATATCTAGTATACAAATACATATATCTAGTATACAAATACATATATCTAGTATACACATATAGTTGAGTTACATCAATGTGACCACCTCTCGCCTTTGACGTCAGCAAGCAGTGTGTAGCCGATAAAATAAGGCACGTGTCATGGTTCAGCTTCATAAGTACATAAGGTGAGCTGCAGGATTTTGAAACATATCACTTGTTGCTCTCATGGACGAAAGCGATGATTTATCGAGTTGGAAAAAAAAAAGAGAGATTATATCTGCTTACGGGTCAAGTTACAGTATTTCTGAAACAGAGAGTTTGTGAACTTTTTCCTCATTTAAGCTGCTATGAAAGTATCATGATTGGATAAAATGATACCACCGCGAATGAAAAACTGACGTATAGAAACCATTGAGCATCACGTGCTATTGGTATGGAGAGGTACATGTCGACTACGAAGGTGCGCAAGGATCGATTAACATGCTACAGAAAGTGGAGCAATGCATTGCGAAGATGAACCGGGGGATAAAAAATATGTATCTAATACAACAGTTAAGCGAATCCTGCTGCCTATGGGGCTCCGAAGAAGACGGATGGTCACTGCACCTCTGTTAATGAAGGTGCATGGTAAGGAAAGGCTTGAATTTTCAAGGTAACACCGAAATTGGATTTCTGCTTATTGACAAAGGGTTGCTCTCTCGGATGAATCGCGTTCATGCTTCATCGAACGAATGGATGCTGGTGTGCAAGGTGAGAAATAGAGAAGCACTCTGCAACTATTGTTGAAAGAACACAAGCTGATGACGGGAGCGTTATAGTGTAGGAAATGTTTTCGTGAAACGCACGGCTAGAATTGTCGAGACAGTAATCTGAAAGACGAGAACAAGGCTTCCCAGTAATTTTTTAGTCCCCTTAATTCACGGAACTTGAACCTGATTGAGAATCTGTGGGACCACATTGATTGAATCGTTCGCTCTATGGGTCCACCACCACACGCCCTCCGACAGCTGTCTGCTGCACTATAGTCAGCATGGTTCCAGATACCTATGGTAATCATCTAGCACTTTATTGAGTCATTCTCAGCCCGTTTATCTGTTGTCCGTGCAGACGCACAGCTAAGAGAGGTGGGAGCTGGAAGGGATCGAGCCCTCTCCCTAAAGTCTGTGTTGAAGTGATCTTTCAGACTTCCAGTCTTTATGTTCCCCAGACTAAGAAACAAAACATTTCCATAGATCCCAATAACATAGGCATTTCTCATGAAATTTTAAGCAAAATCCAAGATGTCTTTTGCTTCTTATGTACATAAATTTTTTTTGTACGCGTGATCATTGGATTCACGGAAAAGCATAATGCGCCCTTCTGACAGCAAGCCTCCCCCAGTAGAAAATCCTGACTGCGCCTGTGGAAGATGCTAAACGCG
>QLNU02015359.1:77782143-77813936 GCA_006491805.2 Dysdera silvatica | reverse complement strand
AAATTTTAAATTAAAACGTTTTTATTGTTGACGTATGTTGACGTATTTTAACAATTTTATGTATATAATGAATAATTTTATATGCTTTGATAATATTTAAGTTTCATACAATTACTAGTGCATGCGCAGTTTTTGTATTAAAAGGTCTATTATGTATAAATAATTGAATTATTTAAATGCATCCATATTTATATATATTTATATTTCAATCATAATAAATACAATTATTTTGCTAGAAAACGGAAATTTATTGGCCACTTTTCCTGTTTCTTTGGGGGGTGGAGGAGGGGCTCGCCGCTTCACCCGTTCTTGAAGTCACGAGCCGCCACTGTTCCATGTCAGCGTTGTCTAACCTTTCTTGGTAGAAGGCCACGTCAAAAATTCTCACGGATCTCGCGGGCCAGCGATTTTGTTAGAAAACACCTCATTAAAAACCTCTCCTTGGAGCTTTTTCTGTTATTCATTTGCTCTCTGGCGAAATGGAAAGGAATCGCCCAGGCTGTCCCCGCGGTTTTTCCTTATTTCTGAAAAAAAAATTCTAAAATTGTTGTCCTGGATTTTTTTTTATTCCAAACAGTTGTCAGCGGGCCGGATTGTGGCCCACGAACCGTACGCTGGGCAACCTTGGTCTATACAGTGTGTCCCAAAAACATTGACCGCCCCTCTAATTTCTTAAATATTGATCCTAGACATATGTATTAAATTGGAAAGTGGCGTAAAAAAAAGGTGCAGAATTTTATGAAATTGATTAAAGTTGCAGAGGATTATTTTTTGAAGAAATACAAAATTTAAATTTTTATACAGTCCCTGTACACAAAAATTTCCAATAAGTGAAATGTGCCCCATAATCCAATAGGTCAATATACAAAATTTCAGCATTCTAGTGGATAAAAGAACCAGAGATATGAAGACCCAAAATAACTGACAGACAAAACTTTTTGAAGGGAGCAATAGGTTACCTGCCGGGAAGAGAGTCCTCATATCTCTGGTCCTTTTCCCACTAGAATGCTGACCTATTGGAGTATGAGAAACATTTTACTCCTTGGACATTTTTGTGTACAGGGACCGTACAAAAATTTAAATTTTGTATTTCTTCGAAAAATAATCCTCTGCAATTTTAATCGATTTCATAAAATTCTGCATTTTTTTAATGCCACTTTCCAGTTTAATACACATGTCTAGGAACAATATTTAAGAAATTAGAAAGGCAGTCGAAGTCTTTGGAACACCCTGTATACTACTGGACCGAGGTTTCTCCAAGTGCCTTTCATACTTGCCAATTCTAAGAGATGCCTACCCTTGTCATTGCAATATGTTTTTTTATTGCACATACACAAACCTATACAGTAGGAGCTCCGTATATCAAAATTAGAGGCTTCAAAAAAATTTTTTTTTTATATATATGTGTAAAAACTTCGATGTATAGAGAATTTTGAGAACCGAAGTTCGATATATGGGAGTTTTACCATGCAAGCGTGTACTTATAGCAAATTAAAGTTACCAATTTGAACTTACCGAGCCACGTCCATAGAATGGAGAATCTAATTTTGGAAATTTGTCATACTGTGAAAGAAAAATAATGGAAGTTTAATAAAATTACGAAGCAAAAATTATAACACTCCTTTATATATATTTGACTATCTATATATGCATAGGTTATTACAGAAAGAAGTAACGTTTACAGACTTCTCTAATTAGATTGTTTGTTTTTTGGTTTTACGGCTCAAAGACTACAGTGGTCATGCTGCGCCGGGACCTACTATTTTCCGAGGAATCCGAACCTCTTAAGGCCTAGGGAACCAAACCCCGGACTACAGTGAGCAGTGCAATCTTTATGAGATCTCTGAGTAAGCGTTCTTTTGCACGGCTGGGAGTCGAACCCGGATTGAAGCCGCGCAATAGAGAACGCGTTACCGCACACTGCGCCACCGCAGGGCTCTTTAATTAAACACATCAAAATAGTGATTGCAGGAGGTGATTTATACAGTATAGGATTTATACAGTATAGATTTATACAGTATAGATTTATACAGTATAGATTATACAGTAAAGATTTGTGAGTAAAGATTTATACAGTATAGATTTAAAAAAGAATACAATAAAATAGTTATTTTACTTTTATTCTTTTTAAAAATAATATTCACGCATACGTTAATAAAAAATTATATTTTGTATACACTCTATAACAAAAAAAAATCGACGCACCAAGAAGGAGTTGTCCGATTGCGATAAAAATTGGTGGATGTGAAGAACATACATAGAAAAAGAAATCATTAAAATTTCAGAACAATTGAATGATTTATTGCAGAGTTTGACCGTTACAAAGGGAGGAAGTCAATAAGGCGTTGGTCCACCTCTGGCCTGGATGCAAGCTGTCACCCGGCGTGGCATAGACTGATAAAGATCCCGGATGGTGTCCTGCGGAATTTCTTGCCAAATTGTCTCCAACTGTCGGGCTAAATCGTCAACATTCCTGGATGGTTGCAATCGCCTTCCCATAGCGTCCCAAATGTGCTCTATGGGAGAGAGATCAGGAGACCTAGCTTGCCAAGGAAGTGTTGGGCAAGCTTGAAGACAATTCATAGCAACACGTGCCGTGTGCGGCCGGGCATTGTCTTGTTGAAACGTAAGTCCAGGGTGTCGCAAAAGGAACGGTAACACAACCGGTCGTAGAATGTCGTCTACGTACCGCTGTGCTGTAAGTGTGCCAGAAATGACCACCAAAGGGGTCCGGCTATCAAAGGAGATGGCACCCCCTGACCATAACGCCCTGTTGTGGGCATGTGTGGCGTGCGATAGTAAGGGCAGGATCCCCACGCTGCCCTGGACGTCTCCAGACACGTCTGCGGTTGTCGTCAGGACACAGTTGGAAACGGGACTCGTCACTAAAGACTATACGTCCCCAGTCAGCGCAGTTCCAAGTTGATCGAGCCCGGCACCACTGTAATCGGACTTGACGGTGTAAAGGCGTGAGAGGTAAGCGGCGTAACGGTCAGCGCGAGCGTAAATTCCGCTCTCTCAGTCGTCTGCAGAGGGTCATGTTGGACACATGTGTGCGGGCCACACGTTGGATAGTTGATAACGACGAATCCGGTGCTGTGACAGCTGCTCTGACAATCGCTCTGTCTTCCCGTTCTGTTGTGGCCCTAGGTCGACCGCTGCCGTCCCGACGCTGACATCTGCCGTTGTTGACCCACTCTTGCCAGCACCGTCCAATCGCCGCATCGCTTCGACCCACATGTCCAGCGATTCTTCGATTCGTCCAACCAGCCTCTTTCAATCCGATAGCACGACCTCTTTCAAACTCTGACATATGCTCGTAATGAGCACGAATCTTTCGGCGAGGCATTGTTACAGTCGACGTAAGATATCCGCAGTCAAAATGCAACAGAAATTTTGACCACATATTGAGAATCGCTCCTTATATACACCTGCTGAATGCGCAGTTCCGATGCGCTGGAGTTCCCGCTATTCATTCATTGGACACCAAATTTTAATCATTTGCATGTTCGGTCAAAATGTCTTTGCATACGAAATTTCATTACAATCGGACAACTCCTTCTTGGTGAGTGGATTTTTTTGTTATAGAGTGTAGTTTAAAAAAATTAAAACATAATACTAAAAGAGTTTTAAAAAGATTAACAGTTAAAAATTTGTAATCATAGAAAAAAGTATGTTTCTTGTATGTTTTAGAAATAGTGACGTGTTTTATTATTTCGAAAACAGTACAATATTATTGTAAAATCTAATTTTTCTCAATTTTTAAAATTATCTTTCATTCATTCATTGAGTGAAGTCAAGCTGGGAACTTTGCACCCTAATTATAATGCATTGTCGCTGTTGGAAAAGCGTCGCTTACCACATGAGCCGCCGCCTGTGGCAAAAGTTGGGCCCCGAGGGGCGGGGGAAGAAACGGACTATGTTGATGCATGTGTGTATGTTGATGTTGATGCTGGTGCATCTCCGTACGCATGTACGGAGGCGGAGGGATGTTGATAGAACGGTCGTGAGAGGCTAGGAATCTTGTGTCCAATTCTCTGCGTAGTAAATCCTGACCTGAAAGAGGAATATTGTATGTCACATATTTTTAAAATGGCGAAAACGGACATTATTCAGATATCATAATCAAAACATGTCATTTCGACATATGAAACTACATTTTCCGATAAAAAATAAACAGTGTCTGCACATTGGTGCTCAAAAGTCAAAATAGTCGCGAACATAAAAACTTGGTTAACATAAAGTGATGCAAGAAATCCAACTGGAACTCCGCGTGAGTTATATGGTCAGAGATAATTAAGCTTTGGAAATGTGATTGGCCGGGACATACATTCAAGAAGCATGGGCGCCCTGAGGGAGGTGCAAGGGATTCACTTGCACCCCCTTGGTTTATGAAAAAAGGGAGGAAAAGGACAGAATCCATAAGAAACTATAGTCCAACAACATTATTCAATTGGAATTTTTCCTGGGTGCACCCACATGCATATAATTCTAGGGACACCCATGTCAAGAAGAAACCAAATGGTTGTAGGCAATCACTAAGCAGGAATCACCAAGGATGGAAAAATAAAGTGCTTATATATATATATATATACATATAAAGTGCTTATATTATATACATATACGAATTTATACTGGCGTGTGCAAACGAATGTACCGTAATTTCCAAACCAAATTTCCGCTCGTCGTGACGAGCGGAAATTTTATCGTCGCTTTGATTCTGAACGATACGATATAAAGTATACCAAAAGATTTATGAGCGACTGTTATTTTACATTGATGCATCGTTTAAAAACACAATGTTTCGGGAGCCAATCCCTTTGTAGAGTGAAGGCAGAGTGTGAACGTAGAAAGAAATTCTACCATCAAATGGCTCCTGAAACGCTGTGTTCTTAAACTGAACACCAGTATCGAAACAAGAGCTATTTAATTTTGAACATCAATAATAAACCAGGAAGGGGAAATGTGTACAGGGTGTATACAAAATGGCGGAAAAAGTTCACTACACGATTCCTTGTGAAAAAAGGAATAAAAAATGTCCAGTGTAATTTTTGCTTAAAATCAATATTTAATAAGATAATTAAGGCCAAAGATGAACGAATCACGCTCCAGACACGCCCATCATTAGAAAAGCAAACCAAAGAAATTCTTGGAGAGGCATGGCTAAGCACAAGCTTTCTAATTCGTTAAGTTCAAACCTGAAAATTTAGTTGCGTGTCCAAATACGTCATTGGAATTCCGAAGTATGGCAACCTAGTGAAAGTTTTTTCATCACCAAAGAAAGCCAATTGAATACCAATCTTTTTCTGAATCTGGTAACTTTATAAAAAATGTATCCTTTGGCATAGGCAGAGTTCAAGTATTACGTAAGCACCTCTAGGAGGAGGGGGGTGTCTTTTGTACTTATTTTCCTATGTTAGCCAATATTAATTTTTGCTTACCAATGGGGGTGGTGTTGAAAATGGCCAAAATATTGCTTACGTAATACTTGAAACCTCCCATAGCCCCTACCATGGGGTGGGGGGTTATTTCTTTATGAAAAGTGAGCAGAACTACGGCAATAAGGAAGGGGAATAGCCATTTTGAAGCCATCTGCCCCTTTTCCCGGCATTTAATCCTGTTGTTTTTGTATTCGCATATCATATGACAGCAGTGGCGTACTGATTACCTCTGCAGTAAGGAAAGCCCGAGAGGAAAAGGACCCAGTTCGTCATTGTTCATTTTCCACAAAACTTATAGTAAGTACTTTGGGAAAAAAAATATATTATTTTACAATTAATGAGGCAAAAATTAATCATATGAAATTTTCTTTAAAAAATGAAATAGCGATCATCAGTTTCCAAATGGAAGGAAATAGCCTATGGCAAACTCAGAAGCAGCATGAACCTACTCCACTCCAAATGAGGAGGTGGGGGGAGGGTCATTAACAACTCGGTACCGCCAATGAACTTGGTAAATCAAACAACTTTCAATTTTAGTTCTTTTTAAAATATTAGAATATGTGTGCTCATCGCTGACAGTAGCGGATTATGCATTTCAGGGTCTGGAGTTCACTTTACTATACTGTTGATAGCAAATACATCGCAAGCCTGTCAGACTGGCACGCGAAGAAATGTCGCTGGGACGCGGCTACTTACAAAATAAGAAAAAGTTACTATTAATTATAATATTTTTCCCACAACAAAGAAGAAAAGTGGTTGAATCTAGTGGCAAACTGCACAATTCGATCCGTATACATCCCATGCGTGGTATGAGTGGTTTTGCACGAGAAATCGCCAAATCTAGTGTCTGCTATTAATTATGACGTAAATGAACTAACTTTTGGGTGGAGTTCCAACCCCTTGAATTTTAAGTAACACGTGACCTAAACAAGTTTTGAAAAACCTGTGAAATCTTAGCTTCTCATCTTTCTTCGTAGAAGGGCCGTACATGCGCAAACGCATGTGTCGTTGTATTAAAGCGATGTTAAATGGGTTGGCTTTGCCTTGTTATTGGTTTAACTATGATTTGAAATAACTTATTAAATATTGATTTTAAGCAAAAATTGTATTGGACATTTTTTATTCCTTTTTTCACAAGGAATCGTGTAGTGAATTCTTTTCCCGCCATTTTGTATACACCCTGTACATGATTATTCATTATTAATCATTATTATTATAATATTATTATTTTATACTACAGTTAATCACATACTGCCATTGATCTAAATTTTTCAACTTTAGTAATTTGCGTGATTATAGTTTTCTAATTATTTCATCAATTTTCAAATATAGATTAATTATTTGCTTTCCCATAGGGATAATTTAAATTTGTGAATAGTAAATTTTAATGTGCCCCACATCGAAAATTTCCCGCTACAGATTGAAACCGTTCTCCATGTGCGGCAATTTCAATGTGCTTTTACATCGAAGGTGCCCCACCATAAATTGAAATTGTGTCCTCCATATATGGCAATTATAATCTTCTCCTCATAGAAAGTGTCCCACAACCATGTTTGTATCCGGGGGGGGGGGAACTTAGGGATCGGTCCCTCCGAAATTAATTTTTTAATTGAAGTTGGTTACGGCCTTGCATTCTGTATTCACATGCTGTACAATTTTTAACCCCTCCCCCCCGTCTGAAATTAAATCCTAGCTAAGGTCTTGAAAACAACAAATAGAAATTGTCCTCTAGATGGAGAAATCTTAACCTGTTCATATGGAGTAGATTGAAATTATTCCATCGCAAACTGAAAGAGCCTTCCATATAAGGCAATTTTAATCTGTTCCACATGGAAAGTACCCCACCACAAATTAAAATTGTTTTCCATGTAAGTAAATTTTAATTTGTTCCGCATCGAATTGTCCTATCGTAAATTAAAATTTTGTTACGTATGAGAAAGTTCAATGTTGAACGGTGACTGCATATATTTGTTTTAGTTGGAGGCACATGTGGTTTTTTTAAAATAAATTTCAGGTAAAATTAACCGTCAAGAAGAATTTCCATCATCTAAACTTAACCGAAACAGCTAGCTTCACTTATTACTTTGTTTGTTTGTTTGTTTGGTTTTACGGCTCAAAGACTACAGTGGTCATGCTGCGCCGGGACCTACAGTTTTCCGAGGAATCCGAACCTCTTAAGGCCTGGGGAACCAAACCCCGGACTACAGTGAGCAGTGCGATCTTTTATGAGATCTCTGAGTAAGCGTTCTTTTTGCACTGCTGGGAGTCGAACCCGGATTAGCGGCGCACTAGGAGAACGCGTTACCACACTGCGCCACCGCAGGGCTTATTATTTTGTTATTAGTGGTATTTTTAATTAAGTACTCTTTTAAAGTTTTCGATTAAAGCGCCCATATTTTTCAGTGTACTCCGGCCTTAACAATGGAACAAGTACAAATAGTTGATATCGAACGTACATAAAGATACATACATGTATACAGTAGAACTTTTGTATATCGGAAATCTCTGTACTTCGAGGGTTTTGTGAATATCCTGGGCCATAAATACATAGAAAAACTGTTTCCGTATGTTGAAAAAATTCTATATATATCGAATATTTTAAGACAAAAGTTGGAATTTTTTGCCTGCTGAACATCAACGTTGAGTTTCAAAATTACTGTGGAGGCCTAAGCACATATTAGACAATTATACACATGTACACATTAGACAATTCAGCACATAATGGACAATTATACATTATAATATATAATATTTACACATTAGAATATATGAAAAATTACAAATTATTTAAAACTCTTCCTAGTTCAGCCGTATCTATTTCCAACTAATGCCATCGTTAATTTTTTGGATGGTTCCCTGGTAGTAGAAGTTCCTTATATTCCAGAGATTTCCAAATTCTTTTAGAAGAGGAGTAATTATTATTTAAAAGAAATCTGAATTGAGAAAATGCTATGCAGAAAGGGCAGGATAAGCCTGAAGTGGAGGTTATTCAGGGGGATGTAGAGGGAATAAATCATCTTGGAAAGGAATTTAAAAGTTTATAAAAACAATTGTCTTGTTTATACTTATTTCAATACTAAAGCTACGGTAGAATTCATAATTTTGAGGTAATAAGGTCTATAAAATAGTTTAACGAATAAGACAGAAGCTTAAGAACCATAAGCTTGTGTGGGGGGGTCTATAGTACAATACCAGCGATTTAAAGGAATTCAAGGCTACCATAAGAAATACTTCAAAATCTGCTACTTGATCCGACCAACGAAATCTTTTGTCTCTCATATCACATTCAGATGGGCCAGAAAATAACAACAAGTAGTATTACGACTACTATTACTTTCTTCTCCCTTCTCCTACTTTTTTTTTCAACCACGCTATTTCTTTATTTGGGCATTAGCGAATTGACATTGGTACTAGCATTTTTTCCCGTCTAGCGCATTGTTGGGTATCAAAGCAAAGTCATCTATATCCTTAAAGACCTTGGCTTCATTTATCAACCCATTTTTAACTCCCTTATATACCTCTCTTGATAGTTTGCTCTATCTTCCATACTTTTTATAGTAGCTGCTTGTCTTCCCTCTTCAAAACATGTCTCCTACCAAAGACAAGTCTTTTTTCTCTGACCATCTCTAAGGGGGGGTCGGTTTTCTACCTTTATAAAAAGGAAAACCCAGATTCAAAACCCTGAGCTTTTGTTTATATATATTCCTATAAACTCACTTGAAGGAGGGAACAAGGCCTCCCCTCCGTAAACTGAAGGTTGAGCAGCCGCGGCCGCCGAAGACGGTCCCCCAGCCTGCAAATTAGCAGACAAAAAAGATCCAGAAGGAACCAAAGAAGGTGCAAACATCACTTGAGAGCCTCCAGGATAATAAGAAGATGCGCCTACAGCCAACGGAGAAGGTAATTGCGATGGCAATCCCAGCGTTGAGCTGCCACTAGGTTGAATTCCGGAGAGTGGCAAAGGCGAAGAAGGTCGTTGGGATGTAGTCGCCAACTGTTGACCACCAGTGGTATAAGAAGAGGACGATACAGACCTGTAGTAAAAAAAAAAAATACTGATGAACATTTTGATTCATATCTGCGTTTTATACACTAGCAATTTCTTTTATTAGGAAAGAATATATTGTTGGTAAAAGAACGTATATAACTGATATAAACTGCTTAAGAACAACTCACGCGTTCCAAGAAAGTTTGGAGAATACCAGGCTTGTCAAGCTTCCTGTCGTTTCATAGGATGATGCACTGGAACTAGGTACAGCAAGAGTTGACGTTGTTTGTACGTAAAGAGAATTGGAAGCTGTACTGGTAATAGTAGGAATGTCGTTTCTGGAATCACTTCTGCTGCGATTACTAGCACTACTGCCGCTACTGGTACGTTCACGAGCCCCGTCTTTGACAAGGTTATTTCCTGTATGGACGATTATTAATCATGTTTTACAATAATATTCAATTAATTTATAATATTTGAAACTTAATTATGGCTTTACTTACCTTGGTCGGCAGAACTAATCAAAACATGGCTTTGTTGACTGAGACTGGAGACGCTTCCGTTACTGCTTCCATGAGAACTGCTCCTGATGGAATCTCTTACAGGAATTTCAACGTTGACTTCTTGGTGAGTTGAGGAATTGAGGAGTGAAGTCGTCGGATTTGTAGCACTCCATGACAATTTTAAAGAATCTACTGATGTGGAATAACTGTTCGAATATGAATTTACAGGAAAGTTGGACACTGTGTTGACTGTTGTTGTTGATGAGGGAGTTAAAGATGTAGGTGGCACCGATATACTTACGGTTTCACTAGAAGGTTTTGCAACAGATAGGTAAGAAAAGGAGCGGTTTACAGAAGATGATGACGACCCATCTACAGTATCAAACGAATTCGGTAGCTCATTATTCGCAGGAAATTCTGGTAAATTTTCTGTCTTGGAGATATCAGAATTTTCAGGAAAAGAGGGGTTGGGAGTAAACTGTATGTTATTTACAAAGTTATCAGAACGAGGTTTCTTGTCTAAATTTTGTAAATCATCGGGAGTTTTTGGCACTAAGTCATATTTTGAACTCTTTATATGGTTGTACTTGTATTCGGATTGGTATTTAGTGTCTTCTGATGTATAACCTTTAGGATTTAAATAAGAGGACGAATGAATCCATCTACCACTATATTTAGGGTCTTCTAGGTTCGTAGAATTATAGCTTTTTACAATCCCTTTTCCTACTTCACCTTTTGAGTGTCCTTGCTGATAATTGTTGTCACTTTTACTTATTCCTTCAGACCACTTTTTATAACTCGGTGGCAAAAAATTGTCTCTTGAGTTGTATTTTGTATTATCGGGGTATTTCGAATCACTGAAAACTAAATGGTGATTGGAATTTTGCCAGTTATCACTTTTGTTACTACCGTGACCTCTGTAGTAAGATTCAGTCCATTTATCCCGTATCACGCTGTTACCAACCTGGGCTAATGCGTCTTGGGAAGAGTATTTGGCGTATCGAGCGAAACCCTCACTGTTTGATGAGGTCAGAACTTCCGAAGTACGTCCGACTGCGTGGTTCTTATAAACGTCTGCTGCAGATTCACTCTTTCTGGTGTCTTTTGAAATCTTATAAAGATTTGTTAATGAGTTTGTCGGAGTATCCACACATTTGTTGAAGTTATGCCGATCACCATGCTTATGTTTTGAGTGATGATGATGACTATAACCAGGATAACCAGCAGAATAAGGTTGTGTCTTGCCACAGTCGTTTACACCTTTATCCTTTGGATATTGGTATACAGATTGAGATTTTGAAGAACCGAGTTTCTTTTGTGCTTCAGACTTCCTGAGGAAATCGTAAGTTCGTTCTTTTGGATAATAGTGACGTTGTTTAATCACACTTCCATCGTCCTGAACGTATTTTTTCGTAAGGTACGGATGCACTTGTGTAGCGTAAGGATCATGTGATGGACGCTGACCATTCTTCTTGTCGTCGATTACATTCAAACCATCACTTTGACGGGGCCCATTGGTAAAGTCTTCTTTGACGCTTTTATCGTAGGCATCGTATCGCCCTTGCCAAGCATTATTGTATGATAAAGAATGCTTTGATTTGATTACATCATTTTGACGAGATTGTTCATTGATTTCTAGCTGTTCACCGTCTCTGTAATGAGTGGAACTGTAGATATGTTGCTTAGTTGACGGGACTTGCTCGACTGTCGTCTTGGTAGATGTTGGACTGTAGTGTTCTTGCTGATGTAGTAAGGATTGTGGGAATAAAACTCCACCAGCTGGAGACGTGGAGGATGGTAAAGGAGTTGGAGTTTTTGTAGAAGGACTTGCACTTAGTCCTACAGTCAAGTTGCTTGAAGTAACAGTTACAGCGGCAACAGCAGTTGGAGGCTCCAGTGGTTGCGTTGTCCCATTCTGAAGTAAATGATGTAACTTAGTTGGTAAATTTCGATTGCCCTGAGAAATGTCACCTGTAAATAAAAAATAATATTTGTAACGGAATCTTGTGCACATCTGAAATGTTTAATAATCACTGACAAAATAATAATAAAGCAAGTGTATATTAAACTAATGGAATACGATTAGAAATTTAAGAAAATCCTTTGGCAGAATTCTCACGTGAAAGACAGCATATTATACTTTTTTCACATGTTCCAGTGAATCACTGAAGCTATAATTGTCATATATTTATTTCACCACTTTACCTTTTATTATAACTAAGTATGTATTGTGCGTTCGCGCAGACCTGACGCCTGATACCGTTAGCACAAGGGTTAGTCCATTGCAGTTTAAGAAAGGGCGTCTTGCCGAAACTGCTTTTTTTGCGCCAGAAAAACCAGTTCCTCCAAGACGGCCTTCCCTAAACTGCAATGGACTAACAAGTCTGCTAACGGTATCACGCGCCAACTGAGCGCGAATGCACAGTACATTGTACATACATGTCCATACGTGCGTGGTCCATACAGTACGTGTATGGTTTTTGTTTCTTTTAATGGTTTTAGCAATCTAATTTTTAACTTAAATTGCAAAATATTATATCATCTCCTATATATATATATATATAAAAGACATAGAAAGCGACAAATGCAGACACTGTCATGCGGCATCGGAGACAATCCAACACGTGATGGCAGGATGCAAGATCCTTGCGCAGTCAGACTACAAACATAGACACGATCAAGTAGCGAAAATAGTCCACCAGAAATTGGCAGCGAATGCTGGCTTTCTGACAGAAAAATGCCCGTACTACAAATATGAGCCAGAGACCGTGCATGAGAACGAAACACACAAGCTTTACTGGGATAGAGCAATCATAACAGACAAGACAGTCCCACATAACCGTCCTGACATAACCCTCGTCGATAAATCGAATAAGACCACGTACTTAATCGACATAGCAGTACCCAACACCAATAACATACAGACAACCTACACAACGAAAATCACCAAGTACCAAGATCTCAGACATGAAGTACGAGATATATGGGGTATGGAAAAGATCCTCATCATCCCGTTAGTCATCTCAGCAACAGGGATAGTACCAAAAACGCTTGCGACGAATTTGGAGATACTCAACATTGACCCAAACACCTACATTGAAATACAAAAAGCCACAATCCTAAACACGTGTCACATTGTCAGGAAGTTTCTAGACATGGCACATTAAGAAGTGATGTAAAAAGAGGCTTGGGAACATGGCGCTCTGCCCGTCCCAAAGCCTGTTTCCGCCAAGAATGGGCGAGGAAAACTTTTATATATATATATAAACAAGTTTAACTTTAATATTGGCGGAAGGATACCTCAGTTATTTTGTAGTTAACTGGCGAATATGGGTGCGCACTAATCTCCAACAATTACTTCAATGAACGTAGGAGATGGTATAATATTTTACAATTTAAGTTAAAAATTAGATTGTTAAAACCATTAAAAGAAACAAAAACCATACACGTACTGTATGGACCACGCACGTATGGACATGTATGTACAATATATAATAATAATAATAATAATAATAATAATAATAATAATATATATAATTTTTTTTTTGGTTAAAATGGTACCATCACTAGTAAAGAATACCTATTTTGGATATAAGCTTGTTAGTTATAACAAATGTAAGGATAGGACATGTAAAACATGTCTTGTTGCGAATGAAGCTCAAATTGATGCTAACGAAAGCAGGGGTTTGTTTTAGAAGCAGCTAAGGTGCATTTATTGCATAGAATGTGGGGCGAAGTGTGTGGGCCAGACCGGAAACAGCTTGAACTTAAGAATTAACGGACACAGATCCGATGTGAAAATTTCCGACAAAGAAACAAGAAAGACTTTGAGTTAAAACATTTCCAAATTCATGACTTTTCGAAAGCAAAAATTACCATTTTAGAAAAAATTGAAGAGCCAGAGACTCGAAAAAGAAAACTTCTTTATAGGAGAACTTTTTACTTTATTTCCATATGGGCTTAATAGTAAGTTTAATGGGGAAATATTCAAAGAAAATTTCTCAGCAAGATGTATCTATAAAATATATCGAGAATTCGGGCATCATAATGAGACCAGTTTTTTGAAAAGAAGAGGAAACAGATTTAGGAGAGAAAATAACAAGAAAAAATTTGTACTTTATGATGTGAAAGCAATGCTTAGAGAGTTCGATGAAGAAATAATGCCACAAAAGGATTTTAAAAAATCAAGAATATAGTTTTCGGGATACGTAACAAAGATGTGTTTAATTATTTCTCTGAAATTGTATCCGGGATTAATATCTTTCAGCTCTCCACTTTGTTTAAAGAACTTTTAAAATATAAGATGAATATCTCTAATGTAACGTGCATCCAAAAGAATAGGAAGAAATAGCGTAATTGTTTTGTTATTGAATTTGGAGATAAAAATTTTGATAATATAAGCTTTAAAGGAATTACCGAAAGATTCCAGGAAAATTTCCCACTCCAAGGAACTACGGACAGATATTCATGTTACATTCAAATACGTCAGGACTTCAAAAAACGTAATTTGTAATTACAACAAATCTGCAAAAGTCTTAAAGAAGAGAAGGAGTTATGTTTTTGTGAAGAGGCACGCTTTGCGAGATTTGTTGATGAAGACCATGGATATATAATTACAGGAGACCTGCAGGTTACTCAAAATAAAATATTGAGGAAAATTATGGGTAAGGATACTAATTATAGACCAAACCGGAAATATAACAACACAAAAAAAGAGCATTAAGTAGGGGCTTTTCAAATACCTTACTGCTTTTGTTCTGGAAATGGTATATAAACACTCTTTACCTACTGAAAGCTTTTCTGAATGGAAAGCAAAAATCCTAAAAGAAATTCAATACAAAGTTCAAAGAAATATCTGGTCCAATACAAATGAGTTGTATTCTGATATCAGAGAAGAAATTAAATGCCTTAAAAAGAGCTTTATCATCACTACAATTGATAAGGCAAACAACAACTTTGGGATTATTTGCATGGAATTTCATCCGAAAAAAATTATTGCAGAATATAACACGTGTACTACATACGGAAAAATGGAAGGGAATATTGATGCCTTTAAAGGGAAAGTGATTGCATATTATAAAAGACTGAATATAAAGATTTATTCCTTCAGATTTCCATACTTACTTCTGAATATTAAATTTCACAAGAAACCAATTGGATTTCGGTTTATTACATGTGGAACCACAGCCTATAACAGGATAACTTCAATGAAACTACAAACCATTTTGAAGAAAATCCTATCAGAAATTGAAAACATGGAAAAGAATTGCTTCATCATCAAGAATAACCAAAAAGTGCTGGATTACATCCAAAGCAACAAGAACAATATAACAAATATTGCGACATTTGATTTTGAAAACCTTTTCACCGGTATCTCTCTTGATGAGATGAAACAATTTAGGGCCTGCCTATTCTAAAGGTTTGAAAATATCAAGATTGGGGAAAGTCAACGGAATGCACTTTTTTATTTTGGGGTCTTCGAAAACGTGCTATTTAACGGAATTGAATATTACAGACAAAAAAGGAGGCATTCCTATGGGTTGTAGTTTTTCTAGTTCGTTGGCAGATTTATTTTTATATTTTCACGAAAAGAAAAATAAAGGATTGGGAATAACAGCAACGAGGTACACAGATGGCATTACAGTCTTCAATTGCAAAGACCTCAACAAGTTGAGTACTGTCATCTATCCGAAAAGTCTAAAGCTCAAAGAAACTAAGAGTCCGGACAACATTCAATTTCTAGACATTCAAATATTCAAAATTGAAGACAAAGAACTACAATGCTGTATATGTGATAAAAGAGCAGACTTCAGTTTCCAGGTTGTGCTACTGTCAAACTTCGGATCCTGTTTAAGCAGGGAAGTGTTTAAAAATACCATTATTTTGCAAATATGGCGGATTAATAGGGTATATACAAATAACTGCAACTTTTTAAAAGAAATTTTAAGGTTATTTAAGATACTTTTAAATAATGGGGTACCGACTGGTTTAATTAGTGGTATTTTGAGAAGGTTTAGGCGGATATTGGATTTGAGTGTCTAAACAGGTTGTCTCTGTTGCGAGACTGAGAACGGAGACGGGTAGGCAGTGACACGTTTGTAAATATTTGTAATTAGGGATCTGGCAATGGTAGAATAGTTTTTTTTTTATTTTATACTGTTAATCGTGTCCAGGGTGTATACAACACGTAATGTTTGCTCCAATTTAATTCTTTAAGGTAAGTTTGTTAATAAGTTTGTAATTAATTTTGTATTTATTTATTTTGTAAATATTGATTCTAGATGTATAATTCTGATATTAGTCGTATCTAGAATGCTAACAATACATGAGGTTAAAGGCTTGTTTCTATGTTGATTCTGAGAGTTTAAGCAGATTGTAAATAAGGGTTTGGCAAATATGGTTTTGCTAATTTACGTAATGCTACTATTAGTTGTTCCCAGAATATTAGCAACACGTGAATTTAATTAACGTTTAAAAGAATATTTTTTATATTAATTCTGAGTGCTCGAACAGTTTATAAATAGGGTTTAGGCAAATGTAGATTTTGCTAATTTATTTTATTTTAATTAATGCTTAAAGGCCGGTGTTAGGGACCGTAGTGAACAGAGAAAGCGGCATTATTAAAAAAAAAAGAGACAACATATTATTGCTCTGGGCATTTCGGAAAAAACTGGCTTGTAACTCGGCAATGCGGATGTGATACGGTTCCCTGATGAAGAATCATGTCCGTATTGCTAAAAACTGTGTAAAATGTGTTATATAATCATGAAAAGGTTCGCTTTTCATATTTTCATAGTGATTCTTACGATGTATTTAGTTATGATAAATATATTAGAATAATTTATATGTGTGTGTGTGTGTGTGTGTGTGTGTGTGTGTGAGAGAGAGAAATGGCAAACACAGAAAGTGCACCTTTCACCATAAGCTTTTTAAATTGTTTTTATCTTGATGGATTATTCCTCGATCAATTTTACAACGGTTGAATTGACAGATCTTTGACATAAAGAGTATTTTTTCCAATCTCTCTCATATAAATATCGATGTTTCTATGGATACCTGTACCGAGAGTTCAACAAAGCAAGACGTTCAATTCAAAAAAGATTTATTGTCGCAGGGTACTTCGGTTTTCATAATCTCGTAGAGAAGAAACGAGGCTTCTGTCAGATATCTTGTTCCATATAAAGAAACAGGACTTTCTCTGTTGCAAGAGAAAACAGAGTGGGGAGATTTCGTATTCCAAGCATCTCCATTTTGTTTCTCTTGCCTTCTTCTTTTTCACTTGCGTGTTTCCGCAGAATGAGAATTGTCGAATTCCTGCGAAAAGAATTCTTGAGGAATTGAAGAGAAAAGGATTCAATAATACAAGTTTTTCGAATTGACATTTTCGAATTTTTAAATTAAACTTTTGGCAATAGCTTTGGCGGAGTAAATAAGATTTTGGCTTGTTTTTAGTTTTTTTGGTTCGTTATTTCACGCCAAAAAGGCATTCCGTATAGATGATAGGATGTCGTGCTGTTTTTTTCTGTTACACTTCTCAAATACGGAGATACGCTACACTACTTTTGGACACTCACAGCAAGATGTATTGGCACCCAATTCTCTAATGTTTTTCACAGTCAGTACTTTTCTAACGTTTTTCACGCACCATTGAACACATGAAGAAAGGTATACAAATAATTGCGAATATAAAAAAAAATATATTCTGTGCTTTCACTTTTGCGCAGAAAGAACCACCAAAAAGAGCACATAGATGTAAAAAATAAAATGTAAATAAAAAAGTGTAATAGAAAAACACGAAATGTGATTGAAAAATGCGAATGAAGAATGCCACAGCAAAACAGGAACGGAGAGTGGAAAACAAAAGTTGAGATTAAAATGGAAGAATACGAATGAAAAGTCTAATAGAAATGCAAGATTGTAAAGCACAATAGAAAAAAAAATGAATAAAGCGAAAAATGAACAAATGCGAGTGAACAGCAATAGCGGAACATATGTCTAAATAGTTTATGAAAGCATGATTGGAAAGTCAAATAAAAATATATAATTAGAAAGTCAAATAGAAATACATAATTAGAAAGTCAAGTAGAAATACATAATTAGAAAGTCAAATAGAAATACATAATTAGAAAGTCAAATAAAAATTTATAATTAGAAAGTCAAATAGAAAAGCACAATTGGAAAGTACAATAAAAAACATGAATGAAGAAGCCAACGGAAAATAACAAACGAAAAGTCTAACTAAAACACATGAAAAAAGTGGCTGATGAAAAGGTACGTGAAAAAAAAATGCATGATCAAATGCATCATCGAAAACTACAACAATAACGTATACGATAAATGATATAAACGCAAACAAAGAACATAATAGATAAATATAAAATAAAGAAGGAATCACAAAAATAAAAAAACATAATGGAATTACGCAAGTAAAAAGTGTAATAGAAATACACACTAAAATGTGCTATTTCTGTTCTAATTAACAACTATTTGCGTTTAAAGGCAGTGCTTTTCGGTATCGGAAAGTGCTTCGTAAATTCAACTCGACTTCGTAAAGTTTTCGTCTGATTAACGTCTTCATCAATTTAACGACGCTTTTTCTCCGTCACGTGGAAGTCGCTAATGAGTATTATTACTGTACATGAAGGATAGAGGCTGGATAATCGCGAATAAAGAGAAGGATAATGAGGTTTTCATTGCGACATTACTTGTAATTTAAAAACTACTGATAAAAGTCATTTGAAATTCATTCTCTCATGTAGCAAATTTAAAAAAAAAAAAAATTCCTTATGAGAATTTTAAGACATTGCACATAATTAGTTTACTGCCAACTTTTCAGAACTTCCAAAAACTTCATTTCAAAAACTTCAATTGAACTTCATCAATTTTGGACATAAAAATAGTGTTTCGTATCAAAGCTTAAACTCACATTTCAGAAAGATTACATAGTGGAGGAAAAAACTTGATTTCGCTATTTGCTCACAATATAAATAATCTTTAACTGATTTTCAGGACCACCATGCCAGAAAATGAGTAATTATGCAAGAGATAAATGTATTTGATCGCGAGTAATAGCTATTTACTTTCACTAAGAGAGGCTATTTGCGAGAAGAAGATGCATCCCAGAACCTTTTATAACTCGTCTGGCGGAACCAGAAAAGTTGGTATGATTCAAAGCCAGGTTTTCCGTACCTTTTTTTCCTTCTATTCTATCTATTACGACAGCTAGCAATTAAATACCCGTTTAAAAACACTTTCTTCCTCTTCCAAGAAATTTGGTTAACGGTGTAGATTCAAATCAACCGGGAGGCTCTTATAACTGACAATCAGTAGGGAATTGAAAGAAAGTGTGAACTAGCACGCCACTACCGTTTTTCGCTTGATAAATGGGAAGAGCCGCCACGGGCTCTTCTAGCAAGCTTTTTAAATGATAAGAAGAATGTTGCTAGTCCTCGTTTTTCATCGCGGGCTGAGTAAACGCCAATTATGAATCATTTTATGGTCGACAAAGCGTCGATGACGTATTACAGCGCGGTCCTTATTTACTGTGGTTGAAGGCAAACCCTTTTCCCTCCTCTAAATGTTATTTTTTGTTTCAAAAGTAAGTTTCGAAAGTGTAGATATATAGCCAGTATAAATCAAATGCTTTTAAAAACGCGTTCATCAAATACACATTTTTCTAACTCACAAAAACGTGCGTCGTTCATATTTCCAGATACACTGCGTCGTATTGCGCCAGGGAAACTCGGAACAGTTCTGTGATCTGCCCACGTTGGGAAGGTGATCCGAGGTTATCTATAATTCTGGTAAATATCACACTATTTTTTATTAAACAAATTTTATCAATCTCTACATTTTAATTTGCGCATTTTCTGTGATCAGTATGAATGGTGAACAGTATAGATGTGCCATATCGTTCATTGAATGAATGAATGAAAGGTTTTGCCCATCTATAATGAACGAGAAGACCCATTCAGTGATTCGGTCTCTGAACGATATGACACACCGGTGTACAGTGAGCGAGAGAAAGTTCCTTCCTTCATGTGAATGACTTATTCACCAAAAAGAATCGTCATTCTTATTCCCATTCTCATTTAGTGTGTGAGTGAACGGAAATGGTTTTCATCCCGCGAATGAGTTAGAATTAAAAAGAATAAGTCTGAAAATCGCATTCCTTTTAAAGAATGGGTTCATACGAGTGAATGTTATTGTCCACTTTCCAAGTTTTGAAATCTCTAAATTTAAATAACAGCAGAGTTGGTGCAAAGATTTCCCGCAGCCCTTTAGCCTGCTACAGGGGGAATAAAATTTTATAAAACTCGTTTCACACTGGGGACTTTTTTTCACAGTGATAAGTAATGTCATCACACCATCACGCTAGGATTAAATATATAAGAACTACATAAAACGTAATGCGTTCAACATAATACGGTTAATTTTAATGACGAAAAATGTCGTCATTTGCATTTTGGTAGTCTTCCGGGCATGACGAAAAATGTCGTCATACCCAGTTACAGATTTACAATTAACGTTACATTAACAGATTAACAATCCTTGCTAAAGGCGCGTTTTCCCAGATGCGCATGTTTTGCGGCGCAACGATATAAAACGCCGAGGTGAAACTCGATAATAAAAACCAATGGAAGCGTTTTGCGCGTTCTAGGAAAACACTTCCATTGGTTTTTTATTGTTTGAGTCAGTCCTCGACGTTTTTCATTGTTGTGCCGCAAAACATGCGCATCCAGGAAAACGTCCTTCAGGCTCCTAGAAAAGAGAGCTGGCGCATAGCCGCCATTTTCCTGCCAGCGTATCACGTGATCCCATTCACTGCTGTGTTGAAGTTGAGTGATTTACAAGTGTGTTATTTTTAATAAAATAAGGTGAAATGGGTGAGTGTTCCACTGGGAATTGTTCTAATCATTCGAGGAATAAACATAGAATGTTTGCAGCGTAAAGTTTGTTTTGATTATTTGCATTATAATTTTACATTAATCGAAAACTAAGTTACGGTTGCAAATTGTATTTATTGGCGACATCTTAAAAGTTGCGCCAATGTTTACATTCGTCGGATAATCGCGAAGTGTTCATTATTTTTATGCCAAAATAGCGATCATTGCTCCAAAACTGAAAACCTTTATCGCAATTATAATTGAAACAGCAAATGCACAGGAAAATGGCGGCTGATGCGCTGGCCTATAATTCTAGGGGCTCTAATCCTTGCCCTTTTTTTTTATTAATCTCAAAATCACATGGCTGTGTAACCCCCGTTCTTTCCAGGCCAGAGTCGGAGGCCTGAGAAGCGAATGTCCACAGTACTTGGGCGTAAGGGACTAAACAAAGGTCAAAATTGCAACTAGGCAGGCATTCTATAACGAGGCCTTGTCGACGACGGTCAATCGAAATTCTCAACCTGTCCTACGAGACTTTCACAGGCTGAGGAAATGTCTGCAGACAAAATGCAGACAACATCCTTACTATGGCATTGATATGCAGAATACGGTTGTCTATTAACGGCGTATTTCCCTAAAGCGTGAAATAAAATTCAGTAGCCAACTTCTGCATTTTGGGACACGTCCCCCTTCCGTATACCCATTTTAAATCAAACACATGAAGTAGGCGCCGACGAGCCGTCTTTCCCGCCAATCCTAAAAGGCATCAGACATCCTAAACCGGAATACACATTACAGAAGAAAAAAAAAAAAGAAAGAAAAGAAAGAAAGAAGCTGACATCTTACACAATTGGCAATTTTTCTTCCTAAACTCACCTGCGGGGTTATAATAACAGTAATAACATCCGGTAGGTACCAACTCGCCCGTGTAATAGTTTTATAATGATAACTTGTAAAACGCATTTTCGCTCGTGGTATTTTTTATTTCGTTCATGGTATTACTTTTTTTTCTCTCTCTCTCCTTACTTTCCGTAACGCGGGACCGCCTCACAATGTCTAAAATGACGGATTTATTCTCTTACCACAATGGGGAGACTATGTCTACCGAAAAGCGTGTAAAACAGTCTCTTTGTTGTTAGGGCTTTTTCTATTTTGCGAGTCGCTTAAAACCGGTTCTCTTTTCAAACTAATTTTGATAGTGTGGACGGAGAAAAAGAAGGTGATATTCGTCTGCTGTACAAACGGCTGCCAACACATTTCAGATCGCCGTTCTCTTATTATTAGAATGTAAAAAAACGCATAATGACATTTATTTCAATTTCCCGCCACGCAGCAAATAGCGCTGAGTCACGCTAATTTTGTTAAAAATCATCGCTGAAAGGGGCGGGGGTGCAGTGGATATAATAATCCCTTTGGCCCAGGTTTTTGCTTGATTTCGGACGAAAAGGTGTTCTATACATGCCATTAAAGATTTAAATAGAGGAAAAAAAACGTCGACTAATGTGCTGCTATTCAGCTGAAATACAAAACTTGTAACTAAGAATAATTATATACCTGTATCGGATTTAATGTATGTATGCAGTGGTTGCTTCAGCAACCGAGAAATTCTTCATCATAGGTGTTAAGTCCTTGGACAAAGTCCTCTACGCGCAAGAGTACGAGGACACCGAATATTGAAAATAAAGAAACTTATTCAAAAAACACTTTTTTACGAAAGCAGTCCCCTCCCCTCCTGTAGTGGTAAATTCATTAATAGATAACATTTTAAAAGTATGGCAGTATATTATGAATACGTAATAAAAACAATTAGAGGCTTACAAATATATTATTGAACTGTGTGGGTGTGTGTACATTCGATATAGTAAAACGAGGTAATCAAATTCAGAAGTATCGTTTTAGTTATTTACAGCATTAACAGATGGCGCTAGCGAAGGCTTTTGCTACTGCTTCTTATTTGTATTTGTATTATATGCTATTATTTTATACAGTTTAGGACAATAGTGCCCCCAGATCCATAAAAATGCGGTGAAAATCGGTTATAACGAGCGCCTTTTATAACGACCACCTTCATATAACGAAGGAATTTTTACAAAAAGTTTGATTGCTTATTTTATTTTTTAAATTGCTCGTTAAATCCGGGGTCCAAAAAAGGCTTGTTCACTAAAAGCGGTTAGTTTGTATTGGCGTTAATAATTATACAGAGCAAAATCCATATTTTCCTCGCTATATCTGGAAATTCCCTAAATGCAAACTCGTTATAGGTAGGTTCTACCGCATTTTACATCCCCCAAAATCCCTCTCTGGATCCGCCTCTGTTTTAACCCTGCACATGTGATGCTATGAAGAGACCAGCACCGTGCTTAGGATTTCAAAAAAGCAAAGTGTTTGTTAGAGACCAGAATTTTCTCTCATCAAGGAACAGCCAATAATAATATTTAAATGGAAGGGTAATCCCTAACCCACTGGCGTAGGCAAGGGGTTACGGGCGTTGAACCCCTGTAATGAAATTTTGTATACATATATACATATAAATATATGAAGCTACAGCTTTGTAACCCCCACTGTAAGCCTATAACCACCCTTATGAATTTTCTGCGCATGCGGTACGCATATAAGCATATGGTATGCCTATGCCTCAAACCTCCATCTGGGCATGGCTTTATGGCTTTGGAGATCCACAATAAAGCCTATATTTGCTCAAATTATCTATCTAAACGCCAATCGCATTAAAACAGCGTTGCTCAAAGTGAGTTCACAGAACCTGAAGTTCCGAAGGTAAATTCTAAAACACGGCTGAAATTTTCAACGAAACATGCAAATTCTGTAATTTTTCCTATGATATTCCCTTAGATAAAGTAAACTATAACTGAAATGAAAATCTCGCAGCCATAAATGGGGGAGGAGTCGAAACTAAATTTTTAATGGGATCTGGCTACGGCCACTCTGTGATTATATCAATACATGCTATACATTTTTCTGAAACTCCTTAATTAAATCCTAGTTACGCTTTTGCTCTCAACAGTTTTTTGCTAGAGGCTCCTTCTAGGCTTCCCGTGCACTTCCCCTGAAATTTTTAAATTATAATAAATGAATTGAACCCACTTCTTATTTATTACAAACTATTTGCTTACAACGTAATAAATAATAATAACTAGGGCTAGGATTTATATGTAAATAAATATTTTTACATATTTTTACAAATATTACGGTTTTAAAAAATATTTTACATATTTACTCTTTTAATACATATTTTACATATTTTCATATTATTTAAAAAGTTTTTATGTAAAATTACCCAACATTTTTTGGGAGTCAAAAGTTTTCAAACTTGGTAACACCTTAAACCAATAGATGGCAGCACTACATCGGTAAAACAATGTTTAAAAAAAAAGGGGTTGAGGGATTTTTCGGTTACTCAGTAGGAATTTTTTTTATTTCATGGACTGGAAACACTGAACAACAAAACAGCATCCCTTGTTTAGTTGTATGACCTGATGTTAAGTTTCTTCTGAAATCCTTTCTTTGGTGTTATTGTCAGATATTATTTACTTCTGACTATTTAAGTTAATCGATATGCCTATAATTAAACCAACTGTGTCATCAAAAATAAAGGCACTTATTAAAGATTTTCCCGATGAAGGATTGAGAACTGACGGAAATATTTAGTTTTGTAGTGTGTGCGCGGCGTCTGTTCCTTGTGAACAGCGTTTTCAAGTTTCGCAGCATATTGCAACTGGGGGCGGGGAAACACTTCATTGAAATAAAAACTTTTTACAGACATTCCAGGAAATAGCAAACAGGTCAATTCACATTTCAGTTTGGATTTATGCCATGCACTATTGGGATTGGGTTCAGAAATCCCCTTGTCAAAAGTAAACAATCCAGTCTTTAGAGGTTTCTTGGGAAAATGCTGTGGTCAGCTAATTCCCGACGAATCTACTTTACGAAGAAATTGCTTAAATATAATTTACGATGAAACTGTACAGAAAATCGGGGAGAAAATTGAAGATTTTCCGATTTGGGTTTCAGTTGATGAAACCACCGATGCACTGAGGAGATACGTAGCAAACGCTATTGTCGGACATCTGAACGAATCAGCACCGCCGATCCCATACTTACTTACATGTGAACAACTAGAAAAATGTAATCATCACACTATTGCTAAATTGTTCAACGAATCGCTGCGGATTTTATGACCAGAAGGAGTAAGATACGATAAAGTACACCTATTGGTAAATGATGCTGCGCCCTACATGAAGAAAGCAGCTACAGAACTTTGTGTATTGTTCCTATCGTGTTTAATACTATCGATAGAATGTAATATCGTGTTTATGGACTTTTGGGAGTCCATAGAACAATGGTATTCTTCAAGATGACAACGGAGTCGCGAGTAAAGTTTCTCATCCAGTTTCGACTCTTTGTGAAGTTTTAGCAGGCAACCATTCATCTGCCTCTCAATACAACCAGTAGGGTCTTTATCTACAACGGAATAGGTATCGCCATCATTTAAAAGTGACATTACTTTATCATCGTAAACCGACCTATCCATCACAACCGTAGTACGACCCTTATCTGCCGGTAAGACCGCAACCTTTTTACTGTCTCTGAGGGCTTTCCGCTTAGGAACAGAAAGATTGTCCACAAGTGCCTTACGTTCAAATAACACTCTCGAAACCTCCATGCGCACTTCAGCACACCTATCCTCAGCATGTTCCACAAACTCTTCATTCTGCCTTCACTTGACAAAGGGAGCAGTTGGCTCCCGAAACGTCGTGTTTTTAAACCTTACGCCAGTGTCGAAATAACTGTTTGTTATGAGAGGGTTCAAGTATTACGTAAGCACCTTTGAGGGGAGGGGTTTGCTGTTGTGCTTATATTCCTATGTAAGCCAAATTAATTTTTGTTTATTAGGGGGAAGGGTATAAAATATCCAAAACATTGCTTACGTAATACTTGAACAGCCCCTTCTACGTAAACGTTAATGGTTAATATGCATAATTTATAAATCAACATACTCAACTAATTACTATTATTTTTATGGCTTCAAAATATATTAATGTTTAATGAATAAGACAGTTAAAAATCAATTATTCTCGGTAATTAATGGCATATATAATGTACAAAAAATACATAGACATTAATATTAAAGTACACATACATTTTACATTCCATTTATCTACGTACGTAGTAGCTAGTAGTACATATACAAGGACATAGCTGTTAGGGTGAAAATTGAAAATTCCCTTTTTAAAATAACTAATTAAATCTAAACACCCAGGAGCAGATAAATAGATAATTAAATAAAAAATACATACACTCTCTCTCTCTCTCTCTCTCTCACTATGTATAAATATATGCTTAGATGTTGTTAAGTGTTTTTGTTTTTTCGATATTCTGCCGCCTGTTATTTAATTTTTTCAGATGGAGTTGTACCTCCAATTATTTGTACACTGCGTCTATAACACTATGCCAGATTAATTAACGTTCAAGAGGAGACACCTCCATTCAAGAGAAGACACGTTCGTCCAAAGAAACCGTCATCATGGGCATAATAGGAAGTAAACAAGTTTCCTGGGCCATCCATTCATCCAGACAAAATCAAATTCTTTGTAACTTCTTTTCAAGAACTTTAAATTTAGTTGTTTTTTATGTGACAAACGAAAAGACTTGTTAAAAATGCCTGTTGAATTAACAAAGGTGTAAAATTTAAATTAATTTGATTTTTACTAGTAAAAAACACTCTTAAAAAAATTCTGAATATAAATAAGGCACTTATAATTAAATTCCTTTTCTTTTTAAAAGTAGGACCCCTTAACATACAAATCCACCTTTTTGTTTTTTTCCTACCTATCATATTTAATTTTTTAAACCCATTTTTAACTTGCAAACAAAATAATTTTGGCCAATCAGTGTACCTAAAAACTGCTATTTCGCTCCCTACAATATGGCTAATATCCATCAGCAACCGAAACCTATAAAAACTTAAGTTCAGACGAAATCCCTGGTCGAAAGGAAGTAAATGAATCATCACAGCAATAAATAGCCAACTCGTTGCACGTGCATAAATAGGTCAGGCCACACACACGTGGGTCCAGTTCCAGACCACCACAATTGGCCAACAATTGCAATTTAGGCAGGCGAAATTGCCGTCTAATACGTTAACAAAAGCCAAATGAAAAAGTTGGCAATATATTGGCGAGAATAAGGATTTTAGCAGTCCTTATACAAAAAAAAAAAAAAAAAGTCTTCAAGATGGCGCTTATTTAAAAACGCTTACAAGTCTCGGTCAGCCAGAGAGAGAGAGAAATTTTGAAACACGAAGATGAACAGTGGACTCCAACCTACTCCAAACATGGGCCATTAAGGGTGTAACATGTAAGTTAAAGTTATCTTTCTTTCTCTTCTATTAATCGATAATTATAAGTGCCTCCTCCCTCATTAAACTTATAATGAAATGTATAAATTTTTTCTGGTGGTTTATATACCCCAGTATGATTCTCATAGTGAAATGAGTATTTGAATTATTTTGTTTTTTTAATTACTTATATCAGGTTTAAATACAAAAAAAATATGCCAAGTGAAAAATTGATAGTAGGAAGAATTGTTAATAGCTCCAAATGCTTATATAAATGGCACTGTTATATTCTAAAGGAATTAGAAAATATATTATCGTGTTTATAATATAAAATAAAAGGCAGTAATTATTGAATAATTGTTTCATGTCTGTTTTAAAGAACCTGGTGTTTTTTTATTTTGTTTATGTTTAACACACAACGCGTTTAGAAAAATAACCCTAGTTATTCACTTAATTTTTACGGTCTTGCATTTGAAATTTTAGGTAAAAGTCAACCAATGTTTACTAACAACTAATAACTATCAATTTACAAATTATTTCTGAATAAATAATATAACAATATAAAAAGAAATCTAATCAAAAAAAAACCCATAACATAGCTAAGACGCTTTTAATAGGGGGGGGGCTCTGGAAGTTACAGGGGGGTTCCGAAAGCTACAGGGGGCGTAGTATTAACATCGTAAGGTTAACATTCGTTCATGTTTTGCTAGATTTTAGTAATATATTTAATAATATTAAATATAAAAAAACTAACATATTTAACATTAATGAGCTGAAGTGAACGGCTAGATGTAGTATTCGAATCGTTAACGTGTTCTTTACAAACATGAGCACATTTCTCTCACTTTGCCACGCTTTTAAAACTCTTCTTCAGGCAAATTAGATTCTACCATAGGTAACACCGTTTCTAGGTGTTTTTCCACCCTAGGCGAGAACTAAAAAATGCCGCCCCCACCCTTTTTACCACCATCATACTTTCGCTTATATCCCCCCGCTCTACCACCACTAACATCCAGCGGTACAACAGTATAAATTTTCTGTTATACTTTTAATCATTAAACCCGTTAATTATATTTATATTTTAAACTTATATTAGTTATTTTGTAATATTAGAATATTGTGAATAGTAAAACAATTGCTACATGTTATAATTGTTTAATTTCAACATTTTATATTTTTGAAAACTGAAATATTAAAGGAGTAATATTTCAAAACACAACGTTGTATTATCAGAGCTAGAAGACTTAAATGTATTAGATATAGAAAAAAAACTTGTGTGCAAAATTAAACAATAAAACATAAAAAAATTTTACATTCGTCGAAGTAAAGACTTATTAAGTAATTGTCCCGTATGCTTTTGAAAACAATTATATGTTTTAATTTTTCCTCTTTTTCATTTTTTCTCCTCATTTGCTCAATTTTTTCTTTGTTTGATTTAAAATTAAATTTTTTACGCCATTTTGCCGCCCTAGGCAGTCGCCTACTCTGGCCTAATGGTAGAAACGGCCCTAACCATGGGATACAGTGATGGAGAATTAGCGTCGGAATCTAACCTAACATCGCTTATGCTGTTTTTGTGAAGGAAGTAAAAGGTGAAGAACGATTACAGCGCGAAAACCACTAATATGTTTTGTCATTCGAAACACTGTTAGTATGGCACATATCCTCAAAGAGATGCGGACTCCCTCAACTATACCCTTTGAACGATGACTTCTCTGGTTCACATACATCAGAGGCAACACCTCTCACCATGACAGAAGAAATACAAAAATACAACAGCATCGAAAAGTCAAAAACGCGCAATATAAAAGCTTTTTCTTTTTTGAACTTTAATAAACTTTCAACTATATCATTTTACTCTCAACTGTACAAGATATGACAAAAATGAAATCCCTTTTCCTTCAAAGTAATCATGTTGCCACTTAATTATAAATACAACATTTAGGGGTATTGCAAATACGTCTAAGAAAATGGTCGAAAAAATTGGACATCACAGATATCAGAACGACGATTCGCAAAAGACTTCCTTGCTAAGCACAGCTTAAGAAGATACGAGGACAATTCTCAGGTCTCTGAATTTAACTTGAACTGAACCAATAATTTCAGACAAAGACTAAATTTGTGATGTGCCCAAAGGCAGACTTTCAAATGGGTCTATTTATGATTAGCCTACCTACGTTGGATTGAGGAATACAAATGCGTCTAGGTATCGAGCTTTAGTGGCAGAAATCACATATAAAGGTATGAAGAATGCTCAACGAAGAAAATGGAGGGTAATTAGCCTTGACCAAAATTACTGGGATCCATGAATGGTACAGGATTGCTCTCCAAGAAAGCCGGAAATGATGATCAGCAAATTCCATCAAATTCGAATTCGAATATTTCACAAAGAATGCCGCAACTTTTCGCAACCGCAATATTTTAAATTTGGTTTGCAGTTCACGTTTCGAAGACATACGCAATGCTTCGTTATTTTCGATGAGTTGGTAAAACTGGTAGATTTGATCAACAATGACTTTGCATATTGTTGGAAACAAACCGCTTTAAAAATGATCTGCAGTTCGTGTTCGAACTTCGTTATTTCTTCTGAGTCATAGAAGTTCCTCCTATCGATTCCATTATGACAGCAAATATATTTTTTACCTTAAACTACAGAATGTATTTCCTGCTCCGCCATTAGATTTTAAAAAAAGAAAAGAAGAGAGATAGAGAGCGCAGACGATGTAAAAAAAATTTAGAACTTGCTATTTGTTTTGGCTTTCTTCCACTCTCAACAATGGATGTTGTTAATGACTAAAGGACGGACTTCTTAAGAATTAAATGGAGTGTGTGGGAGGATTATTCAAGAAGATGAAGTTTCCGATACTCCAGTGCTTTGGAATCTCAGCTAAGTTTTTGGACAGTCAAAAATTTAATATCTTGATGGTGTTAATGATGCAAATTGTGTATTGATATATTATTAGATATTAGTTTCACTGTTGCAGTGAATAGGCATAGTGTACAGTTGTACGAGGCGTGTCCAAAAAGTGAGTTTCCCTGAGACGGTTTACAAAAAGTAAACATAACTTCATAGAAAGATTTATTGCAACAGATACAGCAATTGTTCAGTTACTTTTCGACATAATCCCAACCAGAATTAAGACTTTTGTCATACCTCAGGGTCAACTTTTGGATACTTGTGTCGTAAACATCTGCCACCTTGAATTAGAATCCAGTGTCCGACAGTGGTCTGCACCTGTGCTTCACTTTGAAAATGTTAACTGATGTGTAAAAAAATGTCGAAATCGCTAGAAGTAGGATAGAGACTATACGGTAAATGTTCGATTACCTCCCATACGTCGCGACTTGTACGAAGCGTGCAGGACTCGCAATGTATGGGAGGAATTCGAACATCCACCTGGTCCCCCATGGTCCTGATCTCGCTTCCAGCGATTTCCATCCTTTCTTACACCTCAAGATATTCATGTGCAATCAACGTTTCCAAACTGATACACAAGTGCAGACGGTTGTTGCACACTGCACTGGTTTCAATCCCAGATGGCAGGCTTTTACGACACTGGTATCTGGGATTACAGCGCCGTCTCCGGCGGCCACCCTTCCCAATTTTCTTCTGCACACTTCCTCCTCTACGACACTGGTATCCAAAAGTTGACCCCATGGTATGACAAATGTCTTAATTCGAAAGAAGATCATGATGAAAATTAACTGAACAAGTTCTGTATTCTGTTGTAATTGATCTTTCCACGGAATTATCATCATCATCATCATCTTCTTCTTTATTATATATATATATCATCATCATATTCAACCATTATCTATCCACTGCTGGATGAAGGTCTCTCCAAATGCTTTCCACACAAGTCTATCCTGGGCCATTCGTTTCCACGTCACCCCAACCTCTTTTCTTATTTCATCCACCCATCTAGTTTGAGGACGTTTTCTAGGTCTTCGGTGGTCTCTTGGAATCCAGTTCAGAATTTCTGTTGTCCATCGTTGATCAGTTCTTCTTGCAATATGCCCAGCCCATCGCCATTTCAGCCCTTTTATTTTAAAAATGATGTCCTCTACTCTAGTTTAAAGACACTAGTATGATGAAGGTTCCAAGCATGCACCTCTCCATGCTTGGAATAACTTAGAGGGATCGAAAAAGAAACACTTGGGTGAGAGAGCATAGTGGGCATATGACCACCAAAATAGTCATTAAGATCATATTAATTTTTTTTTTAAATGCAATGATTTGTCATGATCACTATGTATAAATGAACGTTTAACATGGTACAAACCTACAAGTATCAGCACACAATATTAAAACGTAAGTATTAAAATTATGGTTTTTAAATTGCTAATTTGCACTTGCATTTTTATACACACGTTTCACCATGTCAATGTACACATCCTCAATGTCTGTTGATCTTAAAGAGTTGATGACTGCTGATGTTTTTATAGAGTCAAAGGCCTTCTCATAGTCAATAAATGCAACACACAATGGAAGTTCATATTCATGTGTTCTTTCAATTAATTCTCTTAATACTTGAATATGGTCCACTGTACTGAATCCACTTCGAAATCCAGCTTGTTCTCTTGGTTGAGCTGCATCTAATTTTTTCTGCAGGCGATGTG
>QLNU02015359.1:77750091-77782044 GCA_006491805.2 Dysdera silvatica | reverse complement strand
TTGTGCTTTTTACAGGTTACACCACCAATTTCCCCAGCAGTTTCAACTATTGTCTTAACAATGTTTTCATTTGCTTCTGAGATATCACTTTCATCAATAAGTCCTTCCAGTGCAGAAAAGCGATTTTTTAATTCCAACTTGAATGCCTCGGTATTTTCTTTTAATTTCTTTAAATCCACCCTCTTACTTACTTGTTTCCTAATGAGCTTCTGTCGTTCTAATTTAGTATTTAAGTGCACTTTACATCTCACCATTCGATGATCACTTCCAGTATTAAATCTGTTCAGTACACTGCAATCTTCAATAATTGATTTCTTGTTTGCCAGGATATAGTCAATTTCACTAGTTCCCCCATTTGGGTGTTTCCATGTCCATTTTCTTTGCGGTTTCTTCTTAAAAAATGAATTCATGATGCTAAGATTTTCAGCTTCTGCAAATTCGATGAGTTGATCGCCACGTTCATTCCTTTCCCCATATCCGTATTTACCAACCGATGTCTCTCCTTGTTCCTGTTGTCCAATTCTTGCATTGAAATCCCCCATGATGAGCTTGATATGTTGTTTCCCTTTGGTGTGTAACTCTTTGATTTCTTCATAAAATTCTTCAACCTCTTCGTCGGTATGGCTTGATGTTGGTGCATATACCTGTACTATTTGAAGTTGGTATCGCTGGGTTAGTTGAACAACGAGCCTCGCTGCTCGATCTGACGTGCTTTCGACTTCAAGAAGGTAGTCTTTAATTCTTTTGTTGATTAAGAAGCCAACACCACTTGTTCTTCCAGTTTCCGTTCCTCTATAATAAAACAAATGTCCACTTTTAAGTTCCACCAACTCTTCACCTTTTCTTCTAACTTCACTGAGTCCTACAATGTCCCATTTGATCTTGTCAAGTTCTTCTTCCAATTCCTGAAGTTTTGCTTCAGAAGCAAGGGATCGTCCATTATACGTAGCCAAGGTCAATAACAAACGGCAGCCTGGGCCATTCCAGTGATTCTTAGCACCCCCTGCTTTCATGCCACACTGACCGCTGCCTTGATCAGGAGCACTCCAGCACCTGGAGACTAGGGGCCATGGTTTCTGGTGTGTCAACATAATGGAGGAATTAGCCATAATTTCACCACGCTGGCTAGACGGGTTGGTGAATTAGCCCTCCCCTTCCGCCTTTCTATCCGTGTAGCAAATATTAATTTGCCACATAAATAGAAAGCTCAGCCTGCACCACTTGAAGGCGGGGTAGGACACTAGGTTACTGGCCTGGCCGGTTCCACACATCGTCACATACGTTCAGCGTGTGGGTCTCCTTCCAGTTAGATACCAGCAACCCTTTTGCAGGCCATATATATATATATATATATATATGTGTGTGTGTGTGCGTAAGTAAATATGGTTCTCTTTTAGCTAAAAGTTGGAAATGGGGACAAACTCCGCTATTTAGGGATCACGAGGTGTGGTGGGGGTTCTCCCTTGATAAAGTACTGCTATGTGGTTCCATATCTTTCTATTGCAAGTTTTTCAGTGCTAATCCATCTTATATATATATAATAACTTCACTTTTCCGTTTTCACAAGTTTATATGATGTCGGCGTTATGGTCTTTTAATCTTCCCTTCCACAATTTTCTATCCAATGCCTCTTCTCTACTACATCCATACTCTTCCAGATCTTCCGTCACTTTATCCTTCCATCTCAGCCGTGGTCTTCCCCTCTTCCTCTTACCCATTACCACCAGCTTATCCATTACCTTTCCCACATATTCCTATTCTTATATATATAATTAATATAGTATATATATTATTTTAGTATAGTATAATATAGTATAATTCATCTTAGTCCATGTTTTGGTTTCTGCATTCCCGTACGTTAGAAATTCCCTTGCATGTGAAGTGTTCGTGACTCCAGATGTGAATCTGGTCACTCAGCTGAGTGGTACGTTGACACCCGTATGTTTTTATTAATATTACCTATTGTTGCTATGATTATTCCTTTTCATTTTCCTAACTGACTTTCTTTTCTCCTGCTCTTTAAATTCATATTTTTATTTATTTCTCCAGTATTTTTAATCCGTTCTCTTATTCAGGTTTTAGTTTTATTTTTAAATTAAACAGTTTCTACTATGTATTATACTATATATGTAAGCGCAGGTCCCACGCCAGGGGATTGTGCACCGGTTAAGGCCGACTATGGTGGTCCCGCGCGACAAAGTTTCGTTCTTCTTCATTGCAACTTTTTTAGATAACCTTAAAGAGAAATTGGCCTCATTTCCAATGAATTCTGTTTATAAATTCATTTGTTGAATTTTAAGTTGGTTGTATTTTTATGGCGCAAGGACAAGAGTCATTAATGGGGCGAGAACGCACATACTTGAATTTTAATTTCTGAAGTTTAAATCCAAGCAAACTTTTAAACAATATGTGCCAAACTTAGATTTAAAAGTTTTCCCATCGAGAGCTATGCTATTGTTGAAAAACATACAATAAGGTGAGGACGAAGCCCATGAAAGAGAAAATATAAGGAACTTGTTAGTATACAACAAATATTGTATGTTTTTTCATAGAGCGAAAACACAAACAGTGAAGTATGAAGCATCTAATTTCCTTATTTTATTTATGTCTGACGGAAAAGAAAAGACGGAGAATGGACATTGCAACAAGTATTATAAAAATAATACTGACAATTATCGCGCGATATTGAACACAGAAGAGCAAATTCTTATAAATACAGTACATACATAATTTTGTTGCCGTTTGCAGATATTGAAGTTTTGAAAAATTGGAAGTTTTTTGACAACCAGAAATTTAGCATTGCAACCTTCCCCTCCCCCACATTTCGTCTTTCTTTCGGCTATCCTAATATATATTTGCAACGATGAGGTCGAACAAAGAAATTCTTGCCGAGAATAAAAACTGGAGAAAAGTATATAGAGAATGTTAGGATATGTCAAGAGACAGGATAAATTATGTGGCAAGTGATGACAAAATTTTGCTTTTAAAGGCTCGACCATCGGCGATACCAAGACTCTTCAAAGCGGGGAAAACTGGAAGTAAATAGAAATCTATATGCGGCCATCTTTTCTCGGCGGTCACCTATTTCTGAAGTTGTCCCTGTTTGTAGAGATGGAAATTGGTAAGAAGGCAATATATTCGGGTAAAACACACGGGCGACCTGGGCCCTTTCAAAGGGCGCATATCTTGGATTATCGAAGGGCGCGAGTCTTTGCCTATTCGGAGGCGCGAATTCTATCGTCCATGATGGCGCAACCACCCACTCCGCCCCTGGTAAAACGTACATATGCCCAATAATAATTCTTCGCCAAAAATGCTAAGCCGCAGCGGTGTAGTGGTTATTGACGCCGTTTTCGGACTTATTGAGTTGGTTTTAGGTAAATACAACGTGGTTCGACTGTCTCGTTAAGTCGCCGGTTTCATTTCAAATGAGCCATAATAACCTTAGTAGGTAAAATATGAAAACAATACACATTTAAATATAGCTGCCACTATCGATATCACATCATGCCAAGCACACAGATTATAGAGTCCTGAGCACCGTTTAGAAATTTTCTCAAAATTTCAGTTATAAATTTAATATCACAGTTAAACTCAATACTCATTTTTAGCCTGCCAGCTGGTTCAGTTATTAATTTTTTTTTTTTAAATCAATAGATGTGCTTTCGAAAGCTTCTTGACCAGAGTTGTAAAAAACCCGGGAATTTTGGACATATTGGAAACTTTGATGGGAAGAAACCAAGATAGATAGAATAAAGATGGTATTGCCGTCCTCACCTTTCTACCTATTGGTCGATTGTGTCGAATCGACCAATAGGAAGAAAGGACTACCTCCTTTATTCTAGCTATTTTCGTTTCTATGTTCAAAGTTTCCAATGTGCCCAAAATTCCCGGGTTTTTTACAACCCTATCCTCGACTGCTTTAAGAATGGTGATGTGAGCTCTGGATTTGGCGTGAATTGGAGACTGTTCGCCAAATTCGGAATGAGTTGCCAAAATTTAAGTACGATATCATTATGTAGACATAACCTTACAAACCACTTTATTCCATCTACAACGTCCCAGATTCAAATAAAGGCACTACTCTTTCCACTTGTCCTACATACTACCATACAACTGAAACAATTTCCTCCGCTCTCTCACATATATGTATTTGACCTTTGTCTACTTTGATCTTCACTATGATTTTCACCAATCTTTACGTTTCGTGAGGATCCAAATCTTTGTTGTGCATGTGTGTGCGCTTCTTCCTCCTTTATTTTCTTGTCAGTGACAAATAAAGCAGTGGTGATTTTTGCGTGTGCGTAGGTGAATGTTAGTTTAGCGCTGTGTGTGGTGATCAGTTATCATTTAGACTTGATTCTTCCACTACACACACCTGTTACCAGAACCGTAGCTAGATGATATTGCGCCCCTGGTAGAACCGTCCAAATTGCGCCCCTGGCAGAACTGTCTAAATCGCGCCCCTGGCAGAACGGTCCAAATTGCGACCCTGGCAGAACGGTCCAAATTGCGACCCTGGCAGAACCATCCAGATTGTGCCCCTGGCAAAACTGTCCAAATTGCGCCCCTCCTAGCCATAGACATATTCTCTCCTGTGAAATATTTCAGCCGATTTTACGCCCTTCCTCGCCTGGGACTTCCACACCGCCTCCTAACCACGACACCGCCTGTTACACCGACTAAAGACTGTACAGGCGAGCAGTGGCATAGGGAAAGGAGTTCAAGCCCCCACTGGCGTACGCGGGGAGGTTTAATCCCCCGATTGCAATGAAATTTTGTATATTTAACATAGGAATATATGAGTTGTAGCTCTGTAACCCCTATTGAGCCTATAGCTCCCATACGAACTTTTTGCGTAGGCCTATGCAAGCCTCCCTCCCACGCCATTGAATAGCAAAACACAGAGTGTTCATCAAATCACAAGATCTGTTATAAAATAACTTGACCCCCCCCACCCACATGATATTTTAATTGCTGCTCTTGAAGACGGGACATTTTTGTGTGACGATCGAAATCCCCCCGTTGGGGTAACACAAAATTTACCTCTCTGTTCGGGATCTAACACTTTACAATCGTGCTTTCCAACTTGTGCCTAGAAACAGGCTAGAGTAGGGGTGGGTTAGGTACGCCGAATGGCCTACACTTTTAGGGGGCCTATTTTCAGCTGGTAAAACGGGTTTTAGTAATAATATCTTCATTTCGTAAACTAAAATTAATTCAAGGAGAACAAAAAAAAAACAAAACGTAAATACAAAATATTGAAAAGTACTCACAATTCAATTAAATTTTAGTTATCTTCAATTAGCTTTTAACATTTTTAAACTGAACGTTCATTTTTAAAATTTAATGGAAATGTAAATACAGTATTGTGATAGTTTCAAGAAGATTCATAAAAGATTAATACAGATATAAGACATGTAATAAGAAATGAACGACTGTCTGCCGCGAATGCATATTAAAAAAATATTTAATTATTGTTATAAAGCGTTTATTTTATTTTGCTATGTTACTGTAAGTACCTATGAGTGTACACAGTAGCCTCTTCTATTAACGTATCTCAAGCGATGGTTAAAGGATGGATCAAACGACCGTTAATCGGAACATTTCGTTAATCGTAAAGTGTAATTATGACTTTAGTGTTTTATTCGATTTCATTTCACCATAGCAGGTTTAGAAACTTCAATACATTTGATAACTGCATTGGTGTGGTTAGAAATCGTTATTATCAGGATTACAAATTACACTCCAATAAAGTTATATACAGTACATTATAATACTAAAGTGATGAGGTACAATTATTTTCTTTTAAATTTAGTTGCTAGGTTCAGGGCTTTTTCGTTTAGGAATACTCTGGAAACTGGGTTTCACTCGTTCTGTTAAAGCACTGTAGAAAATATTTTTCAAATTCTTCTGTTTTAGAAAAACGTATTTTTGAATGTTTATTCGATCACTATTAGCATTTTTGTGCAGCCTCTAATATCCTTTCGTGATGTGCTAAAATACCTCGAAGAGTAGAGTTGAAATAGTCCGGCTAACTCCATTTTTCTCATAACCTTTTCTCCATTCCTAAATGATTTTTATTTTATTCTGAAGCGTTAGAAGCTTTCTTATCGCAGCCATTTCTCAACTAACGTTGCTAACACGCACCCCTTATCTGTGTATACAAATGAAACATTATCAGTTCAGACATTCAATTAATATACTTGCATTCAACGACAGAAATTGGCAAATGGGAATGGCAAGAAACAAAACAAGACTAAACATCGGTAAAAAAATAAACTTGGTCGTTAAACGGAAAGTTTCCCTAATTAGAAAGACGTCATTAAGGGAGTTTACTACACATTTGCATAAGTATGTCGATGTGCATACTTTTGCATAAATATGCGCCTTAACACTAATTATGTGTTTTTTTTAATTATGTTTAGAATGGGACTTGCATTTTATATGAAGCCTGAGCTGGTAAGCATCCCCAAAAAGGCCATGCCAAGAAACCAACCTCGGCCGTAGATGGCAGTCATAATACAAGTAATTCGCTTATTCAGTTCCATTCAAATCATGATGCCATATCCAAAGTCGGTAATTCTAGAATTAACTCTATCTATGCTTGAGTTTGCACACGACGGCTATTAAGTTGATAAAATCAGTTGTTTAACAACTGAATTAATGAACGTGTCCTGTATAGTTTCTGAAAGGAACTTCCGGGAAGCACGGAACTAAAGACTTTGCCATATATCACATGCGCGTGATTCGGGAAAACTGCTTATTTTACGGCGGACAAGGATAGAAAGGAGCGTGCTGCGCCGGGAGATACAGTTTTCCGAGGAATCCAATCCTCAGAAAATCCTAGGGAACCAACCCCCAGATTACTGTGAGCAATTAGTAAACGATTCACGCAAAAATCGTTCAACGTTTACTATCAATATGCGCTATGTAGAAAGCAGCATTCGGACAAGTAGGTCGAAAATGAATAATAACGTTCCTAGTCAAGGCCAGATTATCAACAGTACATATAAGGCCTGGGCCCTGGGGTCCACAGTAAACAAGGGCCCACCGCGGCAATTAGCACATTAAAAAAACATAATATTTATGTTTTTAGAACATTCCATTTCCGAATTGCATTTTTACTTCCGCAGTTTGAAAGCATCAAAAAACAATTAAAGACTACTCGTATTTTAAAAATTTAGATAAAGAGAAAGAGAGAGAGAGAGAGAGAGAGAGAGAAAGAAAAAAAAATGAAATTTACAAATAAATGCTATGTACAGAGCATTGGGGTGTAGCCTGTAGCCACCCCAGCCGTTACGCGTCTATTTTAGCCGGAATTACTACAATGACTCTGACCGGCATGCTTTCTAGACCTACAGCAAGTCTGTACCAAAATATTCTTTTATTTCAATGTTAAAATGGTACTATCGTAGAGCTAGACATTGTTAGAATAAAGTAGACGCGAATCCAGCTAATCTAACGGATGGTACATTGTCTGTATCTATTATACTTAAAAGACTACATGCAAAAGAAACTGGAATCCTGCATCCAATCTTGACTGGTATGTGCTTCCTGTGCTGTAGCTTCAATATGAACTTTGTACTGGAAATGGGAGGATATTTTGTTTGTTTGTGGTTTTACGGCTCAAGGTCTACAGTGGTCATGCTGTGCAGCGACCAACTGTTTTCCGAGGAATCCAAACCTCTGGACCTACAATTTTCCGAGGAATCCGAACCTCTTGGACCTACAGTTTTCCGAGGAATCTGAACCTCTTAAGGCCTAGGGAACCAAACCGCGGACTGCGGTGAGCAGTGCGATCTTTATGAGATCTCTGAGTAAGAGTTCTTTGCACTGTTTGGAGTCGAACCCGGGTTAACGGCGCACTAGGCGAACGTGTTACCACATTGCGCCACCGCAGAGCAAAAGGAATGGCGGGTATTTTGGTACAAATCTACCAGCACGTCGTAAATAGCCCATTTGAAGAAGACACATTACCGTCAAAGATGACGGGGGGCGCGCTAGTTTAGCAAATAAATGCTAGTGTTTACATCCGAATTAAGTATGCAAATACGTTTGCCCATACTATGTACATCCCATATCTGCCGTAAAGCATATCTTATTTCTAACTCAATAATATCAGCTATTTGTAAAAAATACCATAGATGTAAAATTCCAAGTCTTTTAAAAGCGCTTAATATCCTATAAACGAATTGATTTAATACGATTCCATCTTTTCCAGAATAATCCGAACTATTTTGAAATGCGAGTACTATTTAAAGTACTTTAAATACTAAACATTTGTTTTTAAAGTATGCAGGATGCGTAGGGGTATGTCTCTGTTGTTTCTTACGATTTAAAACCTAGTACAGCTACCGCATCTTACATGGGCATTTTATTTTAATATGAACACTTCGTTGCGAACGCATGCTTACTATATCGTCGAAGGCCACAAAGCTTGCACTGAAACCACCCTTCGTATGCAGTCATTTAAGTCAAAGTGAAAAATTGCCGAAAGTTTAAAAAATAAAAAATGGACGATTCACGCCGGCTTTTTACAGAAGCTAAAATGGTGTAAAGCAAAAACGTAAACGCCACTTCAACTTCCAAGAGCTCATCTATTCCGCAGAGCACGCAGCGCTAGTTGGTAACAAGTCGTGAACCAGGAGGGGGTTATCGTTTCAGCAAGCGTTTATACCGTTCGCCAGTTTATATTTTTTTTAGCAGAGGAGAAAAACCCTGGAGCTGTCGAACAAATAAGAAACTGGTACGCTTAGAACGACTCTTGTGCGAGCAGACGATAGTGATGTTTTCTATGTAACAATGAGGAAATATCGCCAAGAAAGAGCCCCGCAGCTAATGATGCGCGTTATAAAACACGACTATTTTTTATGAAACTGTAATTAGGAAGCATAATTTTAGAATAATGGTTGCTGGGCTCCAATTTTCATGTTTTTAATTTTTCTTTCACCTTTCAAAGATAAGGTGGAGAGATGTAGTTTGCGTTAATAACACATAAACGCAATGGTTCGAGATTGCGGTTGTTAAGAAATTATGGTTTCGTAATGTTGGAAATTGCATGATATTGCCACAAGCTGTAGAATTAAGAAGTCGGGAAATGGCAGCACTTTTATTTTTCCCTTTCCACGGTGTTTCTGGTTGACGAAAATCCACGTAGGCGATAATGGCAATAGGCCTGAATACTGAGTGGGTGTCTGCCAAGAAAACTGACGCAAAGAGTCTTAATTATAAACATAAATTACTAAATAATACGAGGTGATATCATACGCAGCTTGTTACCAATTTACTAATTCGTATAGTAACTATTATGCAGAATGACGTCACCATCGTCACTAGACGAGTGGTAAGAGCATGGCTTACAACATCACAAAACGGCAGACCGTGCCCATAATTCCCTCATTGATTTAAATAACACTGAAAATGTGGATGCAAGATTTAAAAATGTGGATGTGGATGCTCTATATACGATATAAACTCAGTTGTGGATCAGAATTCCAAGAAGAAAAAATTCTTGATCCATAACCATCTGCAAATGCCAAGACGTCCAAGTGCTGGTTGAGGTTGTCATCTCGGATGAACGTTCTGTCAACGTTAGCGGACTGGATTCTCAGATTCTGCGTTGTTGGTTCTTCTTTCTTCAATTCTCTTCCGAGAACCACAATTCTTCTTCATCTTTATCTTCTGGGTTGGAGTGAGGAGAAATGAAGGATACCAGCAGTCGCTTGCTTTCAACTACCAAAATAACTAGGGTCGAAGGTCATGGCACCATGCGAATTTTTTGACCTCGTTCCATCTTCCCATGACAAACAACGTCCCTATCTTGTTTGATTCACTCTTTTGTTCAATGGAGCAACAAAAATAATCAGCACTGTGTGACTAACGTAATTTGCACCACTTGTGGTAATTACTTAAGAGCTAGATGCACGACGTGAGACCTCTACAGAAAGACTCCGATATATTTTTTCCGCACCTTGTTTTCAGTTGTATATAAAACGACGTCCGGACCCAAATTCTTCACGTATTTTACGATGCGAGATCGCGATTCTTTCCTCTAAAATTCCATTTCAATTCGGTCAGAAAAAATATGTAAAACTTTTCGTAAGAAAATGCAACATTTATCAAAGGGGAAAATGTGGCATTTATCAAAGAGGAAGATATGATATTTATCAAAGGAAAGCTGCGACTTTTATCAGAGGAAATCTATCATACGAACGGGAAATATATTGAAATTATTGAAGATCACGGAAAAGGGATCGTAGAAAGAAGTACTATGCGTCCATGTTTTATATCCTTAATTTTTCTTTCTAAAGTTTTGACATAGTTATTTGTATGGATTTTATAGCGCAAGAACATAAATGATCATGCTACGCTGGGAGCTACAGTTTTCCGAGGAATCCAAATCACGGAAGCCAAGCGAACAAAACCCCTGACCATGGTGTGCAAAAAAACCCAAAAAAACGGGCACTCTTCGACACCACACTGGGAGTCAACTCTCTCCCTCCACTACGCTGCCATAGGGTAATGGATCTACGTTTTTCCGAGTAATTTGAACCTCTTAAGGACTAGGGAACCAACCTCCGTACTACAGCGTGCAGCTCCTCCTCCTCCTCACAGTTGAGAGTAAAATTGGGATCAACATAACCCTAGGTGAGCGCATTACCACTGAGCCACTGCAAAGCCGCTATACTCGTGGCAAAGCTAACGTGATATACTGATAAGGCACAGAGCAGTATGATTTCGCCAGTGCAATATAGTTCGCCCTTTCTTACGTTAACAGAGTTAATAGAAGATACATTTCGTACATAAAACATTAAAATAATGCTCAAATACATAAAACATAGGCATATTTGTGCAATTAAAATCTGGTATTTATTAAATTTAGGAAAAAGACTCATTATAGCGAGCGCTGACGTCATTCAAGTAACTGACCACTCAGAGGACTTCGTTCGCTTGGCTGGAAATTTGTCGCGTGGAAGTTTGGCAACCGCGTTTTTCTGCATTCCAAATTAGGCGATAAATAGCCTAATAATGTTGAGGGTTATCTCATTTTTCGCCAATTTGGGAATGAACATTTATTGCACGGGCGTGAATAGGTCACCGTAGCCTTAACAGTGCACCAGGTTAGCTTTGCCGCGAGTATAGTTACCAAAGTGTTTTATAGGCATGAGTCTAAATGACCGTCTTGAAACGTCCAGAGTAGGAAATGGGACAACCAACTTAACGTGACTTCCGGCTAATTAACCGATGATTATGAACATCCAGACGTGTCAAGATCATGACATGAAATTAACTGACGCAAGCTCCTAAGTTTTGAACGTTAAAACATTGGGCAATAAATTTTACATCATCATCATATTCAAACATAATTTATCCACTGCTGAAGGGAGGTCTCTCCAAGTGTTTTCCACCCACAATTTTTTTCTGAGCATATCGTTTCGATGTCACACTAACCCGTTTTCTGATTTCATCTACCTGAATTTTACATGTAGTCCGTTCGTGCAGACCTGGTGCCCGATATCGTTACCAGACGGCTTGTTCCGTTGCAGTTTAGCGAAGGGCATCTTACCGTCACTGGTTTTTCCCGCGCGAAAAACCAGTTCGGGCAAGACGCCCTTCCCTAAACTGCAATGGAACAACCCGTCTGGTAACGGTATCGGGCGACAACTGAGCGCGAACGTATTATACATGTACCTGCACATTTTCTACTGCTTTCGTTTCTCTTGCTTCTTCTCTCTCCCAATCCTGATTACAAGAAAAAACAATCTTACTCTGCAACTCACAACGACTCCACAAACTCTTCAGCCTTCACTTGTAACGCCTTCGAGTCAAGACTGTGACCACAAACTCTTCATCCTTCACCTGTAACGTCTTAGAGTCAAGACTTTGACCACAAATTATGTTAATGTGATATTCCAGTGAATGTGGGTTGCTTAATAACAATGCGGATTTGTACGCGCGAATCAATATCTTTGTTTCTTGCAGAATACGAGAAATCCCTTGCTTTTTTTACCGGAAAGAGAGCCCCGTTACTAGCGCCGCTGCTGCTGTCTTTCCGTTTCCCAAGCAAATCGTTTTTATAGTCTCCTGCGGTATAAAATAATAAGGAATAAAGTATTATTATTATTATTATATTAATCAGTATAAATCAACTTTTATGTTCATGTTTTAGACTATGTTTACACATATTTTATAATTATTAAATATTGCATAAATCTTACAATCAGTGAATGTGTTGTTCAAGAGAGATTTATGTTTATTTATTGTGCCATTTGTAGAAAATCCGAAAATCGGTCCAACGGATATTAAAAACAAGACGATTTAGGGAAAATGCCTAGCTTTTAAAACTTTTTGGAGGAAGAACGAAAGCAGGAGCTATCACATCCATTATGAAACAAATCTCTTCTCCGGGACTTTTCCGGAAAGGAGACTTTTCCGGGAAATATATTCCCTACAAATGGGACTTTTCCGGGGGAGAACACCATCAATTTCGACTTCTTTATGCTTCATATTTCCCCATTTTTTCCTTACAGAAAAGGGGAAAAATCTTGTTTACACAGCTTGCTCCCGAACACGGCAAATATAGAGGAAAAGTCCCCTCCCCCTCTCTCTCTCCCCTCATGCCAAACTAAAAAGAAATAATAAAAAAGGAAAAGAGGTAGAAAATTTGGAAAATATACATTCCCATCTTTTTCTTCCTAAGCAAAAGTAGGAAAAAAAATATTTCCTGATGGCACATTTGCGTGGCCCCTCACATTTAGCTGTAATTCCCCTACGCGCCCCTCCCTCCCCCAGGCGAAGAAAATCGTCCGCTTCTATTTGTTTCCGTATCATGTGAAACGTAGCACTTGCGCCCTTTTTTAGTGGATTTTGTTTTACTTTTGCCTTTTTTAGTGCCTGCATCACTTTTTTGCCACTGCGCTTTTTAAAAGCATTTGCATTTTTTTAGTGAGGTGAGTAATTATAGGAATAAATGGATGATCGTGAAAAAAGAGAGATGATTTTCAAATAACTTTTTTTAATGATAACCTTTGCTCTTACAAGAAAGTGATTTGGTTAATATTTTAACAAAAACTGATGAAGTTAATAAGTAGTTTTGAGAAGACAGCCCCGCCTCCGGCGGCCACCTTTCTCAATTCATCTTCAACTGCAAGAAATGAAACTAAATTAATAAACAGTTAGAACCGAAGCGTAAAATCGGCGTAGTAAGTGAAGTATATAAAATATTAATAAACTATCAAGCGTACATTTTTGATCGAGCATCGGAACGCGTTTCCAGCAGATGGCGCTGTCTTTCGTCAGGAGTCGATCGCAGCGAACTCTTAGTGAATACAGAGTGTTGCCATTTCATACCACACGCTATTGCTTGTCGACGGCAGCGCCTTTAGTCATCAGAAAATAATTTAGAAGCACCAAATGCATAGAAAACTAAAAGGGGAAGGGGTATTAATGTGAATAGCACAATAAATCTCTTCTACGCATCGCTAGGGGTCGCTTCCTGATGAAAGATAACTGCCGTCTGTCTGAAACGCGTTGAATCGTTCGCTCAAACATCGTAAGCCATGCCTAATAACGCTGCCACTAACATTTAATCTAATTGGGATCTGCTCATCATTAAAAAATAAAAGTGAGATGACGATGTACTGAAAAAAAAGACCAATTTTCAATCTTAGATCCACATGACTTCTTGGATCATTTAAAGCCTAATTTAATAGCTTAATATGACTTTTAAACCACGCATCATTTGAAGAAGATCAATCTCATTGCGATTCGAATGCAGGTCAGATGCTATAGCTAGCTACTGAGCCACAAAGGGTCCGGACACGCGGGCTACAATTTAACACCACGGGGAAACAATACTCACTGGTGGATCGATCCGTTTATAATGTGTTTCGCATTGGACATTCCCTTGAACTGTGTTTGATTGCTTGTATAAGAAATACATCGGAGGAGGAGGAGGATGGGCCGCACAACGAAGAACGTTTCTCTATGACGTCAAAAAATCGCTTGTCTGTCCGGGCTCAAGGGAAAGGTGAAGGTAAATGAAGTAATATATGCAGCATATTATAGATATGCATATATCTTTACATACAATAACGGATAAGACCTCTCTTAGAGACATGTAGAAAAAGTTTTACGGGTTGCATTGCACTGAACGTCAGTAATGGGTCAGGAGTGATTCTATAGTTTGCCTTTTCATGACCATTTTTCCCACAATTCCAAAATTACATTTCTTTATATCATCATATGTAAATGTATTAACAATTATTTCAAAAACGTATCTTTTAATTAATATACCTAATATATATTTAATGAAAGAAAACACCTTTCAATTTATTTATTTCTATAAAAATTACTGCCTTCCAATTTGAGCAAGGGTGTATTTTTAAGATTATTTTTTAATTAGATAAATATGATCAAATTAATAAAAATCAGTATTAATTATTTTATTCATTTAATACATTTATTTCAAACAGATAAAGAATCGATAAGATTCACTACGTTGAAGTTGTTCAAAAATCTTTTAATCAAACATGTTTTCGACCATTTAAAACGATGTTCATCGGGAAAAATATATATATATATATGGCCTGCAAAAGGGTTGCTGGTATCTAACTGGAAGGAGACCCACACGCTGAACGTATGTGACGATGTGTGGAACCGGCCGGGCCAGTAACCTAGTGTCCTACCCCGCCTTCAAGTGGTGCAGGCTGGGCTTTCTATCCAAGAGGCAAATTAATATTTGCTGCACGGATGGAAAGGCGGAAGGGGAGGGCTAATTCACCAACCCGTCTAGCCAGCGTGGTGAAATGATGGCTAATTCCTCCAATATGCTAATACACCAAAAACCATGGCCCCTAGTCTCCAGGTGCTGGAGTGCTCCTGATCAAGGCAGCGGTCAGCGTGGCATGAAAGCAGGGGGTGCTAAGAATCACTGGAATGGCCCAGGCTGCCGTTTGTTATTGACCTTGGCTACGTTTAATGGACGATCCCTTGCTTCTGAAGCAAAACTTCAGGAATTGGAAGAGGAACTAGACAAGATCAAATGGGACATTGTAGGACTCAGTGAAATTAGAAGAAAAGGTGAAGAGTTGGTGGAACTGAAAAGCGGACATTTGTTTTAAGTGGATTCAGTACAGTGGACCATATTCAAGTATTAAGAGAATTAATTGAAAGAACACATGAATATGAACTTCCATTGTGTGTGGCATTTATTGACTATGAGAAGGCCTTTGACTCTATTAAAACATCAGCAGTCATCAACTCTTTAAGATCAACAGACATTGAGGATGTGTACATTGACATGGTGAAACGTGTGTATAAAAATGCAAGTGCAAAATTTCGGTTACATAAAGATACCAAAACTATCAAACTTGGCAAAGGGGTGAGGCAGGGAGATACCATTTCTCCAAAACTTTTTACTTCAGCTTTACAGATGATTTTTCAGCTGATAAATTGGAATAACAAGGGAATAAAAATAAATGGTGAATATTTAAATCATTTGCGGTTTGCTGATGACATTGTTATTTTTTCAACGAACCCATCAGAACTCCAAGACATGGTACAGGAGCTCTCAACTAGAAGTAAAGAAGTTGGACTCAAGATGAACCTACAAAAAACTAAGATCATGTTCAATAATTTTGTAGAGGAAACAAAAATACAAGTTGACAACATTGAGCTAGAAATTGCTGATTCATATATTTACCTTGGCCAGCTGATTTCAATGGATGGCAACATTATGAAAGAACTCAACAGACGTATTAAACTTGGCTGGAGTGCATTTGGAAGAAACAGTTTTATCCTGAAGGGGAAATTGCCTTTGTGTCTAAAAAGAAAGGTCTTCAACCAGTGTGTATTGCCAGTCCTCTCTTATGGATCAGAGACATGGAGTCTAACAGTTGGAGCAATACGAAAGTTACAGACAACGCAAAGGAGCATGGAGAGGTGCATGCTTGGAATAACTAGGAGAGATCGAAAAAGAAACACTTGGGTGAGAGAGCAAACTAGAGTAGAGGACATCATTGTTAAAGTAAAAGGGCTGAAATGGCGATGGGCTGGGCATATTGCAAGAAGAACTGATCAACGATGGACAACAGAAATTCTGAACTGGATTCCAAGAGACCACCGAAGACCTAGAAAACGTCCTCAAACTAGATGGGTGGATGAAATAAGAAAACAGGTTGGGGTGACGTGGAAGCGAATTGCTCAGGATAGACTTGTGTGGAAAGCATTTGGAGAGACCTTCATCCAGCAGTGGATAGATAATGGTTGAATATGATGATGATGATGATATATATATATATTTTTTTTTTCCACATTATTTTTTTGCGCATACGGTTTTCTATAGACTCGTTTATTTATTAGTTAATATTTGCACAGGTTCAATTAAATGAATCAAAATAAAATGTTTAATCAAATTAATTAAAATAGGAAGCTTCAATTAAATAAACTAAACTAAAAATATATAATTATATGAAATAAAATAAAAAAGTTTAATTCTATAAACTAAACCAGAACCTATATTTCAATAAACTAAAATAGAAGGTGTAATCAAACAATTAGGCGTTAAAATCCTTGTATATTAAGCTATGTTAATGAGTTATCGATCGCATTCTATTGAAAATATAATATCTCACATAACGAAACACAATTATTATTGGAAAATGGTGTATTCCCAATCCCCGTTTTATATCATTCCGATTTTACTAGAGAAATAACAAATCCCATCCATTTTCCAACGGCTCGATTCACTCATGTATGACTTCTGAAGTGTTACATATGTACCTTTTCCTTTTTCATTATTAAAACATGTCGTGTTTCAACAGATTTCTTTTAATATATAATATGTGTTCATATTAATAGAAATGATTATTAATTCCATTCTAATAAAAATAGGTATACATAATTTATAAATATCAATATTAAGCTCCACTTGAAATGGTTCTATTTAAAAGTTCATAAGGGATTCGTTTCTCGTCGGACTTCCTGGAAATGAAACTGAACGTGAAACCGAGGACTGCTTATTTTCACTTAAATTCTGGGGCAAATAAACCAACAATATTTCGCGGAATTTTTTGGTCCGTTCCCGCCATTTTTTTCTTCTCTCTCTCTCTCTCTCTCTCTCTGTCTGTCTGTCTCTCCCTTAGTAGAGTTTTTTCGCTTTTGAGTTCATCCGAAACTTGTGTCTTTTTCACATTGAAGAAATGGCACAGCTGTGTAGACAAACTGGCAGAGGTATCCTTCTCCCCGTTAATGACGCGGCCGTATTTTTTAAAAGAAGCGCTTTGTTTGTACAGGACTTCAAGAACCTCGTCTCGGATGTCACGTGTCCCGTATTTACGTAACGGATTCGGTTCGTTTTCTCACACGAAAAGGAAACTGCAACTATTAATAGAAACAGGGAAAAAATTGGCGGCAGAGTTTAAAAAATCCATTCTACGGGGAAATAAGGTTGTTTTGATGTTTTTCGAAAAGATTCCTTTTTCATGGAAGGGAACAAATTAAATTGCATTTACCTTTTAATTGGTGATCGTACCACACAACAGAATTTTCGCTTTTCTCTTTGGCCTCTGCGGATTAAATATTTGAGTGCTTGCATTCTTCCGTACCTTAAAAAATAATTCTCATACGAGTCTAATACACTGGCCTGACGCCGCAAATGGACGCGAAATTAACTTCGGAATTTGACGCGAAATTAACTTCGGAATTTGACAAGAAATTGACATCGGAATTTGAAATGAACTGACATTACAAATTATGTAACAAATGATGTTAAAAGGAAAGGTATTTTTGGTGAAAAAACAAATGTACTCACTGATTTTGCTATCGGCTTCCTTCCGTTCCGACTTCGTACTCTCCGCTATCTAAACAAGGAAAGTAATTACAATTAATTTCAAATAAAAAATATCGAGTTTAATAATATCAGTATTTCGAATTGTTCATTTCTTTTAACCAGGGCCATCCTTAGCTAATGCGGGGCCCGAGGCAAAACATATTTCGGGGGCCCATACATATACGAGTAAGAAAACAAAACAAAACAATGTAATAACGTAAGAACACTAAATGGCACGAAATGCAAGAGCAGAAGCAGAAATATTTTTGGGGCAATTTCAATGTTACAAAAAGTTAAAATTTGGGGATTGAGTTTCACGGGGCTCCAAGAAGGGCGGGACCTCGCTAGCCCCTGCTTAAGGGCGGCCCTGCTGTTAACGGCGCGAAAGATGAAAGCGTTATGAATACGCTACCGTAGTGCTGGTATATTGAAATAGGTATGATAATATATCAATTAAACTCTTAGTTGCCCTATTGATATTGAATCCCAGTGGTTCAGCGTTTGTAACCACTGCTTCGGGGTCTACTTGGAATGGGCGCCCATATGGGGGGCTGAGGGGGCTCGAGCCTCCCCAGCCGTTTAAAAATTTGATTTGCCCAAACCTGCTATGCATTTACTTTCAAAAGTTTTGGTCACATTTTGTAATATGGTACTTTTAGCTCATTACTAATCGTTAAGCAGTATCGATTACTTTTTGTATGTTTTTGGTATCTTATACATTCACTCAAATTCTCGATAGCTTTGAGAAGGAGGTAATAATTTTCCTTAACCCACACCTAGAAGTACTCCTCAATTTTCTCAGCCCCTTCCCCTTGAACTACTACTCGTATGGGCGCCCGTGCTACTGGGGTAGGTTCAACTCCAATAATCTTAATGGCGTGTAAATGTATTGTGGTTTGGAGTTCGCTTTAAACTGTTGGTCTCATGCATGTATGCAAGCCTGTAGCCCAGCATGAGCATGGCCCTAGTTGCCTCATGCTTGTGCCCCTATTGAGCTATTTATATGTATAAAACAATTCCTGGGTGCCCTGTGCTCCATATTCTCTTTGCTTTGCCTCTTCACCCTAGCTACAGGCCTGCATGTATGACAGGCTTCATGAATTATAGCGGTCTTTTTATAAACAGTCCATTAAAACAGCAACTCGTTTCAATTGTTCCACTGCATCTTTAGCCTATCTATATAAATTACATTTATAAGAGTGGCTAAGTCTTTATATGCCATCTTCATGTTCCTCAACTAATTTTTTATATGTTGCCCTATTGTGCAGAAAGGTTTCAATGCAAGTCAGTTGCCTCTTCCACCTTATATCACCTGGAAACTGGAGCTTCAGTGAATTAGGAATTGCATTAAGCAATGCACTATATATATATAGTGGTGGTTTAGTAACAACTTTTGAATCTGCACATGTTCTTTAGTACTGAAACTGATGTTATGTCCTAGTAGGTGTAAATAATGAGCACTGCATCCATACATCACCAAGCTGTTATCTTCCTTCAACAGAAGTTCCTTTGTTCCCTACATAACTGTCATTATCAGTGACCACAACCATTACATCACAATTATATTCTTTCTTTGCTTTTGCAACAGCAGACTGCAGAACATCTCTATGACATTGGGTATTTTTTGTTTGTGCACCTGTGTCTACTGCATCAAAAATAAAACTTCCCTCACTCTGAATGTAAGTTGCAAGCACAGGATCGTTGTATATTTTACTTCGCGCATTTTCAACCATGATGACTTGATTGCCTTTGATAAGTGTCTTGGTTCCATTTGTAATTTCTGCAGACATGATCTCCAACAGTTACCCTCCTAATGATTTACAACTTCGTGGATTATATCCTGAGCACAGAGCTAAAACCAATTCTTTGAGGGTATGATGTTCTACCGCAGTAAAAGCAATATTATTTGCATACAAAAATTTGGGAACCAGTAATTTCTAAACTGAATATTTTCTCACTCATGGTTTGGAATATTCTTTTTTTTCCTTCTGATTGAAAACACAACTTTCTAATTTGATTTTGAAATTTTTATGGTGTATATTTATTGGTTTCAAACACAAAATATTTAGCTTCTTGCGACAGCCACCTAATGGTAATGCTTAAAACTGAAAATTCTCTATATAAAAAAAAATGTTTTTAGTCTATTATTATTTTTTTAAGTTTATTTTATTTTAATCTGTATATTTCTAGAAAAATATACTGAAAAATAGAAAAATCTACTGTTAAAACACGAAAAATATCACGTGAAGGTATTTTTCGTATTTTGACAGTTTTGGGTTTTAAACACTTTAGTACACTTTTAGATAGTTTCGGAGGTCCAAACCCCAACACTGCCCTATATACTTTCGATAGAATATTTGGTCAATTGATCTTTTGATTATGACGTCATACTTCCCATAATGCTCATGAAACTTCTAAATGGTGGTCAAAATAAATACATGTGCTATAAGTCGAATGCGTTAGCATCAGTAACCTATATACATCATCATATTTATTGTGGTGGCCATTTGGCCACAGCAGAGACTCATGATTTCCAACACTTGATAATTTTGTTGCACAAAAAGCTAGAAAAAATATTTTTTAAGTTGTTATAGTATAATTAAGGTGTCCATGTTCTTTAAGTTAGCTTTTCATTAATTCGTTATAATTATAATAATGTATATTTTAATTTTTATCTCCTATTTTTAATTTAACTTCACCTTTTTTGTCTTCATTTTCAGCATTTAGACCCGTGAAGCACTTTATTTTGTAATGCTAAACCCTAGTCAGTTTGCTTATCATTGTGTTATGTGAAAACATTTTGAGGGCTGCTAAAATCTGCTTTACCCAGGGCCGCTAACACCGTGAGCAGGACCCTTTGAAAAAGTATCGGAAATAAAAATAAAAATTTTGGGTTATCCTAAAAAATAATTTGTAAATTGTGTATTGGCTCTTTTTCCAATGGGTGCAGATATTTACCTATAGATATTTACGTAATTACAATCGGGGTTTAAGCTGGCTCAAAACATGCTGTCGCAAAAATGCTAAAATGGGAAAAAAGTTGTAGCAAAATGCTAAAAAAATTAGTTGCTTTCGTTGCTCGAAAAATCGTATCAATAAAATTATTTATATCAACGATGCCTAACAGGTGATATAACAGGTAATACTCAGATAAAATGCAAAGCATGTAGGAAGATACCTATTCACATAAAATTTTGACACTGGTAAAGGGTGAAGCCATGGTATTTTGGGACATGTTTAAAATTTAAAAAAAACATGATGTTTTATATATCATATTAAAACTAATAAATTATATCATCGTTCTTGCAGGTTTTGCAAAATAATGCGTTGTATTATTTAATTAACTGTACCGAAATTGAAAAAAACATTGAAAACTCCGTTACGGAAGGACATCATTTCATATTTTTTCTGTCCTTCCTTAACGACACACATTTTTCAATGTATATTTTTTTTATACTGTAGGAAAATGTTGATACCATTTCAATTAAAAGTAGTATTAGGCCCTTTTCTTAAAATGACTTACGAAAAACATTGCAGTTTAATATTTTGATAGTGTAGAAAACATTAACCATGATGTCGTTCTTCCGTAACATTTTGAATACCATGGCTTTACCCTAAAATGTGTTTACCATTTAACGTTCTAACAAATTTTACCAGTGTCGATATTTTATTTCTATGTGAATGGATATCTTCCCTGATATTTTACAGTTTATGCGAGTATTCATTTTCATTTTGCGTATATCCATAGATAATATCTATATATCTGCACCCTATGGAATAACAAGGACCGATAACCAAATTACAAGTTTTAAGGATAAACACAAAAATTTTTTTAGTTCCAATAATTCCTTTACCATTCACATAGCTATCGAATAAATATTTTTACAAGGTTTAATTAGTTTCTTGGGCGAATATTACTTCAAATACTGCATACATGATTAAAACCTTATCCCAACGCAAATGAGCTTTCCCAAAATCTTACAAATTGGATATCGATAACAAAACAATACAAAGTTGTTATATTAACAATACAAAGTTATCCAATTAAATTAAACAATGCAAAGCTGTTGAACACTGATCTTCATCGTTCCAGGTAAAGTTAGAATACATATAAAACTTTAAATCGCCTTGTAGGTTTAGATTTTTATGACGCAAAAGCATCTGGACTATACCGCGCCAAGCATGGTAAAATTAAAGACTGATGTAAAAAACTCTTAAAAGTTAAAACGTGTGTGTAGTCAGCATGCGTTCGTTTAAAATGGCTTTAAATTGCACTAATGTTTTAGATTTTGTTCCAATGCGCTGGCGTATCATACAGTCAAGTTATAACGTTTAAAAAGGACCCCAAAATCAAGTGAAATACGCAAAGCATTATTATGCAGCCTAATCGCGGAGGCACTAGCATATGCAGGCAGTCTATAAGTGTGTGTGTGTGGGGCTACCTGGGCTTTACAACTCCATATATTCATATGTATACGTAAGATATTGCATTACAATGGGGGATTATGACCTTATCAACACCCCACTGCGTCCGCCAGTGATTTAGAGACTTTAGAATTTTCATGTAATAGCAGAGTTGTCCGCTATAACCAAAGTCATTATAAGTTAGCCCGACTGTGCATATACGCAGTTATAGTACACATTGTTTCACATATATATATGCAACCTTGATATACGTGGTCACCCACATATGCACACTTAGAATTACAGACTAATGTTGACGCCATCATGCTTAGCGTCAGTTACATAAGTGATACAAATCCGGTTGGAAATTAAAACATAAAAATTCTGAAAACTACATTTATGGAATATTAATTTTTCGATGCAACAACAATTAAAAAAAAAAAAAAAATCGGTAATAGTAGAAAGATGATGATGGTGTAGGTCCATGACTTACATTCGAAGGCATCTTTGCGGCTCACGCTTCGATGTCTTTAAGCATCCTCGTTTGCCACATCGTTACATAACACCCCAACCTTTCGTTTCGTGCGACTTTGAAAGTTTTGGGTATCAATATACCGTAAAACGATTGAAACTCCTTAAACGGAGAAAAAATAAAGATAAAAATAGCTCTGAATTTTTTTTAAAATTGGGGATTGAGGTGGGGTCGCTTAGTTTACAGCAACTGCGAAAGTGGTTTACTCACTTGGTGAAATAAAGGCGCCTGTTTCACGTTAAAAATTTCTCATTTTCCGCTAAGCTCGTTTGGTCGTAAAGGCTTGCCATTTTATCGCCAAAAGCGCTCCGCCCGAAACGATTTAAACACCGATTTTCGGCCGAAACCCAAAGTTATTAAGAGATATGCCACTCCCTGACAAAAACCGCTGGATTACGGTCTATTTTATGGGTCTATGCTCCAACTAGTAAAGGACACGCGTATCGTAAAAAAAAGGGGCCAAACAGCGTTTTTACGCCAACAGCGATAATTGCGCCGAATTAGTAACACTAACCTTTCGCCATAATATTCTGGAAACACTAACGGAGTGGGAGGGAATGCTCTACCTAATCTTTTGTAATGTATTCTTTTCTATAATTTGGTTCTGAGTTATTCGTGGTATTAATTGCTCTTATTGTGTAGCAATTAGTTTAATTAATGTTGACAAAGTGAAAATTATACACACGAAAGGCAACTACAAGATTTCCCACTTTTCTACAGTTAATTAACCACTTTGACATGTAATTCATTTTAATCAATTGCATACGTAATTGATTCCGACACTGGAAGTCATTTGTCATGTTGGATCAATTCATTCGACTACGTTGAATATAAATAAATTTCACTCCAATTTGATCGATTCCGATTTTGCTAAACGTTGCCAATTTCAGTATGAGTCATAAATGTCAATTAAATGTGATCAGTTTAATTTTTATTTCATGAATTTTAATTGCACTCGATCAATTTGTAACAAAATTTCAATATCGCTTGATTCATATAAATGTTTTTATCAAATTTTAATGTCGCTTTATTTATATGCATTTTACTTGATCGAATACTAATTTCATGTATTTAATTTCACTTTTATTTGAACAATTTTATTTGGTCCATTTTAAAATTTTTCGATGCATTCCTATTTGCATCCACGTAGAGATTTTAAAATTATTGGGGAACCCAAGCACATTTTACATTCATTTATACATTACAATATATGTAAAATTGCAATTTATTTTAAATTATTGAGGTATCTGGGCATGGGCCTAATGAAATATATAAATCTACGTCTGTGGCTGTGTGAAATTGATCAGAGAGAAATTAATCAAACTTGTTTGAATGGAAGCCTAATGGCTTAAACAGAGGCGCAACTAATTGAATAAAATTAAAGTTGAGCCAAAACAGTTTAAATTTTACCATTTTATATTTTGTTAGATTAATTTATATTTTGTTGGATCAATTTTACTTTTATTCAAACAGTTTCGTTCCCGTTTAACCACTTTGGCTTTCATTTAATCAATCGCATCCGGTTTAGTTCAATTTATTTTCCATTTCGCATTGTCATTACTATCTTCTTACCAGAGATTTTAAATTTGAAGCTTTAAACCACGGATATATTAATAAATTCGGGGGCCATATGCTCAATTATTTTCTGGGGCCCCTTTTTAACACTGACTAAAATTTAGTTTTTTGTTATAATAAAAATATATATACCATAAACGAACTACGCCAAATTGGGGCCCCGTTGCCCCTCACCCCGTTAATATCTCACTTCTTCCAACTATTCAAGGCAAAGGTACTATATTAAGTTAAATTTTCCCACCAAATTTGGCGGTTTGAACTAAATCGCATCTTCAACAATGGGTTCAATGGGAACAGGGTTCATTATGCTCATTACCGATCTATCCAAGCCTCGTTCTGACACGAAATAATCGCCACAAGCGCCACAATACAATACAATGCAACGTTATCGCGCCTTTGAACACGTCATTCAACGCGTAGGGAGAAGTGATTCCGCTCTGGGATAACAGACACGTTTACGACCGCTTTAAAACGCGGTTCGTAAACTATAACAGCGGCTTATGACGGCAGATAAGAGGTAATTTTAAGGCTCCAAGCGGATATCAAGACCCGCTTTCAACGTGCCCACCACTCCATCCCTTGTTATAAACGTTCTCCGAAAGTTACGATCTGTAACTGCGGCGAAAAAGAGGGCGAAAAACGAAGACTTTTATGCAAAGGAAACAATTGAAATGGGAAGGCCCGGGCGAAACTCCAATGAGGGCGCTGGTGTGCAAGACGACTTAAATGGAGGCGTTTAGGAGCAAGACGACTTAACTTAAAATGGAGCTAGAACTTACCAACTTTTGGTAATAAATATATTGGCGATCACTGAAAAGGGTTATAAAATCGGTGAAAGTTCTTTTAGGCTGGTATTGATTTATCATTCTGCAGCAACTTGGTCGTTTTGGAGGGCGCCCGCAGAGTAGGAGGTCCGATAATATGTATACATTTTTTTTGGAAAAGAGGCAAAATCGTACTTTTCCCATATAATTTCGCGTTTTTTGCCCCCCACCTCGCAGTTTACGCTATATTTAAGTCCCAAGTTAGGCCTATGGGTGTCTTTAACACTCGTCGTCGTCGTAGTGGGGTAAAATTATTTGAAGACGAAAGCTAGATAAAGGGGATGATTATAAGCGGAGGAAAGTGGGTGATAATTGTAAAAGAGATGTTTTGAAGTACCTTAAGATACAAATCCCAAAATAACGATGAGGAAGACATACCAGGAGAACAAATCAAAGAAGAGCAACTGAACTACAAATCAAGACATCATCAATGTGCAAAAATGCGCCTTAAAACGAGATCTATGAACGAAATGAAGAAGTAGACTGGAACAGTATGGAAGCTCTAGAGAGTCGTGGTTGTAAAAAAAGTTGATGTCTCTGACGAGCAGGGTCTCACGTAGTTGAATAATCTAATATTATATACGAATCATGGGCTTCAACTCTGAGGGGCCAAGGTCTTTCCGCCCCCACCACCTCATATTTGCTGAACAATAAATGAATCCGAACCGCAATTGAGGGTGAAAGGTAAATAAAATATATTGTTATTGGTAACGCCTTTTCTGTCGCCATAAAGAGGTAATCTTATTTAGAAGAAAACAGACCTATAATTTATTACATTACCATAGGCCGGCTGACAGTGTTATAATGTTTATTGAGCAATAGCGGTAAATGGCCAATTTTTAATTTGGGGTAAAACCGACGTTTTCTTTGGATAAAATTATAGGGATGAAGGCAAAGACCCTCCCCCTCCACTCCTTTCCCCGTTTGAGGGTGGAAATCAAGGCTAAAAAGTGGGAAGGATTGGGGCTTGCCTGGGCACCCCAATATTTTCTTCAAGTTGACGCCCCTGATATCCATCTATTGTAGCTTCCACGCCAAGTCGCCTATGGCGGCGATTTCTTGCCAAGTATAATTTGGACCAAACCTTCTCCATAACCATAAAATTCATTGCGAGCGACGATTGCTTCACTTATTGTCGCCACCTTACAGCTGTTCTGTAATTGCTGGATAGATGTAAGAGGAACATGGGGATTGCGAGGACTCTTGGCGTCTCCATCCGACTATTTCTTCCTCTTTTATGGACTACAGTTTCCATTTGATTGCTCTCCACCAAAGGAGGAGGAGAGGGCGGAGAAAAAAGCCCTAGTGCTATTCTTCCACCATCCTATTATACCTCTCCTTTTACCACTCACTTTAGTACCCTTGTCTACTGCTCTTTTTAGGGAACAAGTTCATAAAAATTCTAAAAGTTTTTTTTTTCTTGGTGAAACGTTTTCTTCTTTCTTATATTTCGTATTACTATACCTTTCTTCTTTTTCACCTTATTTTATTTAACATACGAAATATATCCGTAATTAACTTTTTTAGTATTGTTTGAAAAAATATTTTCTTCAAAAATTTTATTAGCAGGGCGAAAGAACTGGATTTTAAATTTCAAAGCGAAAGTGTGTCACTTTTTTCTGTAACTAATTCTAACAATAATTAAGTAATTACTCTAATTTACTAATTACTATTTTTTGCTTCGACAAAATTCGAGAATTAAACTGGAGAGAAGATTTTCTTTCCTTTGAGATTAACTTAGGTTATTTAATTTAAAACTTGCGAAATATTTTAATCAATTTATTTATGATTAAAGATTAAAAGATATATTTAATTTTTATTTTACTTTCTGTCGAATTTTCAGGCAATTTTAATAGAGATACGTTTTTGGATGCTTTTATTATTAAATTTCAGTTTAATCACTTGTTGAATGATTCATAAATGATCGAACTTGAAATGAGGGTCTTTTATAAAGTATTTGTGAATCATCAATCTTGAAATGAGGGTCTTTTATAAAGTATACATGAAACATCTATCTTAAAATGAGGGTCTTTTATAAAGTATTTATGAAACATCAATCTTGAAATGGGGATTTTTTATAAAGCATTTATGAATCATCAATCTCGAAATGAGGGTCTTTTATAAAGTATTTATAAATCATCGCTCTTGAACCGAGGCATCTTTAAAAGTATTTACAAGTTGTCGATCCGCAATTGAAACGTTTTTCTGTGCATATTAAGAAATGTTTTTAAACACATGGATTTTTACAATAGAACCATTTTAATTGAAGAAAATAAGATTAGTACGGAAATCAAAGCAAGAATAATAGCAGAGAGTGGGTGCTTCTCTACGTAATGAGCTCCACTAATATCTCAGGGAAACAGAAACGTACGGTTTATAAATAATGATAGCTGGTACACTGTATATGTAGCTTAGATATGAACCTAGAGATAAAAGAACTGCTAACATTGGGAGAAAAAAAAACATATGAGTCATTCATTCAGAACGGGGGGCCCTGTAGTAGTAACGGGTTCTCGTAGCACGTCGTAATCCCGGGTTTGACTCCCAACATTGGAAAAAAAAGCGCTTGCGGAGTTACTGGTTACGGTAGTCCTGGTGGTGGTTCCCTAGTCTTTTAGAGGTCCGAATTCCATGGAAAACGGTAGTTCCTGGCTCATAACGACACTTGTTGTCCTTAAGCTTCGAAGCTCACAAGAAAATCATTTAGAACGATGAGTAAGCATTATTTTTTATTTTATGGCTAAGGGCAGATAAGTCAATGTTGCGCCAGGACCTGTATTTTTCTGAGAAATCCGAATCTTTTTCGACTGGAGAGTCAAACCCCAAACTGCGGATCAGTAAAGAAGCTAATAAGAAAAAAGCAAGTATCTCTCTCTCTCTGCTACTGCTGGAATCACGTCCGGATTATTCGCATAATAGCCAAATGCTTTACCATTACGTCACTGCAAGACTAAAAACAGAAAAGAATTAGGAGAAACAATGAAATATACTATCTGACGATAAATATATGACGATCAAGTTTTGTGAAAAAAAGACACGAGTTCGAACGGCTCGAAGCTTCAAGAAAAAATAGAAAAGGAAATTATGGAAATAAATCAAGAAACCCTGAGAAAAAATGGCTGGATGGAGAAGGGATAGACCTTGGAAAAACAAGAGTGACGAAGAAAATCTTGGGCATATGAGAAAGAGTGGGTGTTAAAGAGGCCTAGGTCTTTCAAGGACTATAGCCCCAGCAAAATAAGAGAGAGAGAGAGAAAAGATATTGAAGAGCCTTCGGCGTTGCAACGATGTTGCTACGTTACTCGAGGAAAAAACATATTTGCAAACCAGAGAAAGAGTATAGTTCGTTCGCGGAAAGTTGACCGAGGGTACTGTTAGAATTCACGGGAGCTGACGTCACAAACTGGCTAGTTCATTACAGCAGAGAGGAGGACGCCATTACAGAACTGGTTTTTAGCGAACTTTTGTCTGCGTCAAAAACAAGTTCTGAAATGACGTCTTTCCCCCTGCCGTAATGAACTATCCCGTTTGTGACGTCTCAATTCCCGTGAATTCTAACGGTACCATCAGTCAACTTTCTGAGAACGAAATATACCAGTGCACACGCAAGTACAGGGTGGTCATAAAGTATCTTCCTCTACGTAAAAGACCCCAATCTTCAAGTTAATGGAATGTAACTTGAGATATGGTCGTTTAAAATATATGGGTTTCAGAGTTACGTGCATAAAAATAAAATCGGCTACCATGGTTACGGTTACACTTACCAAATTTCGAATAGCAACACCTATTTTTTTTTTTATTCTCTCAAAGCACTGTGAAAAATCCCAACTGCTGTTGAAAGTTTTCCTTTAACTGTAAAAATGGCTGCCCAAGAATAGTATCAAATAAGATGAATGTGAGCAGCAAAAATTATAATTTTGTAAAACATGCAATGTGACATCGCCTGCAAAGATGGCTACATCGAGCACCGTCAAATAAACGTCAAATGGCATAGTTCTCGCTGTCTGCCTTTCTTATTCCGTCGCTCCTCACACTCCTTCTTTTATATTGCACCTGCACAGCTATTTTTACTGTCAGGCTACAAGAAAACTTTCAACGACATTTGAAGGTTTCCACGTCGCCGATCGTATTGCGATAATAAAGGGTGTTGCCATTTGAAATTTTCAAAATTTGGTAACTGTGACAGTTTTTTTTTTTATCTAATTAATTCACGGACACACGTCTTGAAATATCTTTATTTCAAGTCTCATTTCGATACCTTGAAAACTCCGGTCCTTAGGGTCCCTTACAAAGGGACAGTTATTCTATGACCACTCTGCATTCACGAGTATCCACAAGTATCTACGTGCATACGCAGGTGCCTTAAATCAAAGTAGCAAACAAACACGAAAACATAACTAATAAACAAAGTAATTGGGATACACAGAGTATAAGGTGTCACCTATCTGGGTATGCAAGAAAAAGCAATACTTTGTAGATGAGCGAAAGTATTCTGATACCTATGTGAAGATACATAGCATTCGGTGGTTTACAGGGCAAAGCGTCTGCCTACTTTGCAGAAATCCCAAGTTTCAGTCTCGCTAGAGTGCTTACCATTTTTTCCATCGATTCGTGTCCTGAGGTTTGGTTCCTTATGTGACAGAGGTTCACATCAGTGGCGTATAAAAAAGGGGGTCGAACCCCCAATTGATAACAAAGTGCACTCTTCTCGCTCTCTCATTCGCACTCTTTCTCTTGTGTATGTATGCGATTTTTTTTTTTAAACTGCTTGAGCTCCCCTCGCTATAGCTACGCCCCTGGTTCTATCCCTTGGGAATGCTATAGGCCTTTGCGTTGCCCCATCGTAAATTACCTTGCTCCAAAAAACAAAAATAAACAAATAGATGTTTGCGAATTCCACGGCACAAGGGCAGCAGAAGTCATGCTGCGCCGGGACATATAGTTTTCAGAGGAACCCGAACCTCTTATAGACTAGGAAACCAACCCCTGGACTACAGTGAGTCGGTAAGCTTTTTTTCCTTGGTATTGTTGGGAGTCGAACCCGGGATAATGGTGCGCTAGGCGAAAGCAGTACCACCAGGATTTAAGCTGCAGTCGCATTTTTCGCAAAATGCGACGAGTTGCTCGAAAATGCGAAGAAAAAATTATTGCCCATCGCGAAAATGCGACAGGCATTTTTAACCACAGTTTATTCTCTGAAAACAGGATTCCTCGATTCCAGAATATCCGTTTTGCACTTCAGCGATCTTTTCTTGTTCCTTTTTGTTTCCTCTTCAAAATTCTTAACAGCACCTGTTAAGCATTGTTGATATAAATAATTTAATTAATACGATTTTTGGAGCGACTAAAGCAACTAGCATGTTTTAGCATTTTTTTTACAACTTTTTTTTCCCGTTTAACATTTTTGCGACATCATGTTTTGAGCCAGCTAAAACCATGGTTACCACTTCACCAACGCAGGACCTAATCAAATAAATATACGCAGCATACTATATCAAGATATGCGTATCATACATAATAGGCTAGCATTATGGCGAGGTTGGTTGGTTGGTTGTATTTTTGTGGCGCGCGGACAGCGAGGGCCATTCTGCGCCAAACAAGGTGTTATGACGGAAGAGGAGCTTGTTTGAAGATATCCTCACCGCAAGGACGTTATATCATGTAGCAGTCGTAACGAATATTTCTTTTCAGATTTCACACTTATAGGCGAATTACCGGGTCTTCCCAATCGGTTGTTATGCAGGGTGGCCATAATTAAAGGTGTTCAGAGACCAATAGCCAGAAATTTATTGAGTCAAACTCAACGAAATCTTGTGTACATACTTTTGGGATTATGGGATTTTAAGTCTCTCTAAAAGAAAGAAATCAAATAAAAAAGAATAAAAAAAAACTCAGAAATTTCCGGTGAGGCATTGGAATTACTACCTTTTTGATAATGGAAATTTACCAGCAAAGTACGATGATGTTGAATTAGCATAGTACATCAGTCTCATCAAACAAACGGGAAACACGTTTTTAGTCTTTTTTATATCCGCCAACTGATTTCAATTCATTAAAATTTACATAATCTAACTATTTTTGAGTAGTGAGAATATGTGCATTTACTCGATTTCAGTGCCATTTGCTCCTCTGGTGGTGAAATTTAAATTTTTTAAATTCTATGGTCTCGGGAGAATGTATATCAAATTTGGCTGAATTTAGTCAAATGCATTTTTTGCTATAAGAGAGTTCAAGTATTACGTAAGCAATATTTTGGCCATTTCACCCCCACCTCAGTAAGCAAAATTTAACATTGGCTAACATAGGAAAATAAGCAAAACGGCAACCCTCCCCTCCATAAGGTGCTTACATATGAGTACTACTTGAATTCTCCCTATCGGGCTCTAAACACTTTACCTTTAACTATGCCCACCCTGAATATCGCAGCGAAAATTTAAATATAGGGCCAAGATAAGGTGAATGTAGCGCAAATAGTAGTCAAGGATAAAAAGAAAGGGCGAATAATTATATATGGATATGCAGTACTTTAAAATGAAGATAATATCTTTAATCAAAACATCGCCAATTGTTTCGAATAAATTTGACACCCACGTATTAGTAGCTCAAACTAGAGCTATTTTTGTTTGGGAGAAAAAGAGACGCCGTCCTCATCCCAGATTCGAACCAGGGTCCCCGCGTTGAGCCCGCGGTGTCTTGACCTACTAGACGAATGAGAACAAGAAAAAACGCTTTTTTCTCCGTATATTAAGTTGTAAGATATTATTACCCTTCACAGGGATAACACA
>QLNU02015359.1:77730702-77749991 GCA_006491805.2 Dysdera silvatica | reverse complement strand
CAAAGCCACCGGGGCCTTTGTGTGTTGACCAATATTTGGCAATTGTGTTATCCCTGTGAAGGGTAATAATATCTTTCATCGCTAATTGTGAAAAGAGTCGCCAAGAATCATCTTGAGGTAAATTCAATAAACTCAGCCAAAGGTTTTCGATTGAGGCGAAACGACTCTGTGAGAAGAAAAATATATCCACGCCCCGTTGACACAAATGCATCCCTAGAGGTCAGCTAGACGTTTTTTCCCCGTCCTCCCCTGACATTTCTTGTCGCTTCAACAGCCGTCGTAAATAGGAGTGATTATCAGACGATATTTAATAGACGAGACTATAGTTGGCGATGAATTCGACCCATAAAAACCCAGAACTGGCGCAATTTTTACGGCCCTCGTCGAAACCAGCAGTAAAAAAAAATCATTACCCCCAGAGTTACAACCATTTATTGGCATTTGTTTCATATAAAGAGACGTGCTGTCTTAGCACATTAGTTGGCGTATCATCCTTTCCCCTCCTTCCGTTTGCTTTAAATACAATGCTCCTATAATATATTTTAAAAAAAAATACAATGTTCTTATAATACATTTTAAAAATGCAATGTTCTTTTAATATATTTAAAAAAATACAATGTTCTTTTATTATATTTAAAAAAATACAATGTTCTTTAATATATTTAAAAATACAATGTTCTTTATTATATTTAAAAATACAATGTTCTTTATTATATTTAAAAATACAATGTTCTTATAATGTATTTAAAAAATACTATACTCTTATAAAAATTTTAAAAATCATTTTAAAAATGCAATGCTCTTATAATACATTTTAAAAACGCAGTGCTCTTATAATATATTTTAAAATGCAATGTTCTTACAATATATTTTAAAAATGTAATGTTCTTATAATATATTTTAAAAATACAATATTCTTATAATATATAATTTGCTTTAAATACAATGTTCCTACAATAACTTACTTTAAATACGATGCTCTTATAATAATATACTTTCAATAAAAGATCATTGTAATATAATTTAATTACAGTGTTCTTGTAATGTACTCCAAATACGTAACTGTTAAGTAATTAAACTGTACACTGTAACTCAAAACTGTTTTTAAGTCAGCTTATGGGTGATGACTTAACTTTCTGCGGCTTACTGAACGGCGGCCAGTCCCCATAAGCTCAGTTACGTGTAAACATATCGTGGTTACGAGGTCGCGTTAAGCCGCCAGTCGCGACCCAAGTGATTCGTACAGCATTCGAAAAGATTTACATAACGCATTCAAAAAACGAATCGAAGGCCAAGGGTAAGAAGACTAACCATGTTATTGTACGGTTTGAAGGCCTAACTCCCAGGGAAAAAACGAATCGCACATTCTTCTTTGGAAGTGCGCATTCTGTCATTGCCACTATTTAAATGAGGGTATTCTTTTGACTCACACTAATTCACATTCTTTAAAAAGAACGCATTCTTCAGGCAGTCCTCATATTCATATCCATTCACTCTAATCGGCCATTTCGAATCAAGAGTTCCTTAACGTAGTGAAAAAGAATAATCATTCCCGATCGTTTTAAGGAATGCATTTTTTTTTCAGTTATTCCTACTCACTTTACAGAACGCATTGTTTTTAATCATTTCTATTTACTTTAAAAACAATAATGTTTTCAACTATTCCCGTTCACCCTTGGTGACTACATTTTTTTTCAGTCATTCCCATTGAGAAATGCATTCTCTCCCCCCCACACACACGAAACATTCATTCTTATTCACTTTGGGGAATGCATTCTTTTCAGTCATTCCCATTCCATTGCAAAAAATTTCTAATCGCATCATTAAGAAACGTGCTCATTGCAGCAGAATGTAATCAGACCGTTGCCAGTTTTTAGATACCAAATTTTGGGTATTAAATATTATCTTTCTCTATTGATATTTTCCGATACTGTATTTCAGTGACTTTATTTTACTACCAGTGGTGAAGAACCAAACACAATTTATCCAACACTAGCAATGACGGCTCGTGAGTGCTGCTGCGGATGTCAATCGCTCCTCAAGCTAAATTGTATTTTTAATACAACATACAAAAGTATAGAAAAAAAATACATACCAATGAAATATTATATTTATTTGTAGGCGAAAGATTTTTTTTTATAAATGGCGAACATTTCAGTAACTTTTTGACCAAAGTTTTTATTTTGTCCATCAGGATATTCGCTGTAGTTAGCATAGCAGGCACTAACAGACGATTTATTGATTCGGTGCTTCTTAAAAAGGTCTGCGTTCTCCTTAGCATAGAAAAACGTCCTTCTGGCCCAGTTGTTGCTATTAGCGTTGTCAGAACGTTTTACAACAACAAACAGTTCATTTTGCCAAGTTAATTTTTAAGCCCGCTGTTTGCAACTAACTGATGTGAACTCAAAGTTCTAAAAGAATGCTTGAAGATTTTGTGCATAAATACCAAACACAAAGCTCTATTAAGTGATGAATTACTTTCAAAGAAAAAAGCATATTTATAAACCGCTAGTGGGACACGAACTCCCAACCTCTTGGCTTCCGGTCAAGTGCTTCCCTTTGCAAAGAGTATATAAGATCATTCTCAGTTTTTCATTTTTCAACATAGGATATGCTCATGGGCGCGCCCATAAATAGGCCACGAATTTGGGGGGTTGGGGTGAGAAAGGTTGAAGTCGCTCAAATGGCTCTGCAATATTTGAATTTTCTTTTTAAGTTAGTTTTCATGAAAAACATACGCTTTGGAAACAATCCGCACCCCTCTCCCCCACTGGAAACCACACGGGAGCCCATAAATATGCTAACACTGTTTCATTCGATCATTTTGAAGGTAATTCTTATAAAAATTAAATAACTGATTGGTCTCCCACGAATTTTCAACCTAAAGATGATCAGTTAGTTAAAACCGCTTGGAAACAAATTGTATCACAGACTATTTTGGCCAAAATGATTAGATTTCCATTTTATTTTCACTCTTTCACTCCAGGAGATTATTCTAACGTTTCCGATAGGGATAATGAAGAGATTATCAACCTTTTCTACTCTCCACATGAGCAGGTAGTGCTCGATTGGTGTTCGCACACCCTACAAAAGCAGTATCGCATTTGAAGATGAAGTCAGATTTCCAATTGTTGAACCGCATACGATAGATATTGAGGGTGAACAACTTGGATTAAAAATATAGGCTTTTAACTCGCTGAATAAAATGCAAATCAAAATTAAGTAATGGCGTTCCATTTTGTTCAAAACAATTGAAAATATAAATTGAGCGATGATCCGTCACTCAAGTACATAAGCTGGCCTTTGTCGTACTCCCTGGGGATGCGGACACCCTAGGTTGAGAGTGCTTAGGATAAGATATTACTTTTATGTCATTTTTTGCATCAAAAATAAGCATAAAAAAAGCCATTTTTCCGTAGAGGTAATACATTTACTATTTAATTCCTTACCAAACAATTGTTAAACAGAAATTATTCCGAAAAAGCAAACAAGCAATGTTACTTGAACGGTTTTTGACTCAAATAATGAAAATTAACAGGAACAAAATAATAATAATAATAATACGTTCGATACTAGTAACGTGTTCTACAGCGCCTATGAATATAGGCGCTGTTTCTTTACCTTTCACCGTTGACATAGTAACCGCCTATCTTTTTCACTCTTTTGTCTCTACGCATGCGCATCGACACTTCCCTTTCGAAGTGCTCACTGCAGTGGCAAATATCATTCACATCAAATCCACATGCTTTGAGGATAATAATCGAATTTCCCACATACACTGAGGATCTCAAAAATTTCGAATGCATTCTGGGTACACGTTTGAAGTGGAAATAATACAAAAGCAATGAACAGATAAAATTATACGTTTTTAAATAATTTACAGGGGTGCTACAATTGGCGTACGCAGGGGGAGGATGATTGTAACTCCCTATTGTGATGAACTTTTGTATATATACATATAAATATATGAAGTTGTAGCTCCATATAACACCCCAATGTAAGCTTGTAACTCCCTTATGAACTTTTCGCGTGCGCCTATGTATGCTACAACTCTACGGCTCTTGTGGCCGAGCCGTCATTGAACCTAAGTACAGTGTTTTGAAGATACATATTATATATATTATGTACAGCCTATTATGTTGTCACATTGAGGTATTTGAATTAAGAAGCAACTATTGCCGATAGTTAAAAATAGAGGAGGGCAGAAATGATTTTTTTTTTTTGTTACAAGGCTCTAGATCAGATGTGTCAACATCAGCACAATATATCTTTATAAATGCGTCTACAATATTCATAAAAGATACGGTGGGAAAAGTATTTTGTCTCTATTGTGTAAAGTAACAAAAAGTCGACATCAACTAAGTATAAAAACGACTTCATCCCACCTGCTACCCTTTTTATAGCACGAACCCATTTTCAGTTGCAGGTATCTCATCTATTACGTTGTCTGTTGCCTGTCTGGTAAAGGTATTATTTCACGAAGCTCCACCCCTGCATGTGCTCGTTCGCGTATGCATTTTTTACGTAGCGTAAAGAAGTTGTCACGGTATTTTTCTCTTTTTTTTTTCATCGCCAATTTTCACGCCCTCTTATCGCCGGGTCGACCGCCAAAAGCCGCCGACAACCGCAGCCACAACCGGACCCTCTTATTATGTACACTGCATACAACTCTGAGGCAAATCGCCTGGGCAAATAACACACTGTTTTCGTCCACTAACATAATAACTGGGCGGATGGGGAGAAAAAAATGCTAGACGGACACCTGCTCTACGGCAGGTTTGCCATAAAATTGCAGGTCCTAATTTTTAGCAGTGGGCTTAATAATTGGCGAGTATTTGTTTAACAACATCAAATAAATCGATACACTCTTAGATAAATTGACATAATAATAATATATGTGTATCATCGACATTGCAATACCAGGTGACAGCAGAATTAAAGAGAAGGAATTCGAAAAAAAAATCTCCAAATATCGTGACCTTGTAATAGAAATTAATAGACTCTGGAAAAAACAAGTAACAGTCATCTCGATTGTGATAGGTGCACTGGGGGCCATCACACCTAATTTAAAGAACTTCCTAGAAAAACTGGACATTACTGACATAACGACAACAGACCTACAAAAAACTGCCTTACTGGGCACCGCCTATATATTAAGAAGATATATGGACAGTTCTCAGGTTTCTGGGTGAGACTTGAACTGAACCAAGAACTCCAGATCAAGAGGATAGTGATTATCTCCTTGACACTGTGTAATATAAAAATGTATACCAGACATAATAATAATAATAATAATAATAATAATAAATAAAAAATTCCGAAACTAATTGAGGAGTTTAGCATCAAAGACGGACAACTCCATTTTGCATTTTTTCCAGGAGAGCCGAAAAATTGTAACTTACTGATACCTGCATCCATAGCCTAGGTCCATCTTGGTATGCGATTTTCTTTATGTTCTGACCATTTTTGAAACTAATGGACCCCGAATTTGAATTCAGCGCGAAAAATCCTATAAGAATGCATCAATAACTCAATTAAAAAAATGGAGTTGCCTGTCTTTGATACCAAACTCTTCAGTTGTTTAAAGAATGTAAATAATCAGATTTATGAAATATTTCATGCGTCTTAATAATAATCTCAATAATTATTTCAGTTTTTAATGATTCTATTAATACGAATGATAAACTCGTGTCCAAAATTAAAGTTACACTCAATGTTCTTTTCATGGGAGAGGTACATATGTTGCTCTTTAACTCTCGATGTGCGTTATTTATAAAAAAAATTATTTTACAGAAATTAGAGAGCTATAAAACACTTAATAAATGGTCCGTGGCTGATTAAACCCTCGTTTTTTTCCGAGGACGAGTTACACTGGTTTATTGTAACTTGGTCACTTGCTTAATTAATTTAATGTAGCGAGATGACGACTACTGATTAAATGCGCATATCGATAATGTACAGTTTATGGGAAAATGGTTATTATTGAAATATGATGTTAGGTGTATTGTAACTTTTGTGCATTTTTGAGTAACTTTTGTGTGATATTTGTGTACACCAATTATGACAAATCACCTTATTAATATTTTTAACAAAATTACAACAAATCAAATTTTGTCAGGTATACTATTGAAGGAGCCCTGCGGTGGCGCAGTGTGGTAACGCGTTCTCCTATTGCGCGGCTAATCCGGGTTCGACTCCCAGCAGTGCAAAAAGAACGCTTACTCAGAGATCTCATAAAGATCGCACTGCTCACTGTAGTCCGGGGTTTGGTTCCCTAGGCCTTAAGAGGTTCGGATTCCTCGGAAAACAGTAGGTCCCGGCGCAGCATGACCACTGTAGTCTTTGAGCCGTAAAACCACAAAACAAACAAAAAAAAACAAACTATTGAAGGAGAATCCATGATAACAATGGTACAAAAATCGAAGGAGAAAAACAAAAATTTGTAAAAAAACAGACTTAGGATAGCAAATGTTTTTACATAAACATCAACAATCATGTTTTAATAATTTTCAATGTTTATGTGAGAAAATGTTTTTGACGAAGTTTTGATTTTGACTTTCAGTGTTTGAATCAATTTTAATCGTGGGTTCTTCTTCATAGGGTACCTGGCAAAATGTTATTTGTTGTACCTCTGTTAAGTGTTTACAACTCTTTAATTTTCTGTAAGATGTTTTTTAATAAATGAAGCACACCGAGAGTTAAAGAGCAAAACATCTACTTCTCCCATTGAAATAACGTTGAGCATAACCTTAATTTTGGATACGAGTATATGTATTTCATTTCCGACATAAACCTGACTTCAGGTATATAAAAATATACGTATGGTTACCATACATTTGTTAAATTTAATACAAAGCGGTTATACTGAAATGTTATGATCATTTTTCACTGTTATCATTATGATCATTTTTCACTGTTATCATTATGATCATTTTTCACTGTTATCATTATGACCATTTTTCACTGTTACCACTATGATCATTTTTCACTGTTATCATTATGATCATTTTTCACTGCTATCATTATGATCATTTTTCACTCCTATCATTATGATCGTTTTTCACTGTTATCATTATGATCATTTTTCACTCCTATCATTATGATCATTTTTCACTGTTATCATTATGATCATTTTTCACTGTTATCATTATGATCATTTTTTACTGTTATTATAATTTTTCACTGTTACCATTCATTATTATGATTCGTTTATCAGAATTTTGTTGTAGCACATACTTAAACTTATTTTTTCGATCTAAAACAATTTGTAATGAAAACTTTTTCAATGCGGTATTAAAAGTTTTTAATAAAAACAATGAAAACAACTAATTTCCATGTTGCCCTACCCCCTTTTCTATTTCATCCTGTATTTCACAGCTATGTGCCATAATACACTCATTTTAAACAATGCTTATGGAACGAAACATTTAAAAAATCAAATCTGCAGAATCGCAAAAGAACAAGGCTACCAAAATCATAAAAATAAATGAGATGTAGAAAAATCTTAAAAAAGGAGTGTAGAGAAATAATAAAAACAGAATACCACACACTGAAAAATCACAAACAACTAACGCAAGTCAGTCAAAATCATGGCAATTTGAAAATATATAATTCAATTAATTAACACTTCAAATTTCAGAGAAGTCAGATCAGTTCCTGATCTTTTTCCGGTCCTTCTTACATCGGTGTATAGAAATAGTATTATTCAATTTTTGTCTATGATATATTCTTATTGTCGATGTTCTGAGAGTGATGTATTTTTTGGCAAAATATAACACGCCGATGTGTAAACTAAAATTGAATTGCAATTTAACGCTTCTTTAATGTTATTGGTTGGAAAAAGGCAACCTCGTGTCAACGCGACCAAAGGGAAAAGGCGCCTGCCTGATGTTACTTTTTTCTGACGCACGATTTCATCTTCCACATCTTTGACTCTCCATCCCCTAGCCCTCGTTAAACATAGACAGATAACAAATGTTCCCCGACGTTTCAATTGCAGTTGTTATTCGTAACTGCCGTTCGTCAGAATCCACCGAGAGTGGAGGGGCTTTCAGAATCATCCCCGCCCCCCCATCTCGGCTCTAGACCATGACGGAGTGGTGACAGGGATCATCATGGAGGAGATCTTGTCCTCCATCCTCGTGCTCCCCCGCATCCTTTATCCCCCACTCCCCCTTACATAATACACAAACCTAGCGGAAACAATCCCCTGCTGGGTTACTATCAGAGTGACACTTGCCATCCCCTCTTGCCCAACGCGTACCCTCTTCTCCAAAAGATGCCGTATCGGGTCCAGGGTTTCCACGTTTCCCCTTTGACCACGGATTTGGCGATATTGTCGGCTCTGTGGCATCTTTTGACCCTCGTGTACTATAGCTAAGATTTTTTTTTTTCATAGTATAAGGACAGCCAAGACACTGCTATATAAAACTTTATGGTAGTTATACACCGCATTGGCTATCTTTTTTTGCACATGGAAATCATTGACATCTCATCTTTTACTTATGGGAGAATAAATGTGCAAATTGAGAACATTTTTAGCAAAGTCCATGATTCAACACAAAGTGATTGAAATTCTCTTTACGAGGCCTCTGTATTTTGCTCAGAATTGTTTATATGTTTCGATCAAAATTGTCTATATGTTTTGTTGAAAATTGTTTATTTATTTCTGCCAAATTTTTTTATACGATTCTATAAATTTTTTTAACTAAAATAAGTCCCCAAAACCAACATAATTTACAATAGATAAGATGATAGTGTTATAGTGTTAACACATGATAAAGATTAGCCCCCCCCCCCCCATCCTTGAAAAATTTTATATCCGTCATTTCTTGCAACATAAATACAAGTTTTTTAAAATCTCTTATTAATCCCTTTCATTTAATTAACGATTTATGTTGTTAATAATTGTGGATGACAATATTGTTTTAAACAAACGTTACTACGTAGTAATACAGTTAATAGCAACATCGTTATTATTAATTCGAATTATCGCGCATCTAGAACGTAGTATGACCCTTTAATTTTTGAAAAAATTAATATGACGCAAGGATAATCAACTAAATCATCAAGAATAATAATGAGCTAAATTATTGTCAATGTTAGTATAGGCGTAGAGTTATATGCGACCGTGGGGGCCCCCACTCAATAATTTCGAAAATTCTACGTTGATAAATATTAATAAACTAAATTATCAATTACACCAATCAACTAAATTATTATTAATGTAAAATCAACTGAATCATTATTAACATTAATCAACTGGATCATTATTAACGTTAATCATCTAGATTATTTTATTAATAATGTTAATCGACTAGCATACGACATGCAACCTTGGGATGAAAAGTACGAATAGATATTTGAAAATTATATACTTTTTTGATTGCAAATAATTTGTGCTCGTAAGTTGAGCTGTGCGATACAAAGTGTACCTTTTCTGCGGAAAATTGGCTCCTGGCATACCGGGAAAGAAAAGGGGTGGAACTTAGAATCCATATCCTGTAATAATTAAAAATTTTAGACCCTCTCGTTAAGAAAAAAAAAAAAATCAAATTTAAGCCCTCGTCATGTTCAAAGTTGGGAAAAGAACAAAATTAAATTTCTAACTTTTAATAGCCGAAATGCTGTCATCTGTTTCAACTTCCACAGCAGTGACATACCGTTGCATGATCACTTCCCGAATTAGGTTATTTCCGACACAACTTGTTGATGTCATGACTTATGTCACACAGCAGATTAGCATGTACGAAACACGTCTTTGCATGGGGGTGGATGTAGTAATGTGACAATCCACATCCTCACGAATTAAACGATCATCAACGCTTTAGAAGTTTTGTCCTTTTGCGATGTGGTTCGTTTGCCACATGTGTTGGCAGATCCTCTCCGGCAGTGACCTAGGATTAACCTGAAAGAGGCAAGTGTCATTTCCCCTATTTATAACCACTTAAGTAGGCTCAGTTCTGTCTCACTTGAGGACAAACTATTTGACACGAAAAATGGAGAGACAGCAGGAAGTCAAGATGGCACTTTGTCTCCGGAGTGTGACAAAAATCTTGTCTGGTCTTTAAAACAGAGACAGGGTCTCTCTTTTACTTCTTCCCCCGTCAAGATCGGGTCAATTCGTCTTTATTATCTGAGAGAGTGGAGAACAAGACTTTTTTTTAGAGACCACAGCAGCTGTTGGTGTTGTTGATGTCACCAATTTGTCCCGGCGTAACCTGAATTCCCCGTTCTCGAAACGGTGATTTGTCTTTTCAGAAGTAGAGCTCAAGACAGGCGGCAGCCTCAAGTCGGTTCTTTCTTTCTTCTTCTCGGAGCTTTTATCTTCGATGGATCGTCTGATGTGGCAGAAACGGTTTTTCGAGTCTGCCGAGGAGCGTACTTGAAGACAAAGGAAAAGAAATAGTTTAGCTGCTTACGTTGACACTTTTTTAAAGAACGTGGTTAGCACACTGTAGCTCACTTCTACCATCTCGATAGTAGTGATATTTCATGTTGAATGACCAAGAAGGAGACGAATCCCATTTTCACCGACTAACTTCGGCAAGATGCCAAATTGTGAAAGTATATCGATCACGTCAAACGTTGTGTAATACTCGCTACATGCGTATAGAGCAGACGATTTTCTTTTTTTTTATTAACTTATACTTTTTCGTTAACTTATACACATCAAGGAAGTAGGGTCACGGAATCTGGCGAAAAGGAACCTGTTGCAAAATCCCGCGCTTTTTGCAAAACTCGTTAGGAGCGATTTTTTTTTTTAATGAATCTGAGATAATTGAGAAAATTATGGAAACTAATACTATCAACTAATTACCATTATATTACCAATAGTTATTTATTAGTTGTGGAAAGCCATTTATTATTCAAGAGCATGATAGTTATGCTAATGAAGATGTACATTAATTATCCGTTCTTCCTCAACAGCAGACAAAAATTTTCCTCGTGCAATTTAAAAGATAAAATTCGTCGTTTCCTCTTATTTATTTCAAATAAATCACTAGCATTTGACGTTGTCGTCGTCTTTCTTTTCCTTTTTTTTTTCTTTTTTTAAGTGTTGATTTGAATTATTGTTTGCGTTTATACATACAAGGAAAGATCAAGTCACGTAGATCCATACTACGTGCATATAAATTTATTGATCGCACAATTTTTCTTGATGGGGGGGGGAGAGGGTTGGAGAGAGTGTGAATAGCTGTTATTGAAATACTATTAAATCTTTTGGCTTCCGGCTAAATTTTCTCCAAAACTGAATACACTTTTCCACCTCTTCCTCCAACTGTGTTATTAGTGGAAACTGCAATGCTACTGAAATGCAAAGAAAGTATTATTTAATGAAATGTTGATGCATATGCAATAACAAACTTTTTCTCTTTCCCGTGATTTAATTTTTTTTTAAATTAATACTTAATACGAATTAATGTAATTTAATAAAATGCCTTCTGCGTGCATGAGTTAAATCTGCGCTTAGTATGCGAATTGGAGGACTGCATTCCAGAGGACGCATCAAATACGCCGCTGTTCACTTTGTGAGGTCTTCAAAAATTCTTGGCATTATATTTATGGAACTTGTGCAATTTTTGTAGTTATTGCTCGCGTTATTATATAGTTTTTTATTGTACCATAAATTGAAACATCGAACGTAATATTTATATTTCACTTTTTTTTTAATTTCTATATTTGGTAACATATATTTTATATGCATTGTTATATTTAGCAACAGCCCAAATATTTCAGAAAGTTTTCTTCAAAGTGAGTAGATAGTTAGAAGAGTTGTTATTTGCATTAAGGAAATATTGGTTAAAAATGAGGATGTAGTATTCCCAGAAACAGGTGTATAAAGGTGCAAAGTGAACCGATGTTTGCATGGAGTAAATTAGGCAAAAGCTGGTAAAAAAGAAAAAAAAAACAATCAGAAGAGAATCTTCTCTCGCTCTTGGATGGTATATGCGGACGTAGTGCAGCTACTGGCCCTAAATTTCTATATAAAACTGCCTCTTTAAATTATACTATGTAAAAAAATTTTTCTTCCGGTTTTGGGCAGCTATTAAAGTTCGTTTTATTTGCGTCACGAGTAAATAAATGTTCTTTCTACAAAGTTGGAGGACATCTGTTCTTATTTTCAAAATGCTAACACGTCTTTGAAGTGTTTTAAACTAAATAAAACTTCTTCATAATATCATATTAATGACACATACTTGGTAATTTATGACAGTCGTAATTATTATAAATTTACAAAATTTATTGTAAACTAATGTACACGTCGTTCTGGTATTAATATCCTCGTGTATCTTTTTTGAAACTACGGCGTTAAATGTAAAAAAATTAAGTCTATCTTTTGATTGCGTTTTGTTATTGATTCAACTATTTATACACATATAAATATATAATGTTTTTTCCGTGAAAAAAAAAAAATAGTATCAGGTATCTTGGCGATAGTTTTCGACGCCAAGTGAATTGGTAACCCTTGAAAGTGTCGTCAGACGACCAGCGACTTAAAATATTTACCCGTGTCGTCTCGTCCACTCGAACTGATGGGAAGTGCATCAAGTGACTTGGAGAAGGTCGACGTGAAGTACTCTCCATCTGAAGGGTACTTCCAGCTCTTCCCAAAAGCAATCGCCTCCGCAAACGACTAGGACTATGACTCAGCTTGTCAATTTCGCTCACCCCCCCTAGCCCCCCCCGGTTCCTCCCATCAACTCAAGGATTTTCTCTATTCATTATAGCCATATTTTCGCTTTTATAGTTTTGATAGCGAGGGTGAAGTAGGGGACAGTGGCTGATCTAATATTTTTTTTTTGGGGGGGGGTTAAAAGTGTTAATATCAAACTATCTTTTCTTCCAATACAAACATGGATTTTTTTTATTGGGGGGAGGAACTGGAGATAAGCCCCAAATTTCACCCTGAATCCGCAATGAGGGGTGAATACAATGATCGTTTTCAACATATAAGTCAAATTTTGAATTTAATTTACGAGATAAACGAATACAGTGATAGTAATTTTTTATTGATTGGGGCATGCCGTTGGAATTATTACATTTTTACATTTATTGCTATATAATTACGATGGGCGGAATCACGTATTTAAATCCATGGGCGGATTTACCATTTTGCCGCCCCTAGGCTATTTTGCTGCACTCTTCTACCCCACTTCATTTAGTTGCAGGGCCATAAAAATTTTTACATTCAATATACGTTTCTGAACAACGTTTTTGATATTGCACCCATGTTATGTACTATATTAGTGTTACTATATAAGGTAATGTTACGGTATCAATTTTTTCCGAGTGCAACAAATTCTCGATTTTGTGTCCGAAATCCTGCTATTTAGCCATTTTGGTGTTTTTATTTTTTAAGTACCGGCACAATCGCTATATATTGAATATTAGAATCATATACCCAAAATTGTTGTCTATCTACGAATGAATAAAATTCTCCTCAAGTGACCTCGATACAAGCCAATTCCGAGCAATTCATTTCCATGTTACCTCAAGCTGTTTTCTCATGCGACACCAATGCACACATAGTACGATATAACCACTCTTTTGGAATCATTTAATTGATTTTTGGCTTAAGCTATCAGCGATTTTTAGAAAATGTGATTACTTTATAGAAGCGCGCGCTGAGATCTGCTGGATGCTGCCGGCAGGGGCAACCTTCTGCGCATGTGCTTGGATGTTTCCATATAATAAGGTTTACTTGGCTAGAAAAACAGGAGAAAATAGCTTTACCTGTCGCATTTCCGTGCATGCGTGAAGGATGTGAGGGGATTAGGGTTTGTGTATGTTTACATAACAGTAAGGGGTGTATAAATCCCTGAACAGGGGGAAAAATATAAAAAATATAATTTATACTTATAAACATATACTGATTCAGACAGCGCACATCGAATGTGATCGAAACGGCACGAGTCGCGAAGCGACGACCTTAGGGGTCTGGGTTTCTCCCCGCAGTTCGGTCTCTGTGAGTCAGGTAAGTACTGATTTATTTATAAAAGTACTAATTCATAATAAAATTATTATATTAGCGGGGATACCGAGAGGGAACTTTACCAGCGACAGTAAATCTAGCTAGATGCAAGAACATTTAGCTATTTTATAGCGTGTTTCGGCATTACTAGTATCGAATAGGCGATGGAGTCCACGCACATGCGTAGAAGGTTGCCCCTTCCGGCAGCATTCATCAGATCTCAGCGCCCGCAACTGTCTAGTTTACGTTCTCAGGCTCGTGCTTTTAATAAAATTTTTAATTTAGTTTTCAATTTAATTTAACTCTTAATTTAGTTTTTTTATCTACCTTTTAGTTCTAGTTGTTTTTATGTAGTTTTAGTTTAACTTGGTTTTATGTAAATGAGATTTTTAGTTTTAAATAATTTTTTTAGCAACTTGATTTCAGGCTGACAATTTTTAATTACAAAACATTCATTACCGGCGTTAATGTAATAGATAAAGATACAAACTAATTATAAGCTTAATTAAAATAATTATACAATTTTAAGATAAATAAATGAATAATTTGATATATTATGCTGTTAGTGCATGTCTGCCTCGGCAGCAGTGAGTAAAGACGAAGCTCGTGCCGGAAAATTTTTTTTTTGATTCCAAATTATAAAAAGAGAATTGAATTTAGTAGAAACTAAAAAAAGCATTTATGTACGTATTTTGTTTTATATATTAATATATATAAATTAAGTTTTAATGTAGTTTTAAATTAAATTTTAATTGTGTTTTAATCTTAAATTTAACAATTAGATTTTTGAATTTATTATTTTATTTAATTTTTAGTTTACTTCGTAATTTAATCTCATCAGTTTAGTTTCAATCTATTTTTTGATTTAGCTCTAATTTAATTTTCAACTGAATTTCACCTTCGACTGTTTTTAAAAAAATTAGCCATTGTACTTCCCAAACTAATTAAAAACTGCCATTGAAGGAAAACTAAAATTTATTATAAAAAAATTTAAACGCCTATACTTACTATATCACTTTTAAACTTATAATAAAAAGTTTAAAGGTGATATAGTAAGTGCAGGCGTTTAAATTTTTGCAGATTTTAAAATCCGCTAAAGTTCAACGATTTAAGTCTACATCTTGACCATGAGCGTCAGCAGCATTTTTTGTAGGGGTGGGCAAAGATTACTTCAGCAGAAATAAAAAACCTTCATTCAAAAATACCATAATTAAATTATTTAAATAAGTATTTAATTTGTTTAACTAAATAATAAGACAATTTAGTTCAAATAAAATAGAGAGGTTGCATATTTTTGCTATTGAGAAAAGAAAATTTTTTTTTTTTTTAAAAAAAATCCAAGGTAGGGCAAGTTCCCACTCTTGCCCTATGCCGCCGACGTCCATGATCTTGACACATGCCATTTTCATTTGACGAGTTAAGTTGAAATGTTTTTTTCCGTTAACATCATTATTAAATAAGTGTTCAAGCATATACAATACCATCAGAGCGAATTTGAGAGAGAGAGAGAGAGAGAGGTGGTGTCATAGGTACAAGGAAAGTGGGGTTGTCTAACGCAGACTTGACAACAGCCATCTTGATTAGAGAGACGTTGCAGTAAAATGATGTTGGCATCAGTAAGTGCGATGGAGGAGCACACACACACATAACCGCTACAGAAGGTTCTGGACGAAGAAATAAGTGCTCGAATGTTTGCTGGTATTTTACGGTATAAGGAAAGCGAGAGTTAAGATGCAGTGGATCTACAATAAGCAGTTGGTAAGTTGTTTTTTTTGAACGGCTGGGAATTAAACCCGACTTGACAATACACTAGGCGAACGCGTTACAACTGCACCATCGCAGGGTCGCTCATTGGTCAAAAAGATCCGATCACGGGAGCAGCCATAACACCGTGTTTACCATCCAAAGACACATACCTTCCTCTGCGCACCATGTAAAAGCAAGGGGCCTCATTCGAAAATGACTGACATAGGTGAAGCTTCATTTTCAGCGTCTCAGTATTCTAAAGTATCTATCTACCTTTGATTACCCAACAAAGGCAGCAACAAATCTCGCCTTTTTTTTTTGGTGCAGATGATCACAGTATCTATTATGATGTGTGGAGAAAACGTGGCTGAAGTTTCAATACGACTGCACTAGTTAAGATACACACGATCATTACACCTGGGGCTTCTTCAGTTTGGGAAGCTATTTCTTGTAACAGCCGACATCCCCTAATCTTGATGCAAGGCATTTTGACGGGACGCTTGAGTATTGACGACATTCTGAAGACAATTGTATTGCCTATACTATTACGTCTTTCAGGGGCTGTTTGCCAACATGATGATGCTGGAACTTACACGCCGAGATCCTCAACAATGCCGCCTTAGGTTTCATACCCACCCATAGCCAGCTTAGTTCCTAGATTTCTTTTCAATGAAGCATGTTCCGATACGTTAGGAAGGCAATTCTAGCAAACACAGGATATACGCAAACTAGGGTAACAATTGCAAATATTTGATATAATCTGGCACAGGATAACATCATGTGTGATATTTAATCCTATTGCAACGGCCTTTTCCACATTATTAACTCCTTGGGTACAGATTTATTTAAAAAAATTCTTGCATTTGGAACGTAATTAATTTGCTGATTCGCACTGGAAGAAACGTCCTCTTACAACTGATACCAATCACTCTTGCCATGAACAAGAATGTACATGTTTAATTTTGTTCTAATTTGAATGACGAATTAGACTCGTCATCCATAACTTAGGCAAGACAAGTGCATGATGAGTCTCAGTCGTCAAATGTACCCAAGGGGTTAACATGATTCAGTTAAAACTACCAGAATAAGAATCTGTGCCAGCTGGGCGCTTGTCAGCATGCAACCTGTGGAGGCGTTCCTATGTATATTTTTCTCTTTTGAGTTACTGTATGTTTCCCAAATGTGTGACAGAACGAAAGATGGTGGGCAGCAGTCTTCAGACAGAAGAACATTTTTTATTTAGCGAAATTCTATCGACAGTTAGAAAGCACTTATATTAATAAGAGCGAGTTGCGCTTGTTGAAGGCCGGAAAAATTATTTTTAGTTAGGATTTAATTTAAATTTGTAGGCAGCCATTATATATCCTGTTAGTTGCTAATTTAATTGAAACAGCTACTTCTTCTCGACATGAACACACGAGATTGGATTTGGATTGCTCTCTTTCCACAGACTGAACACCGGGCTGCCAGCTGGATATTACTGAGAAGGTCAACCGCAATCTACTGCTGTCTTAACTACCATCTCTCACGACCAAGGAGTGCCGACGTTGTTTGCTATCATCAAACTGTTACTTATCTGTAAAACGAATGACTGTTCAGCGAAAATTTTGGAAGATTAATCAGTTAATCCATAGTCAATGTTAGTCACGAAATATAGTTAACAGAACGAAACTGTGTTCAGATATGCAGCCGCGATATTCGGTTTGAAATGAAGTAACAAGAAGAATGTTACAATCGTGTTGTTATACTATTAGTAATAGTTATTTCGTTTAGGTTCATGTGATTGGAAAATACGATTGGTTCATCCTGGCGCACAGCATGCATGGGGTACCTTTATCCATACAGTTGAGTTCTATGTACTGTGCTAAGGTATTGACTGATGATGCTCTGGTGAAACGCAGAGAGTTTGAGTTTGGCTTCGAAACGAAATAATACCTGAAGGTTATAAGATATTAGATGAGCCACAAGAAGAGTTGTAAGTCGCATTAAGTCTGAGCTGTCCTGCGAGGTCACTGTGTGTTAACTCACTCGATCAGAATGCTAATAATTGCTTGCAGGAAATCAATGCTTAGTCCTTTTTAAACCCAAGTTACCCGACAGTTGAGGTAAACAGGTTTTGTTATTGTAACTCGTTTCTAGGTAGAATGGGGGGGAGGAAGAGCTACACTATGCCACACTATATCGGCTCATATCAGAGTAGGAAGATCTGCCTCACATTAACATATGACATTGACGTTATTACGGTTCTACACCGGGATAGCTTGGGGGGGGGGATGAGGCAATGGCTCAGCCCCCGCTAGAAAATATTAAAAACTTTGTACATACACATGTTAGTAGAAGACATGTTGTGTATGTACGAAACTTGTACATACACAACATAATTTGTACATACACATAATAGCGTTTTCTAATCTTTGTATGTACATTTCCCTTCCTGGTACCCTGTATTTTTACTTTCCTTTTTTTTACATAATTGTCAACCTGTTAAGTACGAGTTATTTTTAATACGAACTGTTTCTCTGAAGTTCCGGTCAGGATTGTATAGCATGCCATCCTTTCCGTATACTTCCTCTTACAAACAATTTTTATTTATTTGTCACAATGGTTGTAGCAACTTTCCATTTCACTTAGAAAATACATATATAAACAATAACACACACACTGCAATTCAATAAACCACAAATAACCACAATCCATCGTGACGAGTCACCAGTAAAAATCATACGATTTAACAGGCTGAGGACCCTAACAATTTAATGGCGCAAAATCACCTCTTAGCAAATAATCTAATATTTTTTTTTCTAAATAGATTAATATTATTTATGTCGTTAAGAGTGTTTGGTATTTTATTCCAACTCCTTATGCCTAAATATTCAATTCCTTTTTTATAAAATTCCGTTCTAATTTTTGGTAGTCTATATTGACCTTTTCTTCTGAAAGATGGATTATTTTCATAATATATTAATTCAATATTCTCTGTATATTTATTTCCTTTTATTCTTTTGAACATTATTTTTAGTATACTATAATCATATATCTTATCTATTGGTAGAATACCATATTTGCTAAACAATATAATTTGATTTAAACTTTTAGTTTTTTCAATTATTTTTATAAATTTAATCTGTAGCGATTTAATTAGTCTGGTATTTTTCTTATTTAGATTTTCCCAAATGCTATTACAATAGGTCAAGTGACTGTATATAAATGGATAATATAAACCCAGTAATATATCTCCGGGGACTGTTCGCGACAATTTTCTCAAAATCCCTATTCCCAAACTCACCTCCTTTTCTACTCTTTCTGTCTGCCTATTCCAATTCAAGTCCTTTGCCAATACTACCCACAAAAACTTAATTTCCTTAATAATTTAAATTTCTTTCTCATTTAATAATTTTTTTCTGAATCTGCTATTCTATAAATTTTCTTATTTTTTGTACTAAAAATTAATATTTTTGTTTTAGATTCATTTATTTTCATTTTATTTATTTTAAACCAAAGTTCAAATTTTTTAATTACTTCATGACCAGTTCTAGTTAACTCATATTTGTCTTTACTCTGAATAAAC
>QLNU02015359.1:77711821-77730602 GCA_006491805.2 Dysdera silvatica | reverse complement strand
CTAGAAAAATATTAGCCCTTCCCGGAAACAAATCAAGATTACAAAAGGATGCTATGAGTGGAGTATCGGAGTGGGGACTACAGAACATTACCCCCAATACTGTAAATGGGTGTGGGTTATGGGGGTTGGAACCCTGCAACGAAACTTTGTACATACACAACATAATTTGTACATACATACATAATAGCGTTTAACCTTTTTATGTAATTTCCTCCCTGGTACCCTGTATTTTATTTCTTTTTTTACATACTGTCAACCCTCGTTAAGACGAATTACTTTTAATACGAACCGTTTTCTGAAGTTCCGTCAGATTGTATAACATGCTATCCTTTCCGTATACTTACAAACAATTTTTATTTATTTGTCACAATGGTTGTAGTAACTTCCCATTTCACATAGAAAATACACACGTATACAATAACACTGCAATTCAAAAAAACACAAATAACCACAATCCATAGTGACGGGTCTCCAGTAAAAATCATACACGATTTAACAGGTTGAGGACCCTAACAATTTAATGGTGCAAAATCACCTCTTAGCAAATACTCTGTTTTCTCTAAATAGATTAATATTATTTATGTCCTTAAAAGTGTTTGGTATTTTATTCCAACTCCTTAAGCCCGAATATTCAATGTCCTTGTTATAAAATTCCGTTCTGATTTTTGGTAGTCTATATTGATCTCTTCTTCTGTAAGCTCGATTGTTTTCATAGTCTATTAATTCAATATTCTTTATATGTTTATTTTCTTTTATTCTTTTGAACATTACTTTTAGTATACTATAATCATATATATATTATCTATTGGTAGAATACCATATTTACTAAATAGTGTAATTTGATTTAAACTTTTATTTTTTCAATTACTTTTATAAATTTAATTTGTAGCGATTTAATTACTTCGGTATTTTTCTTATTTAGATTTCCCCAAATGCTATTACAATAGATCAAGTGGCTGTATATAAATGGGTAATATATACCCAATAATATATCTCCGGGTACTGTTCGCGACAATTTTTTCAAAATCCCTATTCCCGAACTCAACTTCTCTTTTTACTCTTTCTATCTGCCTATTCCAATTCAAGTCCTTTGTCAATACCACCCCCAAAAAATTAATTTCCTTAATAATTTCAATTTCTTTCTCATTGAAATAAAAAATTTCTGAATCTCCTATTAATTTTCTTATTTTTTGTACTAAAAATTAATAATTTTGTTTTAGATTCATTTATTTTGATTTTATTTATTTTAAACCAAAGTTCAAATCTTTTCATTACTTCATGACCAGTTCTAGTTAACTCATTTTTGTCTTTACCCTGAATAAACACACTTGTATCATCTGCATATAATATTAAATAGCCATTATTAGATATCTGCGCTATACCATTTATATACAATAAAAACAGGAGGGGACCAAGAATGAACCCCTGGGGAACACCATATTTATTTTTAAGTGAAACATATATTATATAATTAATACGTACTATTTGCTGCCTTCTTTGAAGATAGGCATTTAGAATATTGTTAATTTTGCCTCTCATACCATAATGTGATAATGTGTCTAATAATATGTTCATATTAATTACGTCAAACCCCTTGCTTAAATCGAAAAAAATACCCATTCCAATAAAACCATTTTCCAGAGATTTTTGTATTTCTCAATCTTAATTTCCGGATCTTAACGAAGTTCGACCCACACATACATATACAGACAACGCAAAGGAGCATGGAGAGGTGCATGCTTGGAATAACTAGGAGAGATCGAAAAAGAAACACTTGGGTGAGAGAGCAAACTAGAGCAGAGGACATCATTGTTAAATTAAAAAGGCTGAAACGGCGATGGGCTGGGCATATCGCAAGAAGAACTGATTAACGATGGGTAACTGAAATTCTCAGCTGGATTCCAAGAGACCACCGAAGACCTAGAAAACGTCCTCAAACTAGATGGGTGGATGAAATAAGAAAACAGGTTGGGGTGACGTGGAAGCGAATTGCTCAGGATAGACTTGTGTGGAAAGCATTTGGAGAGACCTTCATCCAGCAGTGGATAGATAATGGTTGAATATGATGATGATGATGATATATATCAATAACCGTTGCCAATCCACTGCTGGATGGAGATCTTTCTGTTATCACAGGTACATGCAATACGGTAAAAGAAATACAGAGGAAGAGGCCTTACGCTTACCACGTTGAGCAGCTGGACCTACAGTTGTGCACGCGAAGTTTCGTATTGATAGAACACTTTTTCTTTTTTAACGAAGTAGAATTTATAAAAGTTCTCATCTTACACGCAAGATAACGTCGAAGATATTTGCTCAGCAGTTGCTCATGTGCACCGCTATGGCAGGCCTAATATCTGTCTAGATGTAGCACCTATATTAATGCTGACGATCGATCAAAAGCAATCGAGCAGGGTATAGATTCAAAGACCGACTAAACGCTCGCCTAATGATACGCTGCTCTAAGCCGGTCCATGCACGGTCAATTGACTGAATGGCGTGACGCTTTAACAAAACAATCAGTGTCAGAGCGTCTTCAAAAGAAGATATCGCAACAAATCTCACCCTAAATAATAAAACTCCGAGGAGAGGGGAGAAACGAGCCTTTATCGCCTCGGTCGCCACCGCTAACTCACTCAACTGCGTGTGAGACCGTGATGCCGTTGTTGATGCCATCGACTTTCGTCGAATTGATTGCCAATGGAATTGCCGAGGGAAAATGGATAGCGGCCATTTAGCTTTCCGTGCTAAACTAAGACCGCACGCGATCTTCGATCAACTATCGGGAAAGAGATTTGTATAAGAGCTTCTTTTTTGGCGGAGAATTTCACCAAAATGGAACCGGCTCCAAACTAACCTTTCTCATATTTGGCACTTTTCCTTCAACCAGAACAGCTTTCAACTGGTGTGTATATTTGCAAGGTTTTTGGTTTACGGAGAATCCCATATAGTAGATGGTATTGCTCTCACGGCAAACCTGTAACCAGGATGAATGGGCAACTGGGGCAATGTGCAGGGCTTGTGGGGGGGATGAGGCAACTGGGATAATGCAAAGGGCACTCGGGGACTCACGAGTATAAAACAATTGACAGGAGAGGTATAGAATTTAAACATTATGTCAAAGTACACCCAAATAAATTTGACGGTCCTCTGATTTTTGTTTTGTTTTGTTTAGTTTATTACAAATACTGTAATATTAATATATATCAAAGTTTGTATTTTAAATTTTATGGAGGGGAATTGGGTGGGAAAGGACGAATTTTGCCTAGGGTGTCTTATGCCCAGGCCTTGTAACCCTACTGGAAAATTCTTAACTGCCTATGAGGAAAACGTTAATTTCTGCATATATATATATATATATCAATGGCGCAACTGGGGGATAAGCATGGGGCAACTAGGTCACGTCCTTGCTGGCCCCGGCTTGCCTACATGCCACACGACGTTTTCAGTTTTGTCATTCCATTATCGCAGCTCAATGGTTATGTTCAGATTGATGCTGACGGGACAGAGTTCGAATCCTAATAAATATGGGCGCTTATAAATACATCGTGATTGAGCAGTCGTGTTCAGCTGCCAGCTTTGTTCAAAATAACCTATTAAGCATTCCTTGCAAGTATAATTTGAGCTAGAATTCACGGGCTTTTAGCGGAATGTGCGGTGTGCTTCTCCATTCAGATTATCAGTGAACTCTTCTCATAATTTCGAACCACGGCCCCTTCCTCACTGGAAACGCAAAGCCGCTAATATCAGCCTATCCCACTTATCTCATTTTTAACAATACAAGCAAATAGACCACGTTCTGCAATGTATCTATGTACACCTAGACCAGCAGTGTCCTCGATGGTAGAATTCTATATAATTCGGTCCGGTATGATATTATTACCCTTCACAGGGATAACACAATTGCCAAATAATGGTCAACACAGAAAAGCCTCCGGGGCGAGAATTTTGTGAGTTTTCGTGGGGGAATTTATTATACAATAATTTTTGCCACCCACGTATATGTAGCTCAAACTAGAGCTTATGTAATTTTGGAGAAAAAGAGACGCTTTCCCCATCCTGGATTCGAACCAGGGTCCCTCCGTTTAGCCCGGAGTGTCTTGGACCGCTAGACGAATGAGGACAGGAAACAACGCTCTCTTTCTCCGTACATAAGAGTGTCTTTTTCTCCAAAAACAAAAAGCTATAGTTTGAGCTACATATACGTGGGTGGCAAAAATTATTGTATAATAATTCAGTCCTATATGCAGTCATTGTAATTAAATAATCATTATACTTAACAATTACTTATCATCACAATAACATAACACCACTTATCATCACAATAATAAATAACATATCACACTTATCATCACAATAACATGTACCAATTACTTATCATCGCAATAACATAACACTACTTATCATCACAATAACATAACAATTACTTATCATCACAATAACATAACGATAAATTATTTAAAACGCTCTGTAGCAAATCTGCGCTATGTGAAGCAGCCTTATGTCTTATGATTAAATAAATAATAGGCATTATTACATTGCTGTTTTAGTAAATGAAGTGCCCGATTGACAAAAACATGGGCAGGGAGAGGACAATAGCTTCCATGCGTGCATTTGATCGCGTGTAAGACCGTTGAACAACTAATAGGGAGACTACCATAATTCAATAAAACGCGAAATTGACGAAGTGGACTAATTTCCTTTCGCTATATATATATATATATATATATATACATATATACAGCAAAACCTGCCTGAAGTGACCACCTTTGGGACTGGACTGCAATGGTCATCATAGACAGATGGTCACTATTCACGACAGCCTTCGGTATAGGCAAGACGTAAGTCCCTACCAGTTCTCTTTTATAAAAAAAATGATCACTTTACTCAGATGGTCAATTTACCAAGGTCGTCACTTTCTTCAGGTGGTCAATTTACCAAGGTGGTCACTTTCTTCAGGTGGTCAATTTACCAAGGTGGTCACTTTATCCAGGTGGTCAATTTCCGAAGGTGGTCACTTTATCCAGGTGGTCAATTTCCGAAGGTGGTCACTTTATTCAGGTGGTCAATTTCCGAAAGTGATCACTTTATCCAGGTGGTCAATTTCCAAAGGTGGTCACTTTATCCAGGTGGTCAATTTACCAAGATGGTCACTTTATTCAGGTGGTCAATTTACCAAGGTGGTCACTTTATTCAGGTGGTCAATTTACTAAGGTGGCCACTTCACCAAGTCCCACTGTATGCGTTATAAACTAGTAACTGACTACGAATGCAGTTTCATATTTTAAAATTCATGTATAGAATATTATGGAAGAGAAATAATCTTTACAATTCCAAATGAATCATTCAACTTCATGAAAATCCAACAGATGATTACCAATGCAAAATATTCACGATTATCAAAGTAAAATACTCTCGATTGGTCGTCCGGAAAGCTTCATTTTTTTTAAGCTTTCTGTTTAAATCTAAAAGTTTAAGTAAAGCAAATATTTTATTACAAATGCCGAGCGTTTGACTGTTTAGTCATTAACCTTCGAGCTTTCCAATATGTGTAAACAATATCTTGAGAAGTGTATTGCATACGTTAGGATGATCTGATGTCATAGGTTGGCCGTTGAGGAGGAGGGTGCAGGGAAGAGTTGAGAAAAGTGATCACCGAAGGCGATTCTGTAATTCCAGACAAGGACGTTCAAACAGCGCAACGAACGGTCGAAGGCAGGTTAGAGCGGGAGGTTAGCCGCTGTGGCACAGATTAGTATCAGAGATTTCAGCCAGTTCCAAGCTAAACAAGTACTATTCATTCGGGTTTAGTTGGTGTGTGATATCGTTAGCAGACGGGTTAGTCCATTGCAGTTTAGGGAAGGCCGTCTTGGAGGAACTGGTTTTTCCCTCGCGAAAAACCAGTTTCGGCAAGACGCCCTTCCCTAAACTGCAATGGACTAACCCGTCTGCTAACGGTATCAGGCGTCAGGTCTGCGCGAACGCACAATATGCCTGGCAATTATGTCTCGTTAACATGCCAAACTTTGCCACGGGGGCATTTCTGGGTATATAGTGATTTTAACCCCAAGATTTATTTGAAGCCTTATTTGGAATTTCCGGTCCGTTGCATTAACGAAAATGGTGGCGTATTTATTAGAAGTTTTGGTGAGTGAAATATCACAACCAGTGGGATCTCTGCAAGATAGGTGTGCCTTTCTTAGCTGATCAACAATTTCATTTCCTTATAGTCCTCTATGCGCAGGGGCCCATTATAGGCTGATTTAAACCTCCACAACTTTCAGTATGGATCTAAAGCCATTAATGCGCTCGCTGTTGTGTATTTTATTGTTGGAAATGGCTCCATGTGCCGCTTTGGAATCGGAGAGAACGATTGAAGAGTACTTATGGGAAAAGGAGTTGATTAAGGGCGACAAAGATAGCTTCAACTAGAATAAATATGAAACTAATAAACGTTAATACAATTCTGCTAATTAAATATTAACATTTGTTTAATACTAGCTTTTAAGAATGAATTTTCTCAATCTTTTCACTCAGGAAAAATACTTCAAATAACTTCCAGGTCTCAGGACACCCTTACATAAAGGTATTATAACTTTTTTTCGTTTTGGAGCGGTTTAACCTTTCCTGTCCTTGCGTTGTTGAACTTAACCAATGAATTTGATATTGAGAAATCCTGCTTTTGACAGTATAAGTAGGATGGTAAATTATTTCTCACCGAAATTTCAGGTATGGCCAATGAAAAGAGAAGTAGATTATTTTATGAGGTAGAAGTGGAAAGAATTAGGCTTCTAAATAGAAATAAACAAGCAAGTGAAAGAAAATCGCCTAAGGTCGATATTTAAATTTAGCGGGTTTCAATTAACATTAATTCGCAACTTTTTAGACCGCCATTCTTTACCTCGCAACTGTCTAATCCGCAACTCTCTAATTTTCAATAATAATAATAATAATAAAATTTGTTTATTCAATCCAATTTTTTTTTCCGTGAAGTACATATAAACAATTTGAGAAAACACAGAATAAATCTTTTAGTTTTTAGAATTGGAAGAGAATATAAAACTGAAGCTTGTTACGGGATTCTCTTCCAAAATGGTTTTAGAGTTATGTTGAGGTTTGTTATTGTCTTAAATATCAGAAATATCGAACATTGTATAATTCATTAACTGATTTAAATAGCATTTCCGTGAGTCGACAATCTGAATATATTAATGCTATATATACGATATTTGGGACTCATTTGAGAAAACGGTGATACAGAAGTGGATAAGGTATATTAAACTGCTAAGGTAACTCGGTAGGTTTTCAACGTTAACAATAGCCATCATTATTGCATTTACGGAAGACCTTTACCTTGCCCTTTTTATTGCGTATAGACAGGCAGAAAAACCAAAAGCAATAGTGGGTTCAATATCTATTGAAACCTGCTAATAAATAAAAAACACCGCTCGCGAGTGGGTGAAGGCTCTCTCGAGCATGTACGTACGTAGAAAGTTCATAAGGGCGGGTTACAAGCTACAAAGAGGGAGTTACCAGCTACAAAGGGGAAGGTACAGAGCTACAACTCCGTGTATTCATATGTACATGTACAAAATTGCATCGCAATGAGGGTTATGACCCCATCAACCCTTCTGCACACGTCAGCGCCCTTGAGTATATATACCTTTAAAACGCATACAACTTTATAAACACTTTTAAGACGAATACAACTTCACAGCGACGTACTTGAGCTTCAGACGATATTGTTTATTTTCTACAAAGTTATCACTTTTAAAACAAAATGGTTTACTCTGCACGTATAATACATTCTATTACGACCACCGTGAAAGAGGTCAATAAGGAAATCACAATTGACCTGATTGATCCACTGACCCCATGAAATCCCTAATAAACTACGGTAGAAGAATGAAATAAAAAAATACATCATAACCTCCGGTAGAGCCAACGAGAGGGGAGGGCAGCAAGGGCTGCATCCAGGAGGCCCCGGTTGAAGTCTAGGGGGGGGGCCCATGCTGGCAAGGACCTATGCTGTGGGGGGCCCGGTCCAAGGAAGTGGTCATGCATCCGGTTAAAGTGAGCCTGAGGGCCCGCCTTGGCTCTTGGCGCCCCTGATCTCCGGTCAATGCCGCTTTTAGCATCGTTTGTTAAAATTATGGTCGTTTCTACAGAGGACCGCTTCCTGTCCTTCGGTGTCTTCGTGTCAACAATTAACCATACGCTGGTGCAGAGGTAACGCGTTTATCTACCGCGAAGAAAACCCGAATCTGAACCCTGTTGATTCTGAGCGCCGTTCCTTTCTCTTAGCGATCCGTATTGTGGGGTTTGACTACTTGAGCGAGAGGAGTTTAGATTGCTTTGAAAACTGTACGTCCTTACGCCATAAAACACAAATAAGCAAACATCTATAGCTGTTATGTCGCTAGGAGCGGTGGATTTATAATGCTATTTATCGCCGGTCCATCGAATGGGATATTAAAATAAACTCGAGTAAAATCGTGGCAATTTTGCTTAGTAGCCTGCTTCGATGCCCCACAACCACAGACAGTAGCAACACCGCCCTTTCTTGGGGCAGCGATGAAATAAGTTGGAAACGGGCGCTGAAGTGCCTGGGGGTGACAGTGGATCGCAAACTCCGTTGGGACACTCATTTTAAAAACATCGTCAATAAAGCCAAAATGGCTGTAGCTTTTTTAAATCCAATTATTCACGCTAGAAGTAAACTTTCCATAGATAATAAATCACTTCTTTACAAAACTACTATTAGGCCTCTTCTTATATGCTTGTGCAGCCTGGAGAACAGCCTCCAAAACGAACATTCTGCCGTTGGCTATGTTTGAAAGAAAACTTCTACGAAGAGCTAAAAGAGCACCATAATTTGTCTCGAATGCTTCCACATATAAAGACAGTGAAATTCTACCAACTGAGGAAATTATCGTCAAATTAAGGGCTAAAGCTTTCTTCAGAATTGGCCACCATTCTAACCTCCGCATGACGTCGAACATTTTGCCAACTAGCAGGTTTCTACTCGTCAGACCCTGGGCTTACTAAACTCTTTACCTTGTGCCATCGTGTTTATCACTCACTTGGACTTTTAAATACTCTATCCGGTATTCATGAAACTGCTCTCTCTTGTGTACTGGTCTGACGGAATATGTTTTTTGTTTGATTGTTTAATGTAATTAGTTGTTGTTTGTATGTATAAGTTTGTACGTTTTGTATGTATAAGTGGTATGTCTATATGTCTAATGTAATTAGTCGTCGTTTGAATGTATAATATTATCAAGTAAGCTTGTTTTTGCAATGTATAATTATATTGTGACTATTGATCTTTATCCAGTGTTATGGATAATTATTCTTTAATTGTCATTTTGATTTTTGACTTTTGACATTGCAATAACAGACTTTTTGCATATATACACTTCATCACCTTTTCTGCCCTTAATCTTTTTAATTATGAAACAAGTTTTAAATGCTCACCAGTATTGACTTTTTCACTGGTTTCTTTCGGCTGGTTTGGTGGCGTGTTTCGAAGACGTTTAAATGATTATTTTTAAACTTTGGATTGGGGCTGCATCATGGCATTCCACGTGCAACATTAACTATACAAGACAATTACCTGTTTGTCCCCTTTTCTCCATAATATAGTCTTTGACTACACTGTCAATCATCGAAGGTAATGCAACAGTGCTGCGGAACTTCAGCTGAACTTCTATCAATATCTACAGAAGAGCTTCTGACTTTGAAAAATAACGACAGTAGATTTTTGTACATGTACTAAGAATATAGGGTACCTGTCCACAATCTAGTGCATCAGCATACTGTTAATTAACGACAACGGCTAAAAGTACCTTAAACGACTTTTCGTGTTAAAAAATATGTTATCTGGGAAAATATTGGAAGTTGAAAACTATGGTCTCCATTAGCATAACAGTTGTAATGATTTTTCGTGTCAAAAAAAGAAGTTAAAAATGAACGTTTTAGATGTATTAAAACTAAAAATATAGAATTTTTTTTTAAATCATTTCATCCAAGATAGTGCTTCCAACGGATCGTTAAAAAAAATCGCAGATCATTAGCAGAAAAGGGAAGGTAGGGAGAAAAAAATCCCTACGAAAAAAGTCCCGAACTGTTAAAACAGCCAATGAAAAAAATTCGAGAAGGGAAAAAACGGGCTGGAAAATCGCTCCGTGACTTCATCAAACTGCGTTTTTCCCTTAAAAAAATGGCGGAAGTTAAAGGATGAAGTCGTAAAAATAAAAAATGGAGCCGGCAGACGACGGAGGGACTATTTTTGTGTAAAAAAAAAGGAAAAAAAAAAACTTGGGCGAAAACGTTTTCTGACTGAGTTATTGATTTTGCCATTTCGGCGACTGCGTCGGGATTACTTGTAATGGAACGGCTTTTAGGGATCTAGGGTTGTACGCGCCCTTTTTTTCCCTTTAGCCTTCCCCCCTGAGTTGAAGTTTTCCCCGTCCCAAAAGAAAATCGGTTTCGAACAGATTTTCAGCGGAAAAAAGAAATTCCTTCGGCTTTAGGCGGGAGCCTAGCGAGATCGAGGAAAGCTTGCTGACTGCAACGACTAGTTGTTCGAAAAACAAGGAAAACTAAAAAGAAGAAAGGGGGAAAAAAATAGAGAGATCTGAGACTTTATCTTTAGGTATCGTTTGCCCATGCGTACGGAATCCGCTAGGGGGCGTAGTGAGCTGAGATAGATGTTGGGCCCATCCGTGTAATCAAACGAATTTCCAGAGCAAGAAATATAAGTTACTGACTGAGAAGACCGATTTTACTGGAGACAAGATTGTCTTCAGTAAGTGTGAAGACAATCCCGCATATACATTTGACAATATTGGTAACTCCGTAGGCACGTCAAAACGTCGCAAATTTTTAATCGATAATGATACACTTCCGTTATCCGGCTTGAGACCGAAACAGGTCTGAAAAACCGAAAATACGGATAATCGAATGTAATAATGTCATAAAGGGTAAATAGGCTGTTACCTCAAGGTCAAGTGACGTAAATCAGTGTTTCTCCAAACTTACTTAAAAAAAAAAAAATTCATCTCGCAATAAGAACACAAAACACAGTGTAAGATGCAAGGTAATTTGAAATAGCACTACGCAGACAAAACTTTTAAGTAAAGACAACGTTATAGGCTTAAATAAGGTTGAACATTTTTATTTCGATGTATAGTTCGTTCACGAAAAGTAGTCCGATGGTACCGTTAGAAATAACGGGAGCTGACGTCACAAACGGCCTAGCCGATTACAGCAGAGGGGAGGACGTCATTTCAGAACTGGTTTTTGGCGCAGACAAACGTTCGCTAAAAACTGGTTTTGAGATGACGTCCTCCCCTCTGTGTAATTGGCTAGGCCGATTGTGACGTCAGCTCCTGATAATTCTAACGGTACCATCGGACTACTTTTCGTGAACGAACTATACGTTTCAGACGACCTTGGCCGCCTTTCGTCAGGAATACCAGGGAGAAAAAAAAAAGAAATATTAGAAAATTATAAAGAAGATATTATTGCTTGACTATTGTGCTGCCAGATGTTGAAAAATATTATTACGAAAATTTTATTGGACACTTCCAAACTTGACTGAAACGGGAGAGGGGGGGGGGGGGACTTGATTTTTGCTCATTGACTATATGGAAACGCAGTGTTTTGTGGCTATTTCAGTTTTAAAAAGGAACATATAATTTATCTGTTTTATCTCTACTAGTACGTTGGAAAAGCAAAACATTTAATATAAATTCAAATTCACCTTATGTTTGAAAATAAATATAAAAAAAATTGAACACAAAAATTATAAAATCAGTTAAAAATTATTAACTTCTACCTTTAATTAGCTATCAACTCTCTCCCCCTCCCCCCCTCCCCACTCTTTTTAGTATTGTTCTTGTTCCAAGGTTGGCGGCCAACCTGGATCGCAATGTCTTATCTAGGCTCCCATGGACAATTCTTTTCGTGCTTAGTCCTGCTGCCAAGTCTTTAAATCATTATACAATAATGTTTGCCTCCCACGAAAATAGCTCTAAACTAGAGCTATTTTTGTTTTAGGAGAAAAAGAGACACCGTCCTCATCCTGGTTCGAATCCAGGATGGGGACGCGTCTCTTTTTCTCCAAAATTACACAAGCTCTAGTTTGAGCTGTAATTAAAACGTGGGTGGCAAAAATTATTGTATAATAAATTCCCCCACGAAAACTCACAAAAATCTCGCCCCGGAGGCTTTCTTGTGTTGACCATATTTGGCAATTGTGTTATCCCTGCGGAGGGTAATAATACCTTACATCTTTAAATCATCCATCAATCATCCTCTTTCCCTACCTCTAGGTCCCTTCAGTGACAATCATGGTGTTTTGTATTTTTCATCTCTCAAGATGATGACGATAACTTTTTGAGAATTTTCTTAAAGCATCAAGTTCTAAGATAGAGACGTTTCAAAGGGCCCATACCTTGGATTATCGGAGAGCTCAAGTCCTGTCGCTCATGTTGTTTCTCATACAACCCACGAACATCCTACTTGACATCTGGACAATATCAGAATTCCATTAAAACGAACAAGTTGTAAAATCTATAGCAGCTCATTCACGAGCCTGAAATTATCGAAGTTAAACTTCATTCCTAAGAATGATGAATCTCGTTGCCATGACCCATGCCTTCGAAAAGAAGAATTTTTTGATTGTCAGATTATGGTTTCTAATTCATTTTTCTATTTTTTTTTTCTTTCGTTTGTTCCTCTAGTCCAGGGGTCGGCAACCTTTTAAATTTGGTGTGCTAAAGTGATACAGCATTCTCCTTCCGCGTGCCAGGCTACACTCACACAAATTGTGAAAGTTTAGTTTACTATTAATAAAAATTAATAAATTAGTTAATTAAGAGAATAAAATTAATAATTAGTAATTTAAGGAGATGCAAATTAATAATTAGTAATTTCATGAGATGCAAATTAATAATTAGTAATTTAAGGAGATGCAAATTAATAATTAGTAATTTAAGAAGATGCAAATTAATAATTAGTAATTTAAGGAGATGCAAATTAATAATTTAAAAAGATACAAATTAATGATTTAAGAAGATGTAAATTAACAATTACTAATTCAAGAAGATACAAATTAATAATTAGTGTTTTAGGAAAATATACAAATTAATAATTAGTGTTTTAGGAAAATATACAAATTAATAATTAGTGTTTTAGGAAAATATACAAATTAATAATTTACAATTTAAGAAGATACAAATTAATAATTGATATTTTAGGAAAATATATAAATTAATAATTAGTAATTTAATAAGATATAAATTAATCATTATTAGTTTAAGAAGACACAAATTGATAATTAATCAAGTTAAAGAATAAAAAACCTTGGTCAAGGAGAGGATATTTACAAAGAGTTTTATTTTCAAAATTACTCGGAGTGCCATAGTTTACCGACCCCTGCTCTAGTCAGTTCTTATGCACGAGCCTATAGGGGTGAAAAATAGTATTATTAAAAAAAAAAGATGGCCCCATCTCATTTAATATTTACAGCTCCACATTACTTCGCAAATTTTTATGTTTCTGATTCATATGTACTTTGACTACATGTGAATTGAAGTAGTTTGATACTAATATTATCACGCATTGCGTGAGAGAGTATGCGTGTGCATAGGTGTGTGTTGTGTGTATGTATGTGTGTATTTTACTGCAATTTTTTTAACTACTATTATCCTGCTTTTGAAGATCGTATTTTGATTGTGTCAAAAACCTTTGTTTCGCATACGTTCAAGAACGTTTTAAAGATTGTATTTGATCATATTCAAGGTCATGTAAAAGAGTTTGTTTTGGATTGAACGTGTTTTGACCGAGTTCGAAGTCATGCTCAAGACTGCGTCCTACCTGCGTTAAGATCATATTCAAGGATGCATTTTGACCGTGCTCAAACCAGTGTCAAAGATTGCGTTTTTGTCCATGGTCAAAGTCGTGCAAAAACTATGCGAAGTCTACATTCAAATACATCTGTGTAAACGGCTATGTAAAATAATAGAGTCCAGCGTTCGTAATTTTCATTTCTTCACATATTGGTATTAATAGTAGGGGTTGCATTGTATAGATAACCTGTTTCCTTAAAAAAAAAAATGATTATGTAATGTAAGTTAATTGTAAGTCAACTCTACAGTTACGTTTAAAACCCTTCTCAAAATTATTATATAACAACCTTGAATAATAATTAGTCTTAAATGCAATAATATGATTATTAAAGCAACAGTTTTTTCACATTAGCCGATGATGTGGTAATAATAGAGGTTAAATTACTCGTAAAGAAAAGAATGATTTTCCGGTGCCTGGTGGGACCCGAACCCACGACTTCCTGATTACCGGTCAGGTGCTCTACCTACTAAGCTACAGGCGCAACCACTCTCTCCCTTACGAGTATATATATATAACTTTGCATGGACAAGTTCGCTATTGGTGTGGCAGTACTGTGACTACCGTTGCCAAAGCGACAAGTTAAAGAAGCAAGAATGTCCGATATGACGAACTATATATACTCGTAAGGGAGAGAGTGGTTGCGCCTGTAGCTTAGTAGGTAGAGCACCTGACCGGCAATCAGGAGGTCGTGGGTTCGGGTCCCACCAGGCGCCGGAAAATCATTCTTTTCTTTACGAGTAATTTAGCAATAATATTTTATTTAATGTTCTAAAACTTGGTCCGCATTATTGTTTTAATTAAAAAAATATTTAAAATATATAACATACCCTTTGAGAGAAAGATTTCGACTTAAGATTTAGGCACAGGAGTACACATTATCTGTTTCTTGTTTGTTTGTTTGTGGTTTTACGGCTCAAAGACTACAATGGTCATGCTGCGCCGGGACCTACTGTTTTCCGAGGAATCCGAACCTCTTATGGCCTAGGGAACCAAACCCCGGACTACAGTGAGCAGTGCGATCTTTTATGAGATCTCTGATTGATTGATTGTTTGGCTTTTTTATGGCGCAAGAGCATCTGGGCTATACTGCGCCAGTGTGAGATCTCTGAGTCAGTGGCGTAGGCAGAAAGTTCATAAGGGGAGGGTTATAGGCTTAATGGGAGGGGTTACAGAGCTACAACTCATATATTCCTATGTTAAATATACAAAATTTCATTGCGATGGGGGTTACAACCCCCAAAAACTCTCCCTGGCTACGCCTCTGCTCTGAGTAAGCATTCTTTGCACCATTGGGAGTCGAACCCGAGTTAACGGCGCACTAGGCGAACGCGTTACCACACTGCGCCACCGCAGGGCCATCTGTTTCATATAAAAGGTATAAAATTCCCTTGCTAAAATACAAAGTTTATTATATAAATGTGAAAAATTGACTATTTAATGCGTTTGTTTGTTGGTTGTGTTTTTATGGCGCAAGGACAGCAAAGGTTATTCTGCGCCAAACAATGTGAAAGCACGTTTTGTTTAGACGCATATAATAACATGTAAATATATTAGCATACATAATTGAACACATGAGCGCAATTTTGGTGTTAAATCCCCACCCACTTACACGAATTGAAGAAATTTTAAACATCGTATACGCATGTATGGAAATACAAAGTTTTCTCTAAAAAATTACATACTTCGTCTAAAAAAACTGTTGCACCCAAGAACATACATCTATCGTGGCTGCAACAGCATTTTTGACAAAAAATATGTTTAGTGCGATAATTCAATATATGCATATGTTCTTTGTCAAAAAATTGTTTTTTCCATGACGTGTGCAACACGCCTATTGTGACTTCAACAGCCTTTTGACAAACAGCATATAAGGAAATACTAATTCAACGCATACATATTCTATCAAAACTCCGCTGTACGCAAAAATGCACGTCTATAATGGCTACAAAGGTTTTTTGACGAAGGCTACATGATACGGCTTTCATTCAGAGCATCTATAGTTCGTTCACGAAAAGTAGTCCGATGGTACCGTTAGAAATAACGGGAGCTGACGTCACAAACGGCCTAGCCGATTACAGCAGAGGGGAGGACGTCATTTCAGAAGTGGTTTTTGGCGCAGACAAACGTTCGCTAAGAATCATTTCTGAAATAACGTCCTCCCCTCTGCGGTAATCGGCAAAACTCTTTGTGACGTCAGCTTCGATTGATTCTAACTGTACCATCGGAGGGGAAGTGAAAAAGGGTGTACGAGCATATATACTTTGTGTAAAAGCTGTTGCAATTAGATAAATGCGTTTATCGCGAGTGTTAGCATTTTGACAAAGACTAAGAATATAACAGAAGAATAAGAATGAATTCATTCAACCTATTCACAAGTTCTGCTGAGATATTCTATTAATGTTTTTGATGTTGCGTTGATTTTAAGATGTTAACTAATGATGAAGTTAGAAATGGAGACGAGCAGAAAGCTATAGCTGGTTACATGGGTTTCCTGCAGATGGGTAACGTATTACATAAAATACAGCCAATGATGCGTTGCTAATTCAATGTATACATATATTTTTTGACAAAAAGCTGATGCACCCATTAAAACACATGTGTTTGCAACAGTGTTTTTCACAAAAAGTATGAAAATGCAAAAACTGTTGCATCTAAAAACGTAAGCATATCGTATCAACAACTGTGCTTTTGATAAATAGTATATAATGCTATGTTAATTCAATGTATGCATGAATTCTTTGAAAAAAAAAAAAAAGATGCATCCATGATAAACGCATATATTAGAGTGTAACTGTGTTTTTAACAAAATGTGAAAAAAAAACTGTGTAAGCCGTTATAATATTGTTAATAGACCACATCTCTCAGTTCACACACACAATGTGCATTTCTAAAAATTCGTGTAGTTTTCAATGTTTTTGACCTCCAGGTTGTAAAAAGTCCGTAATGCAGATCATTTCCATCACCAACCGTCACAAATCAACGGTCACCTATAATTTGCAAGACAATGCGTATTAATCGCGCATACAATTCGTAAAATACTGTGCAACGCTTTTTTGTGCACGTCCATCGATAATGTTACTTAAAATTTTTTAAGTAATTTTAACTTTAAATTTTGTTTCGGTGGTTAGACTGTTATGTCCGCTCTTTTCTGGACAAAGTGAACATTTAAGCGAGCCAATTTTCATTCTTTTGTCCTCTTTCAATCTTATTGGCCTTTCTATTAGCCTATTTCTTTCTTCGTTCTTGTGTTGATCCGGAATGAATCCCCAGATAATAGGGCAGCTGTCGAAGGACGGCTGTTAATCCTCCTAACTCCGGATCAAAACTAATCCGGATTTGGCAAGTTGATCCCGGAACTACTTTTCCGATCGCGGAGGGATTCCGGAGGATTCCCGCCTCTTCACAGCTGTCGATATCCATCCGCGTTTTTCTATTCCACGACAGTGACTAAAGATTTTTTTTTACTTTCAGATTTTAATTCGATTACGCGGACCCAAACATTTTAATGGACACCTCATTTCGTGGACCCCTCTTGAGCATAACTGTGAAAGTGTATTGATAATATTTGCCAAGAAACAGATATCGACCATTTTAAAATTGAATCAAGAAATTAAGAACCCTCATTTTACTAAGGAACTCCAGAAAACTATTTACCAAGTATTTGTGGGAGCAGTCTTTCTCTCTCTCTCTCTCTCTCTCTTTCTTTCTTTTTTTAAACAATGAATCATGCACCATTTTGAAATTGCACAACTTCGTTACTTTTTAAATTCGCAGTTTAAGATTAATTTAATTTTAAGGATAATTGAAGTTTAAAGCTAAATTTTCAACCGATTGATCATGGACACTACAAGTGTGCTAGATCAGTGGTTCTTTAACTTTCCTAGACAGCGGACCCTCTTCAGAGTTCACTCACCCTCGCGGACCCCCAAGAATTAACTCAAAGTTTAAAGCCCGGAATTTGCATCATACATATTTATTTCTAGTGTTTCATCACTAATTTTCACTATTTAAGGAAGGAATTTTTCGTTCCCTCATAATTTATTCTTAGCATTAAAGAGTAAATGCTCTTGTTTCGGTATTTTTCCGAACCTTTGTGGAACACTGGGAGGGTCTCGCCGACCCCTAGGCGTCCGCGGACCACAGTTGAAGAACCGATGTGCTAGATCATTCATCAAACGAATTAACAAACGTTTTGACACAACGCTAACGGACACAATTATAGTGGACACCTTAATAATAGCGAACCATGAAAATTAATTTTTATGCAACCACGCTTTTCGGTTCAGATTAAAACCCATTTATGTCTGTTCGCGCTTTTATGATATAAAACAGAAGAATTCATGCTATACCGAGGTCTACAGTTTTCCGAGGAATCTGAGTTCCTGTCGACAAGAGAACCGAAGCCGGGACTACGATTTCAGTAGGAATCGAACCCGGATTAACGGCGCAATAGAAGAATACGTTATTGTCATAGGCGTACGCAAAAAGTCCATAAGGGGGTTATGGAAGCGATGGTGGGGGGTTTACAAATATACACAACTCCCTGTATTCCTATGTTAAATATACAAAATTTCATTGCAATCGGGGGTTACAACCCCCATCAACACCCCCTGCGTACGCCAGTGGTTACCGCTACGACACCGCAGTGGTGTGGAGCTCTATTTTCCCGAGAACTTTGAACCTTCTAAGGCCTAAGGCATCACCTCCTGGATTGCATTGAGCAGAGTCGGAAGTGCTACGTGGACGAATTTCCAGTGCGCCACCTATTGTAAGAGTCGAAAGGAGAAAAATAACAACGCTCCAGACCTGATTCAAACGCAAAATCGTGGATGCATCAAAATTAATCCAGTTGATCAATTCCTCC
>QLNU02015359.1:77674248-77705504 GCA_006491805.2 Dysdera silvatica | reverse complement strand
AAAATGTGAAATTTAGATTCGAAATGTGTAACGTCGTTCAAAGTCTGATTCAGTTCATCTATAACAGGCGCGGAAACTCGTTCACAAAGTCGATCTTTGAACGCTTTGGTACACCTCCTTTTCTTTCATATTGTACTTAATTTTATCTTTTTAATATATTTTAACACGAGATTACCGCGAAAAAATCAATTACCATTTTATATCAATATCGTTTATTGAATCGATATGGTTTGTATCGATCATGAAATCGATGAAGCAACCTTTATAACGATTAAAATAGGCCAGGAAAAAAAATCAATGAGAAAAAATAATTGTCGAATTTGTAAATTTTTTCTTCTAATTTTTTTTGCGACTCTGAAACACTAGTATTATTTTTTTCTCGTGTGGGTCCACAAATGGTTTTTTGTTTCATTTAATGTGAAAAAACCGAGTTGATTTATTATTACAAGACTCATAAAAACAGTTAATTCGTTCTCAAAAAGAATGGAGCATTTTTTTTTTTGGTAAACGCCATAGACGTACCGTGATGGTTTTTTTTATGCTTTTTTACGCGTTAATTGTCTTGCAGGGGAGCCCGGGGGTCGGGCTTTGAATCCATTAATCATTTCAAATTCAACAAAAAGATTTTTTTAAAGAAAGAAATTTAAATACCACTCTTTTATGGCGAAAAACTATTTAAAAATCGCGTTGGAATCATCATCAGTAAGCGAAGAGAATGCGGTCGTTTAATTTAATTATGTGTAAAGCTGAACACAAAAACTCCTCATTTATTTTTTAAAAAAAAATTGCTGCCATTTCCAATAATTTAAATATATATCACTGATATAATCATTTTTAATACCTTGGCAAAAGAGCTTTCTTTTCAAATATTCAATTTGTATTTATTTCAAATGACAATTATTGGTGAACAAAGGCAGTCGTCGGGTTCATCGTGTCTGAATAAAATATTAGTGATCTTATTTGTCGTTTCCAGAATTTCTTTAACATCAGTTCAATTATTCAAAATTAAATTGGGTTTCTAAAATGGGAAATATAACTATTTATTTATTATTAAATGTTTCTCTTTAACTCTGATTGCATTGCTCCTAAAATTACAACACCATCGAAAAATGAGAGAGATTTCATATCTCAATTTACATTTTAAGGTATTTTTATCATTCATTTTTGTTTTTGTTTTCAAACTTTACTATCAAATTGTTATAAGAAATAAGATTAAATTAAAAGTACCGGGAGTGGATGAAGTCACAGGGTCACACAGAAATATATGTAAGGGGTGCACCCAGGAAAAATTCCAATTGAATAATGTTGTTGGACTACAGTTTCTTATGGATACAGTCACTTTCCTCCCTTTTTTCATTAGCCAAGCGGGTGCAAATACACCCCCTTGGGGCACCCATGCAAGTAGTTAAAAATTGGTAAAGATTAAGAGGCATAATTTTCTGGGTGGGGGGTTATCCCAACATACCCCGTTAGAGGTTTACATAATTTTACTATCTTTTTAAATAAGTTTATATTATTTTAAATAATTTTATATTACTTCTAAATAATTCTATTAATTGTAAGTACGAATATTTAAACATGTGAAGATAATATACGTAGTTGTTTATTTTTCACGAATATATGTAATTTTTAGATTTGTATTTCATTTGGGAGATTTCAGGTATCACGTAAGCACTTTTGAGGGGAGGGGGTTGCTGTTGTGCTTATTTTCCTATGTTAGTCAATGTTAATTTTTGCTTACCCGGAGGGAGGGGGGATATAAAGTGGCCAAAATATTGCTTACGTAATGCTTGAAATGTCCCTTTCTGGAGGGAATAATCGCGTATGAAAACCATTTTATAAACTTTTAAAATAACGTGTACCCTTAAAATTTAAAAAATAACAACATTGAGCGTCACTTTAAAAACGTAATACCAACAAGGTAGCTTTTAAAATGCATTGGTAATGTAACTCTCAAAATGAAATAATGAAAATGTTGAGTTATACATTAGTGATTAAAATATCTCATTAATTATAACATACTTGAAACCTCAAGTGATATAATTCTGATACAGTATGCTTTTTTGGTACTTAACTCAACGCTACAATAATCTACAATTCAATATCAATAACGCATAACTCAATGGCAATAATGCATAACTTAATGATACTAATGCATAAATTGATGATAATAATGAACAATTTAATAGTAAAGTACGATTCTTTAATGCGTAATACCGAATTTCCCCGCCGCCCGAGGAATATGGGGAAAAGGAGACTGGATCCCCCCCTACCTACGTCCCTTGATTAAAGGAAAAAAAAGCAGCTCCAAACGGGATGAAACCCCAAATAAATTAAGCGAAAAAATATGCAAGAACGAGGGAAGATAACAAAGAAAATGTTGCGTTAATTACACATCTTTTAACATGAATTGAGACAAGGCCATGCTATGAGTAACACACTATATGTCGACGTATAAGCTAGCGCCATTCCTGTTGGTAAATAAACGTGTCATTAGAATCAATGGCTTTACGAAGATTAAGTAGGGCATCAATTTCGCTGCGCTCGCCGTATCAAAGATAACCCTATTAATTGAAAATTGGTGGTCCATAGTATTCGATGAGAACCGCTCATCGGAACATCATGTACATTTCATCCCAGCATTTAATTACGTGGACTTGCACTTGGAAGCGCTGCCGCAGGTGATGCGAGCTTTGTTCATCTGTGAGGATATTACAAACATCCTCCAAATGAGAAACCGACTGTTTGGCGTGTGGGAACTGGTCTGCTGATGGTAGGATTTCGTGTTGCGTGATAGATTTACCCCAGTTTCTCGAATAATGAGAGAGAGAGAGAGAGTGTGGATGTCACGCCAGACACCGTAGGATAGCTTTAGATAGATGGCCGGTGGTGGATATCGTCATAGCGCTGCACTTCGAGGGCGAGATAGTAGTTGCGAAGTTGTCCATCCGAGAAAATCTCGGATCACACGCAGTTTAATCCTAGATTAAAGTATCCTTGTCTCTGCCTTTTCTTTGGTCTGATGTAGAAGTGTGGGAGAATGGGGTTTTAATATTTAATGTTTTGAGAGTGAGATAGATAACTAAGACCGCTTTATCTCGGCTTTTCTGGTTTTGCTATATATTTAAGAAAGGAGCAGCTTTTGTATTTTATCCAATTAAAAAATGCCGAAGAGCTGTGCCTCGGTTGAAGCTGGAAGAGGAGGAAGAGATTTTAAAGAAATTGATTATGACGGAAAATGCTTTATTCAAAAAAATATATTGATTGAAAAATTAAACTGTTCTTGTCTGAAATACTGAAAAGCGCATGGTTCGAAATATTTAAAATGATTGACTCGAAATATTTAAAATATATGGTTTGAAATATTTATTGCCGAAAAGCCTAACAAGCAGCATCCAATGTGCATGAATTACTGTGTATGAAGCACGTAGCTAGGGAAAGCGAAGGAGTCTCAATAAAAATTTACGGAATATTTTAGAAAAGCTTTAGCCTCAGATCTTCTGAAACTAAACCGGTGAATTAACTAGAAGCAGCCCCCAGCCGAGATCTCAAGATGTTCACTTGCCGTATGCATTCGACTTACGTAAATTCTATTTTGTAACAAATATTAATACAGTAATCTCGCCCATTAAACACGTTCAAGGACTGAGAGAAAGCATTAGACGGTAAATACCGTTAACAAAACTGTGTGTAATTATATTAAGCATTTGTCGAGAACGCAAAATATCGTCGATAAACAGAGAGTGCCGTTAACTAGGTTAATGAACATTCTTGCACAAATGAATTAAAGATGTGTGCCAGGATTGAGCGAATGATCCAAAATGGTCGATTAACTTTGTGAATGAGAATTCCCTCATCGAAATGACGGACTTTTCTAGGCGTTACCGAGTCCCAAAGATCGAAGCAACGAGAATGACTGCCAAAGAGAGAAAGAATAACTAATGATGAGAACTCATTCTTATTTGGGTCTTTGGAACTCATTCTCAGATTTTGCCTTTGAGACATATTTATATAGTCTCGGTCTTTGAAACTTATTATTCTTCCTCTGGTCTTTGATAATCATTCTCATTGTTTCGATCTTTGAGACTCGTTCCCGCTGTTTCGAGCTTTGGGAAATATTTCCGTTGCTTCGGTCTTTAAATTTCATGGTCATATCTTCAATTTTTGGGACTCATTCTCATGGCTTTGATCTTCAAATTTCGTGTTCAGGCCCATTGGCGTACGCAGGGGGTGTTGATGGGAGTTGTAACCCCCATTGCGGTGAAATTTTGTATATTTAACATAGGAATATGTGAGTTGTATCTCTGTAACCCCCCATTGAGTCTATAACCCCCTTACGAACTTTATGCGTACGCCTATGGTCAAGCCTTTGATCTTTGGGACTCGAGAGAAAGAATGAGTCCCAAAAATCAAAGGCCTAACCATGAAATTTGAAGAACGAAACATTGGGAATGAGTCCCAAAGGTTGAAGGTATGACTATGAAATTTAAAGACCTAAACGATGAAAATACTTCCCAAAAATCGAAAAAGTGGGAACGTGCCCCAAAGCTCGAAACAGTGGGAATGAGTCCCAAAGATTAAAACAATGAGAATGGCTGTCAAAGATCAAAGGAAGAATAATAAGTTTCAAAGACCGAGACTATATAAATAGGTCTCAAAGACGTAGTCCAAGAATAGGTTCCAGAGACTCAAATGATAAGAATGAACTACAAAGACCGAAAGAACGAGTTCCAAAGTTCGAATCACATTTTGAGAATGCCGATGAATTCCAGACGCTCATTTTCTTTAGAGAATGAAAAATCCCCCTCCCCCTTACAAAAAGCTTTGCTCATCTCTGACATTTCCAATTTTTTATACAGTAAAATCTTATTAAAGGACACTCCGAACAGATACCTCTATTTAACGGACACTTTTAAAATCCTCAGTTCCAATGGTTCTTGCCATCAACACTCTCCCCAAATAGCAGACACCAACTAATAGGGTTCCGGTAACCGGGTTCGACTCCCAGCAGTGCAAAAAGAACGCTTACTCAGAGATCTCATAAAGATCGCACTGCTCACTGTAGTCCGGGGTTTGGTTCCCTAGGCCTTAAGAGGTTCGGATTCCTCGGAAAACAGTAGGTCCCGGCGCAGCATGACCACTGTAGTCTTTGAGCCGTAAAACCAAAAAGAAACAAACCAACTAATAGGGGAAAGGTACTAAGTTCAAGAGATGTCCGCTGTTTAGAGGTTTTATTATGTTACGTTCCTTCATTCCATTGCAGATTTTTTGACAGGTGGCTAATAGGGTCGCTTGGGCCTATAATTTCCCACGATATATGGGGTATTCTTAATGAACTGTAAAAGTTCATTGAATCAGGCGATCAAAGATATATTTAAAATGATTTTTATCAGCAATCGTAAACGAATATTTACGCAAATCACCAAGACCAGTGCCAGGAAAACCGCGAATCACGAAATGAAAACAGCTTTCAAAAAAGAATCACAAAATGAAGACAGCTTTCAAAAAGTGCTTTTGAAAGCTGTCTTCATTTTGTGATTCGAAGTGTAATTACCCTCCGTAAATGCCGTAATGAGCTATTGAGGAAATGACCACTGAGACGGCAGGTTGTGCAACACGTTGGTTCTCAGCAAATGTTGCAAAACTTTAGTTAACGTCCTTTGAAATCAATTTAACCTTGTTGTTAATGTTGTTGTTGGCCCATGGAATTAGAGGCCGCTCTCTCAAATAATAGGCGAATCTAGGCCACTAGCACTCAAGTAGTTACAAGGCCTATTAACGGCAATGCGCACAAGCCAATCAAAGTGCATAATTACTACTTTGTTCATTGTTTATGATTTCTGACGACTTGACAAACAGTTATTCCATTCGAAGGAAACTAAAAAACATAGCTAATTTATACAATTGTTATTAATTTATTATTAGTCCAGCGGCGTAAATAAATAATTTCGTTTGCATATAAATAATCATAATAATATAGATTTTACTATATATCAATGGAAGGTTAGCTATTTGGAAATTTAGAAAAGTTTCAGCTATGTAGCACACATTCGGCGTTTTATGTTTTTGTTTACATATGCTGTATTCAAATAATTTCTTCATTAATTTTTTTTTCTTTTGCTTACATTTTATATTTCTCGGTCATAAAATAAATTAATGAAACTAAAAATACGAACATGTTTTCGTTGAGGGTTTTTCCGATTTTTTTTTGTTTTGTTTTGTTTTATTCATTTGGTGACTTCAATTATCTTTATAAAATTATAAAACGATTAAAAAAAACACATACCTTTTATCGATTTAATTTTCCCAACGTACATTTCTTTATTTCTGTTTTAAGGGGGCATCTGTACAAACTGAATCAGATAATATCCGTTGTAGATTGGACGACCCAAACAAATGTTCTTAAATATGTCTACTTGTATGCTTACGCATAACATGAATGAATAACATGAAGTTTGATTTACAATTTTAAATTAAATTTTATTAATTTTTAAACACCACGAAATAGAGTTTATTAAACAATTCTACAGTGAGCGAGAAAAATTCATGACGAACGCAGAAACCTTACTCATTTGTGTTTTTGCAACAAAATTACTTATTTGTGTTTTTTTTTGTGCGTAAGGACAACAAAGGTCATACAGTCAGGGTCGTGCTCCACCGGGCCAGCAAGGGTCATGCTCCGCTAATACAGCAAAGGTCGTGCTCCGCCGGTACAGCAAGGGTCATGCTTTGTCAATAGAGTAAAGGTCATTCTCTCCACCGGCACAAAAAGTGTTGTGCTCCGCGGAGTTAGAACCTTTGCTGCTAAAGGATCTAAATCCTAGACTACGGTAGACAGTACGATATTTATGTATAGTGGGTGTTCTACGATAGCATTAAGAATCGAACACGGGTAAATGTAAGGCTCCTAAAAAAACAGTGAGCTGGCGCATATCCGCCATTTGTTGCCATTGTATCACGTGATGGTGGTTGCAAATTGTATTTATTGGCGACATTTTAAAAGTTGCGCCAATGTGTATATTCCCCGGATAGTCGATTGTTTTTATGCCAAAATAGCATCATTGCTCCAATGCAGTAAACCTTTATTGCTGAGGTAAATGAAACCGGAATTCTACAACAAAATGGCGGCTGATGCGTCGGCCTAGAATTTCAGGGGCTATAGTTAAGTGGAATGATGGATGAATGCATTATCGTGAGATAAAAATTTCCTAGGAAAAACCCCAAAATTTCCGAGGAATACGAACCTCTTAAAGTCCAGAGAATTAACACCGGACTGCAATGAGCAGTTAGTCAGCTGTAGCCGGTGAGTTTTTTCTCACCGTTGGGGATCAAACCCGGTTTAACGGACACCTGAGTGAACGCATTGTCATTAGGGCATAATAAGTCATAGAAACCCCGTACTAAACGAAAAATTATGCACTTCAGAAGCATATGTATTGTATAAAATCATAATGCATTTATATACAGTACAGAGCTTATGTTATCAAAATTAATTGGACAGTAAGGGGCCCGGTGAACGAACCTCTGGACTAAGTTGAGCAATTAGTTCGTAAGCATTCTTTTTTTTTTTGGCACTGGTGGGAGTCAAACCCGAGCTAACGGCGAGTTAAGCGAACGCGTTACCACTACACCACCGCAGGACCGACAATCAAAACGTTACATAATTGAAAATTAATTGCATTAAAAGAAATAAGAAAATTCATAATTAAAACGAGCACTGTATTCGTTAGTTGGGAGTAGTTCAAGTATTACGTAAGCATCTCTGGGTGGCGGGGTTGTTTAAGATTTGCTTATTTTTGATGACAACGGGGAAGGGTTCTGAACCATGCTTACGTAAGACACAGAAAATAATGAAACTAGCGCATATTCACAAAATAAACACCCCAACAGAACTGCAATACTTCAATCTACAGCATTGTGAGCATAAGATATAAAATATTAAATACACGTAATCGCAGTTAAATCTTTAATTATTTAAATCAGTGGCTTTTAAACTTTTTCGTTAGGGGTCTCTTTCTGGGCTCCCCTCGCCCCTCCTAACGTTTGGTTAGAGGGGGGGGGTTAGTTAATTTATATGTAAAGAATGTATTATTTTTAATAAATGTATTTTATCAAATTCATTTCTTATATATTACACACTATTTGCTTACAACGTAAGAAATATTAACAATAAAAATGTAGCAATACTTTTATAATAAAATATTATAGTATTATTGTCCCTTATAGTTTAATAATATATGTAACAGTTTACAATAACGATTAATAATAATAAATTAATAAAAAAATAATAGAACAATAATAAATAATAATAAAAATAAAATAAATGATGCAACAAACTTGTAAATAATATGAAATTTTATGCAACACTGCGTAGAAATTTATATACAGGGCGTCCCAAAAAGTTATAAATAAATTTCAGGGGTAGGTCGGTCGGACAAATACGAACAAATTTTATATAGGAAATGAGGGTCGAAAACGCGACCATACAGCGTGACAGACATGAAAAATGACATTGGAGGCTATTGTATTTTCAATCTTTTATTTTATGATTGCTCTCATTATTGCATTTCTGTTTATGAGTGGCAATAGCTTATAAGTGTGTATCATTATGAATTATAGAGAATGAATTACAATGGCTGTTATTGAATTGAGAACTAAAGCAACCCTTCATCTACATATAATTATATATAGATGAGGGTTTGCTTTGTTCTCAATTGAATAACAACCATTATAACAGCTGTTTAAAATTTTTGCTTCGTTACCATGGAGACAGTATTGAATTAAAATTATTCATAATAAAACAAAATTCCACACTGTTGCCACTCATAAATGGAAATGAGATAATTATAACTACCAATCATAAAATAAGACAGCGAAAATACAACAGCTTACAATGTCATTTTCATGTCGTTGCCATACCGTATGGTCGTGATTGCGATACTTACTTCCTTGTCAATTTTTTTCATATTTTTCTGATGGATCGACCCCTAAAGATTGTCAACAACCCTTTGGGACACACTGTATATATAGAGAGTAATCGCAGCAAGTTATTGTAGTTAAAAAAATTTAATATTCTGTTAATAGCTGATGTGCGGTTCTGATGATGATGGCATCATCATCATATTCAACCATTATCTATCCACTGCTGGATGAAGGTCTCTCCAAATGCTTTCCACACAAGTCTATCCTGGGCCATTCGTTTCCACGTCACCCCAACCTGTTTTCTTATTTCATCCACCCATCTAGTTTGAGGACGTTTTCTAGGTCTTCGGTGGTCTCTTGGAATCCAGTTCAGAATTTCTGTTGTCCATCGTTGATCAGTTCTTCTTGCAATATGCCCAGCCCATCGCCATTTCAGCCCTTTTACTTTAACAATGATGTCCTCTACTCTAGTTTGCTCTCTCACCCAAGTGTTTCTTTTTCGATCTCTCCTAGTTATTCCAAGCATGCACCTCTCCATGCTTAGAATAACTTAGAGGGATCGAAAAAGGAACACTTGTGTGAGAGAGCATAGTGGGCATATGACCACCAAAATAGTCATTAAGATCATATTAATTTTTTTTTTAAATGCAATGATTTGTCATGATCACTATGTATAAATGAACGTTTAATATTACGTTACAAGTACGCGCAATATTAAAAAACGTAAGTATTAAAATTTATATAACATGTTGCATTCTTATTTCAAAAACCTTATACTAAACAATTAGGGAATCGAAATCCTACGTAAGCATAAAGGAGGGTCAAGCATTTGCTTATTGTTTCCTACAAGGAGGAGGGAGGTATAAATGACCAGAAATGTACGTACGTAATACTTGAGCGGCCCCTTAACAAAATTATGAATAATGACGCCCCCAACAGCTACCATGTTGGTTCCTTGAAAATTCCAAGTCCAACAGCCAAACTATTAGATAATGATGAATAATTATCAGTCGTTCATAAGAACAGGGGAGCTATATTAGGAGACTGAAGTCACCACAGCACACAGCCAATTAGGAGTGGTCACCAGTCCTAAAACAGACCACACTCAATGTTACTTAACTTCTTAACTTCGATGATCGGATGTGAACTGGGGAATCGAACTCTGAACCAGTTTATGCATAAATAAATGGCACGTAATTTTTTAAAATACTGATATTTTCTTTTTGGCAATAGTGACAATGGTTCGCCCCCTTTCCAAACATAGTTCCAATAATCGACGTTTCGTATACGCAGGGCAGGTGACAGGGTAATCTAAAGGTAATAAATGCCCACGGGCCTTGGCTCAAAATTTTAATAATATAACAAACATAATTGGACGGGGGGAGCCCAAGTTGCTGAACAACCACGGGGCCCATAAATTGTTCGCCACTCTGCTTGCACGTGTATAAAAGCAGTGGCGAATTTTAATTTTCAATTCGCGAAGAAAGCCACTTTTTAACCATGCACGCATTCAATCAGCAGATCGTTATGAATTGTACTGAAAAGCGGTCAGTTGCAAAAACTGGATGCAGGTTTCTTTCTTTTTTAATTGCAGAGTAAGGAAATAGTTAATGGGTTGGAAACGACGTAGATTCGTCTATTTTCAGGAAGCGAGAAATGTTTCCAAAGGCTGAACAACGTGATTAGATCATTCCCCATCGACCTAATCTAAACAAACAATGAAATAGACCTACTCAAAAAATGGAACTTTCATTAAAAAAAAAAAAATCCTTGAAAATGACCGAAACTGTAATGATTGCGATAATCAATCTAACAATTATCAGGAAAAGTGAAGTCCGATGACTTGTCATTTAAAGGTAGTGATTATTTTATGAAGACTGTGATTTTCCTGCATCACTAAAAGTGATCGTGATTTTATCTTTCTTTTTCAACATGGGGAAAAAAAAGATCGAGGCCGAACCGTACAGAGATAAGCGTTGAGCTAATTATCCCTAATAGCTCTACTCTATCATTTACTTTTCCTTATCACTGGTGTCGATCTGGCTATAAAAATTACAGCCTCCGGTAGAGGTTTAATATATGAATGATAAATCTGTGAGTCGAGGCACAGTCTGGATAAAAAGGGATTTCTTTATTCCCCAGTGGGGATTTTTGTAGGGATTTTTGTATTCCATTAAGAGACAAAAACAAACCTTACATATAAGGAGGGGAGATCAAAGTATAAATTTTGCAGATTTATCTTTATATTTTAAATAAATAGTATATATTGGCTATATCATCAAGTTTATCTATCATAAGTATACTATGTACGTGTCATCAAATCTATACGATATGTATACTAAATATACCTTAGTATATTTATTAAATTTACTATTGGGTTGTCCGGAAAGTTCTTGCCGATTTTGAAGAAAATTTGAAATGCAGAAGATTTAAATTTTAGTACACATTTATTAAATTTGGTGGATTTTGACATATTTAACATTCCTGTTAATTCACGTGTCGTATAGCGTGGATTATTCTCGATCAGTGTTTTAATCTGATCTTCATATGTGGTGGAGGGCCTACCCGGGCGATCTTGATCTTTAAGGTTGAAATCACCAGCTTTAAACCTAGCAAACCACTTCTGCCCAGTTCTTTCAGCTACAGCACCTTCGCCAAAAACAGCGCATATCTTATTTGCCGCTTATGTGGCATTTTTGCCTTTCCGGTAAAAGAAAAACATTAAATGCCTAAAATGCAATTTGTTTTCTTCCATACTCAAAGTCGTATAAAACTGACAAAAATTAACGTATCGTAAACAATTTTTTTGCCAAATATGCCTGAAGTACCTTCTTTTACGATGTTTACGCATGCCATTTGTTTTTAATCGTTCTGATATATTCAGACCCGTCCTTATGCCACCTACCAAAAATCGGCACGAACTTTCCGGACAACCCAATACATCTATGTTAAATTCATTAAATGCTAATATTTATTTATTACAAATGCCAGGTGTTTGAATATTTAATCATTAATTACCCTTGGAAAGTGTAGTAGATTTTGCGTTATTCTGGGTGCGCTACGTGAAGGCATACTATATAACACCCTTAAATATTAACATAAATCTTATTGAGTTGTTTAATTTCAATATTACGCTTTATAACGCTGGCACTAATATTTAATGCATTTTACAACGATATATATAATAATATATACTACTATATTAACATTTAAAATTATATTTCTATAGACATTCATTTTTGTAGAACATTTCAAATGAAAGAATTTCAGTTAGCATGCGTGCCAATCGTCTCCATGGATCACACAAATGAAGTTCAATAAAGAATTAATAAAAACATCAAAAGCAACTCCAAGAGGTATGGAGAACGCTTGAACTAAGAGGGATCGCGTAAAAAAATAAATAAATAAATAAATAAAAAAAAACTCACGTTGAGGAGAAAACAAACCCTATCAGGACATCTTTATTAAAAAAAAATAACGATATCAGAATTAATTAATGTTGAATAACTGTCAGCAATTATTAACTGGATTCCAAATCTTAATAGACTACTAAGATACTTCACTAAGACTACTAACTAAGACTACTTAGAAGACTACTGGATAGATTTCAGGGCATTAAAGATTGGAATGGGTTTCAGAAAAATGGGAATGAAGTCATTTCACTTATGCTTAGCTTCCCCTTTAGATAAAAGGATCGACAATGTGCATGCGGTACTTCAAGGTGATTGATTCATTGAATCAACCAGCAGCACAGGCGGAGAAGCTCGTCTCAGTTTTGGAGAGATTACATTTGCTCGGCGAAGGCGTTTCACTGTTAATTATTCTGATATTTCATTTATTAATTTATTTTTATTTCATGATTTTTTTGCTATCGTGAGCTGCATGGTGCATCAGTGAGTTAACGAGTAGAAATTGAAAACAAATTTTGAAGTTGTAATTTTAATATAAATAGATATAAATTATAATAGATATGTTCTGTTTATAGTCAAGATGAATATATTTTGTAATTAAATAAAGGTTAGTTGAGTAAACGTTATATTTCAATGCTGAAAGTTATTTTAAAAGTATCTTTTCATACTGAAATATTTTTCATGGTACGTTTAATTGAAAAACAACTTTTTATATATACAGACTCATGAAGGACTGCTGCGTCCGAAAGCTTGAGTGATCTTTTTCATTGCTATTTTACCAGTGTTTAACCTTTTTATGTAATTTCCTCCCTGGTACCCTGTATTTTATTTCTATATATATATATATATATATATATATATATATATATATATATATTATACATTGCATGGGCATATGGGGTGGGGCTCGAGCATAGACGTTTAAAATTTTATTTACCCAAAAGTTCTATGCATTTACTTTCAAAAGTTTTACAGTCACATTTTAAAATAAGGTACTTTTTAGCTCATTACTAATTGTCAAGCAGTATCAATTATTTTTGTAGCGTTTTGGTATCTTGTACATTCACTAAAATTCTTGACAGCTTTGAGGAGAAGGTAATAATTTTTCTCAGCCCCCTCCCTCTCTCCTACAAATACACGTTAATTTTTCTCAGCATCCTAAAAGTATTCGTATAGGCGATCATGTATTGTCCGTTCGCGCAGATCTGACGCCTGATATCGTTACCAGACGGGTTGTTCCATTGCAGTTTAGGGAAGGGCGTCTTGCCGAAACTGGTTTTTCGCGCTCGAGAATAGAATTAATATTCAAGAAGGAGAAAAAGATGAGTTATAAATGTTTGAGGAGTGACCAAGGTGTTCAACGGAAGATATTGATAATTGATTTATGATTTTGATTTGTAAAACGATTAAAATAATTATCGAGGCATTGAATTTTACGACAAAGTGATAGCCACTATATTATATGAAGAGGCTATCTAAATATTCATTTTACTCATTATTTATTTGTGTTAATAAGAGTTGATTGTTTTGTTTATAACTTTGATCTTCTGGAGAGATACACATGACGCGAACCAACACAGACATTGTGTTGTTCCGACCAAACCATTAGTATTTCTCATAACACTGTAGTGTTGCGATTTACACAATGCAATGGGTGGTGAGGGGTTTCCGAAAGAGCATGGAAGTCTCTAACCATTTTAAACAAACCACTATACAATACTGTGAGAGAGAAGTTAAATGTATGCATGGGGTGAGTTTAACAACACAACCTTACGACAAAATCCAGGAGAAAAAAAGATAGTATGTTTTATCAAAGGTATGTATCGAGAACGCTGCCTCGAATTATCACAATTTATCAACACTCTAATAGCGCCTTCTCCCTGTAAACATATTCATCAACTCAGGTCTCTGCGATTCAAAGTAAATATCACTACCATTTTGTTAAGTCTTCCGTACGTGATAACAGGCATGTTTCATTTTTCACAATGTAGTCACGTTCGCGCATTATTCAAAAGTTACACCTAGGGACCCTAATTACACCTTAAAATTATGGGTCTCACGTTTCTTGCGCTCCCTCCTCCCCGTCGAAACATTTCGTAAAACACGTTATGGGCGCAATTACGCTATACTTTATTTCCCCCCTGATGCTAATCTTTTTCCCTATCTTCACTGTTTCGCGCGGGTTTAATATCACCTATTTTCAAGCAGAGATAGTAATCGTTGCATCATTATTGTGTTATCCCACACTACGTCCGTGATGCGTAGGGTAAAAAAGTCCCTTCGAGGAGAAAAATGGCGGTTGGTAGGAAGGATAACCGCGCCATTAAACCTGTGTTTGTCGTTGCAATTAAGTCATTAACGTTTCTCCACCGTCTAGGTTAAGGAAAGCGAGCTTGTTAATTTGATTGGAGCAGAGTTGTTGCGCATGAGCTATTAGCATTAAGAAGGGGGGAAAACTTTGATTGTTTGAAGGCCGGCGTCTTTCCTAACCATAAAGATAAATAATATTTGCATTAAGAAATCAAGAACTCTTTGCATACTGAAATGCAACTATTAATAATTTAATTTCAAAATTTCTTTAGATCAATTCATCTTTCGTTTTTCCACGGCGCAAGGACAACAAAGGTTATACTGCCCTGCAACCAGATTTCCAAACCTACCTATGGTTAGAACCTAGTTTTCCAAAGAGTCCAAACCTCCTAAGTCTTTGGGGACCTACTCCCGATGCTTTATCATCGACTAAGTCCGCAAGGGGCTCCAAATTGATTTTTTTGGAAGTTTATTTTTTTTTTTAGTAGTTGACACTTTTGTTCATTCACTTATGATTAGCATCTAAAAAATTTTTAGGTAGGAGCATACTTTTTTTAGCTATTTTAGCGAGTTCGCCCCAAATTTGAGGCAAGGTATTAGTGAATAAGTAGGTGCGTATGGTACAAAGACGATTCGGAATCATATAGCATTGCAGGGTCGGGAATGCCTTCGTGCGGTAGAGGGCGTTGTATGGGAGCTGGATTGACTAATCGTTGAATTTTTAGACCTATATGTTGTAGTTCTTTTTCATTGTTGGCCACATGCTATTTTCTTGTTCATATGTAATTTTGTTTCTTTTATCATTCTAAAATAACATGTAGCCAACAGTGAAAGAGTCTGTAAATACACCACATAGGTCTAAACATGCCGGTTTCCTGAAGGAACATTGCGCAATCCAGCTCCCATACAACGTCCTCTACTGCCCGAAGAAGGCTTTTTTCCGACCCTGCAATGCTATGTGATTCCGAATCGTCTTTGTAACCTCCATCCCTCATGCAAGTTTGTCGCACGAATACTGAATCACCCCGTATAATAGAACCCCGATTAGCTGAAACAAAGGAGACTGATCCAATTTCGGATAATGAGAAATTTCTGACTATACGGAAATCCAATGTTCATGCAATGCAAAGAAACTACAATATTTATCCAAAAACACGTTTGAGTGTACAGTGTGTTCGTAAAATCTCTCGATAAAATAAAAGGGGCGATAGTACCCATCAAGTCGAACAATATTTACTATGGAACCTACGGTCGCATTCCACTCAGAGTGATAGAAAAGAGTAACTTCGAAACGCGTCCAGCATGCGCAAGTGTTTATTAGAAGCATTGGCGTACGCAGGGGGGTGTTGATGGGGTTGTAACCCCCCATTGCAATGAAATTTTGTATATTTAACATAGGAATATATGAGTTGTAGCTCTGTAATTCCCCATTGAGCCTATAACCCCCCTTACGGACTTTCTGCTTATGCTTATGATTAGAAGTGCATTTCATGCACTTCTAATAAACACTTGTCACAGACCGTGTCATCTGAGACAAGACGAATATATACGTCTTTTATGGTTCTCATGCACTCACTGGAAATATTTGTGCATGCTGGACATTTTTCGAACTTGCTTTTTTTCTGGCACTATGTCTGGAATGGAACTCTAAGTTCCATTGTAAATATTGTCCGTTTTAATGTGTACTATCACCTCTCGTATTTTGTCAAAACACTTTAAGAACACCCTGTATATTACAGAACTACTATATTGATAGTGATAAACATAATAAATGTATATCACCATCAATACATATATATATGTATATATGTTCATTAAGGTATTAAATTTTTTAAAAAATAGCGATATCTTTGCATATATTCTATGCATAGGCTTAGCGTCACATGGGCCCGTGGGGCACGAGCCCCTCCAAAATAGCTTGCAATTTTATATATGTTGTAATACATATATGCAATAAATCCAAAAATGTGCTTCTTATATTAAAATGTGTTTTCTCCTATGTTTTCCTTTAATGCATACACGCTTATAAATGCACACTCAATTTGTGAATTGCGTGTACACTTATAATCATATGTGCATATATGAGTATGCGTATATATATGTTTTATAAGGAAAAAGTGGAATTTATTATATATCCGTGTGCAGAAATTGGCAAACATTTGCTTCCTTTCCTGAAAGATATGCAGAAAATGAAAGCAATGAACTGCTTAACATTGATGGTTTGGTGAGATAGGTACCAATTAGCAAAGACAGCTAATAAAAAGAGAGAAGTTAACACTGCATATATATTAGTGTCTCCGGATAACTAGTACCTTTATCTAAAAATCTATTTAACAAACCATTTAAATAAAACTATTTTAAGAGAAGCGTATATATTTATAAAGGTAACTTACTTTAGAATAAGAGCAAGGCATTGGTTCGCATTCCGCTAAATGACGCGAATAAGAGCCAAACTAGTTATCGGTCGGTTCTGTCACATTCATCCAAAGGGTTTCCAGAAAAAATGAAATGCATGGAGAATTAGAGATGGCCCCTGATGAGTGCTTACACTTTACCACGTAATTTTTCTTTCGTTCTCGTGAGGCATAATCAAAATCTGAATGTCATATGTAACGTGATGGATAACAGCAACTATGTTCTCGTCGTTCTACACATTTTTCCTTGATAATCGGCTTTCGTGTAGAAGAACTTTCACAACTAAAACTAGACTGTTTCCTAGTACGTCTTAGAGCTCCTAGAATTATAGATAGACGCATCTGTTGCCATTTACTTGTACACTTCCGGTTTTTATACAGAATACGAATGACCCAGGCAGCGCCCATACATTTCACTTTGACATTCATTTTGTTATAAGTTAACGATAAAGTTGGGGGCCACTACATCACTGGCGCAAGTGAAAGAGTCCACAAACAAGTTGAAACATGCTGGTTCATTGTCCAGTTTTTTGTGGTTAGAAACCACTACCTGTAAGTGGGATCAGTCAAATGCTCTCGCCACAACCGACGATTGCACGAGAAAAGTTAATTATTAAAATAATTTTTATTTACCTTGTTAACCTCACAGATTTTTATTTACCTTGGCGATAATGGTTCGCCACTTTGAAACAATGATCGCTATTTTGGCATAAAAATAATCAACAATCCGCGATTATTCGACGAATGTAAACATTGGCGCAATTTTTAAAATGTCGCCAAAAAATAGGATTTGCAAGAACATACTACGATGGCAAGAAAGCCAGCTCTCTTTTCCAGGAGACTTAGTACGTCTAAACTGTTGTGTAATGACGTACAATTGCCAGAGCACAATTATTACCCACCCCCGTACCAAAATCCATCCACTCTTTCTTGCTTTACAGCATACACGTACTGTATAGGTTCTACGGCTTATAACGTATATACCTATTAAATTTCGCTTTCTAGACGATTCCCAAATAATTCTAGTGCAAGGTGCATTGGCGTACGCAGAAAGTTCATGAGGGAGGGTTACAGGCTTACACAACTAGAACTCATGTTCATTGTATATAAAATTTCGTTCCAATGGGGGGGTTGCAACTCCCATCAACCCCTCTGCGTATGCCAGCGACAAGGAGCTAAACTACAGACGCTTTTAAGGATCGGATTCTTGGACATCCAGAATAACTGACCACTCGAACATATTGAAATTACAAGCACGCATATAACAAAATCTCTCTTGAACAAACACTCTGCTTATAGATAGCTATATATGTTTCCCACACACACATTTCATATGAACCATTCGATGTTATATATTCACATAAATATTTTTATCCAACGGAGGTACTAAGTCTAGTGTAAAAAATTATACAGAAATTTAAAACAATGCAAAGAAATATAGACATACATAACTCGGAGCAATTGAAAGACATCAAAAGTGAAGGAGAGAAAACAGATACAAATTGAGGGTATCGTTACTGAGGACCTTAAATGGCACAATGGACCCGACATGTTACAAGAACTGATTAATAATGAACAACTATAATTATCAGTCGTGTATCGAAGGACCTCCAAAAGCAAAAAACACGCCCTTTGATAAAGTAGATGGATGAAATAACGAAGTAGGTTATAAAGCATAAAGTCAGAACAAGCATGGATGGAGTAAATTTAGAGACATCTTGATCCATCAGTAAATAAATAACGTTTGAATATAATGACTTACAGTCTTTCCTGACCCATTCTATCCCTTAGCCTCCCTCCCCATCAACAATACCACCGGGGACAGAACATTCCGGCACTGCTTAATTTATGATTACATTTCTGATAATGATCATGACATAATTGGGACAAAAGATTCAAAGCCATTTTTTTTCCCATTTTTTATATCATAATTAAATTCCGTCTCCTTAATCATTTGGAAAAAGGGATAGAAATTGCTTTTCTTTGATCGTTTTATCTTAATTTAATCTCTTTTTAAAGTTCTATTCAATTGACAAACGGTATTTTTATTCCTTATATCAAATTAATGCCTTCCTATATATGAAAATATCAGTACCCCCTCAACGTACAGTTTTCAGAATTATTGGGAGCCTCAACCATATATTATAGACATTTACACACTCATAGGCGTACCCAGAAAGTTCATAAGGGAGTTATAGGCTCAATGGGGGCTACAGAGCTACAATTCACAGATTCCTAGGTTTTAGATATACAACAATTCATTGCAATGGGAGGTTACAACCCCACAAACATCCCCTGTGTACGCCAGCCTATACACTACAATACGGGTAAAATTTCAATTTATTGGGAGGGGATAGGGCCCATATAATTTAGTGCTCGTGTCAGTGCTGTTGCCTAGGATTGTCTGCTCATAAAAAATTGCAAGACATGCCTTTTGGACAGATACACGCATATGTGACTTTAGGTCTGCGTATTTGCGGGGATGTCCTTGCAGTAATAGCGCAGAAAAGAGGGGCTCAAGCCCCTCCCCCCATTGGATATTAAAACACATTTTCTCTAAGGTCTCATCACAATCTTCTTTAAAGCCACTTGAATCCCCCCCATGAACTTTGAATTGCTACGCTTGTTCCTTGCTTGTTCTTTCTTTTTCCGCCTAAATTTTATGTAACCCTTGAGAAGCTGACGACCATTTTAGGCACATCTTTTTTGGCGAGAATTTGCTAATACGACACTAAGTTTAGTCGTAATGGGATAGGTTTGGGTCTATTATGCATCATACGCTTGGCGACGTGGGAAATCAGTTTATGCCTAGATAAACTAAACAGTAGTTAATACTGGGAATTGATGATGTAGATGAACTGAGAGATAGAGCTGTCTACGACAATGGAATTGTCGACCTCCATATTAATAACCTTTGATTTCTGTGAAGGTACTTGTCAGCGAAACTCACGATGCGATTGACAACAATTAGTCAATCGTTATTGACCGCTTCATGTGGTAAACAGCAATTGATCAATTTCATGAGCGTAAAAAAGTATGCAGCATTGTGCAGAATATCTAAGGCTTATAGTAACGATAATTTACAAACGTAGGTTAGCTAATCCAAGCTTGCTAACTAACCAAAGGCATGGCCGATGGGGATTTTTTTTCGCCCTAGATAGGGATATTTTAAGCTCCTTTATAAAATAGGGAAAAGGCGTAGGTAATTTTCAAAATGAAAATGCAGTAATACCTCAGATACAAAAAAAAATGTATATATATTTTTTTCAAATGACCCAGCTTAAACCCACACATATACAATCCGCTTTGACATTCATCTTTTAACTATTTAATGGTAACATTGAACATCGTTAGAGCTGAGCTCAAATGACAACTTTCAAATTAAAATACAGTAGAATCTCTTTAATCCGGCACGTTCGGAACCACGGCCAGCGATTTTGCAGGATTATCGAACGTTAATATGGTTTTAACGGGAATACCAAAGAAAAATTAATACAATGATATTTAGAACAAGTTGTAATAAGCTGCTCACTGGCAAGAAAAAATACACATCAGCGTTACTGTTTAAAAAGTCTGTGATATCACGTTGTCTCCGTAATTCGGATCTTTTCTTCAAAACATCTTTACAGATTATACACAAATTTATTATTTCTGCAGAGTTATATCTTTTGTTGAAGTCATCAAATTTTAGAAATGTATTTAATGATTCAGAAGCCTGTTTCCACGAGACTTTAGCTTCATCTGCCATGTCTCCTTCTTCTTCATCCGAGCTGGCGGTCAAGGACAACAAACGGCTGAATCCAACCGAAAAAACCGAACGCGAGCAGCTCGATCGATGCCGGATTATAGAATGTGCCGAACCAAAGGATGACGGATTAAGAAGCTTCTACTCTAGCAATATGCTGGAGCATTTTTCAGTTTTTCATGGGAAGATCCATCTATACTTGGAAAGAAGAGAAAGTTAAATATGATGGCTCAGCCACATCTGAGAGTATAATTCTCCGAAGTGACATTGTGACTCCGCAATTGACCACCAAAGCAGAATAAAACACTGGTATGTTATTTTATTTTAAAGTCGTATGGTTGGTACCACGCAAGGAAATGTGTAAAAAAAATTAATTTTCACGTAAATATTCACGAATATATCATATATTCAACAAATGATGGAGTAGGAAAAATAAAATCTAATTTAAAAGAAAAGTTCAATTTAATATTACGAATTAGTACAGAATGGGCCCTTATTTTCTTAAAATTATAAAAATTAATTCAGCTGCATTTCGTATAATAATATAATCAACTCAGATTTAACTTCCTTCAAAAAAGTTTGTAAATTAATTTTAGATTTGCCTATTCATTATTCAGTTGTGAGTTTGGATAAAACGGTATTACGATATACGCAGAAAATTTTCAGATCAATTATTACTACATAATTGTTAATTACATTACGTTCAAAATTATCCAATATATGCATATCTCAGTCGATAATTAAATTTTCCTCTTAATTATAATTAAATTTCATCATGGAGGAGAGCTAATTCAAGACAGATTAGTAGTATTTGTAATTTCGCCTAGACCAGCGGATCCCAACCTTATATAATGCCGTGACCCCGAATAGTGAGTGATTCGTAGTGAGTGATTCGTATGTAACTCGCGATCTTAAATAGCCATTCGTATGTAACCCGGGACTCTACTCTAGGGTTGGAACGTCGATGTTCCAACGATTTAATCGACGTATCGATTAAATGGTTAATTGGTTTATATCGATGTTTGTTCACTACTTCAACGACTTTGCTGCGACAGCGCAATTTAATCAAATTTTTCAAACAAAACTTACTGTTAAATGAAAATATTGTGAAAAATTAAATGGCAAAATTGAAATATTTCTCATATATTGCTTTATATTTATATTAAGAGAAATGCACATTACATCACCAATATTGGATTACTAATTTAAATTTTAAGAAACGTTTTTCCCCTCCATAATGAAAATCTTAAAAATCAAACCTTTTTTAATAATAATTATCGGGCTATCCATAATATTTTCGCGACCTTGCGTCAACCCTCCGCGATCATGAATTAGGTCGCGACCGGAGTTTAGGAACTCCTGGCCTAAACAGTGATATAAGCATAGTTGTTTACGTCTTTCAATTCATATCGTTTTGAACTGTGATCTTTTCGATCGGTTTTAATCTCATTCTGCAATTGTTCATAATTTTCAGTAACGAATGAATGAATGAAAATACATATTGACTACACACTGCTGAACACAAAAATGATAACACATAAGGAAGACATTGCATAACACCAAAGTTTTGTCATATATATATATAGCGTCGGAAGCGATATGCCAATGATGCAAAGTGCAGCGCTCATCTGTCTTCGACACAGGACTCATGGTGTTAGGATTTTTGTGTCATGTGGTGTACACTGAGATACCTTTGATCATACTTTACACAATCATAGTAGTTTAAATATAATTTTGGTTTAAAATTGACATTTCTTTCGAAACTAAAATGTAGAAATATGGCAAATTTTTAGCCCCGTTTTTGGGTTTTATCCCCGATATGCATAATGTATAAAAATTAATAAAAAACTACTCCAATTGGCACAGGAGGGAAACATAGTGGGGGAAGAGACCTAGGGGAAGAAAAGAAGAGGATGGATGGATGACGTAAAGGCTTGGACTAGGCTAAGCACGGAAGACATTATCCATGCCAGCAGAGACAGGAAAATGTGGCCGCCAACCTCCGAATCGGAGAAGGCACTTGATGATGATGATGATAAAAATTCTTAGAATACATATGCTCCTTATAAAATATCGAGTGTAACCTGTTATGCAAGGAATTATTACATTAAATACCTGAACAATCTTTTTATACAAGAATAAATGACCTTCGTATAGAAGAATGTGATTAACCCTGGCATAAGAAAATGATTGATCCTTATATACAAGAATGTAACCGACTCTAGCATGCAAGAAAAAGTGATTGATCCTTTTATACAAGAATAAGCAATTAATCCTGGTATATAAATATAAGTGATTATCCTCTGCATATAATAAATGATTAATCCTTTTATAAGAATATGATACTCGCATGCAAGTATTTATTTATACTCGAATACAAGTATTTATTTATTCTCGTGTACAAGTATTTATTTATACTCGTGTACGAGTATTTATACTCGTATACAACTATTTATTTATAACCTCATAAAAGCATTTACTTATACTCGTATACAAGTATTTATTTATAATCTTATAAAATCATTTAGTTATACTCGTATACAAGTATTTATTTATACTTGTATTCAAGTATTCATTTATACTCGTATACAATTATTTATTTATACTAATATACAAGTATTTATTTATACTCGTATACAAGCATGAGTGATTGTTCTTTGTGTACAAGAAAGTTATTGCTACTGACATACTACAAGAAAGAAGGTCATATAAATATCAAAAATACAAAAAAGAGCAGCAGCAGAGATCATAGAAACTCCCTTGCAAATAAGGGCAGATACTTTATGAACCAGCATGACAACATAAAGCTCAACTATTTTTAAAATACTTTAATAGATCAAGAAATTCTGTATTAACAGGAATTACTCACGAAACCTCCAATTGCGGTTCCATTCATATCAATGTGGCATTAATAATTTACTACTTGTTTTCCTTTAGAAATTTATAGGAAAGTACATTCAGGCTTATGTTTTTTCAAGTGGCTTACTAATAACTAGAACAAAAATTGCGATACCTTTTTCACAGTACGATGTGTGTCGGAGGCACTATAAAATGAAGCCAGCTTCCTTAGACAAAAGTTTAAGGTTCATGATAAATTATAACAGGAGCACTTTTGATAGGAGGAACCTTGTAAATGTTGCCATTTTTTCCAAGACCAGCAGTGAAACAGTAGGAATCTAGTGCAATATTATACGTGGCAAGGTTTCTAGACAACGATGCCAGATTTTCTTCCTCAGAGTTCGCCGTAAAAATCGATTAATATACAACCTTGCACAGAACAAATTTTGCATTCTTACCAAAATTCTACGAAAACAATATAATTTCAACGCAATACTACACTTGCAGATTGTTTCGAAGGAATTTCTAGATTATTTTACCAACCCTGCCACAAAAACAACATTGAGACCGAAAATCCAAATGATGCTGAGTTTGGCCTAGAAGTCCATGAGCTCAGCTTATCTTTTAGGCAGTGGGTGGACCACAAGTCACGACAAGATGCGAAGGATAACAGGCGCCCATATGCAATAAACTCAAGGAAAGCGGAACGCCATTATAATGAGAAGGAAGACTCGGAAGATACGTTACAACAGCTGTGGATACATAGAGAGCATGGTTGTTAACCACGAGCAGTAGCACGGTTAACTGCTTTCAGAATTGTTGAATATGTATCTGATGAAATCATGCTCGGACTCGCTGAAGAAATTGTTCAGCTCAGTAAATAATTTTACAGCAGGCTTATAATGAAACAAATGTTTATCATGGGTTTATGGTTCTCGAAAATCAATTCGCTGAATTATTATGGCGCAAGGGCAATAAAGGTCACCCTGAACCAAAACGAAGCGTATGGATGGATGCGCAAAAAGAAAGTGGGAACTTTTTTTCTCGAGGATAATATTTTAGAAAGTTGTGAAAATTACTCGAAGAGCAGACGTTTCTACCTTCCAAGAGTTCGCGTCCCTTATAATTTGAATGTGTCCTTACTCACAGAGTTTGAAGTTTTCCAAAACTGTTTAGCACAGGGTTGTCCAATATGCGGCCCGCCGACAATTGCTCCAGATAAAGAGAAAATTCAAAATAAATTTTTTTTTTTTTTTCAGAAATGTGGAAAAACCGTGGGAGAAGCATGGGTTCTTTCTCCCTTTCCATATCGCAAGTGAATAGAATGAAGGGAAGCTTTAGTAAGTTTCTTCTTCTTCTTTTTTTCTATTTTTTTTGAGAAACTCGCTGGCCCGCGAGATCCGTGGAAATTTTTAAGCGGCCCACTGCCCGAAATGGTTGGACAACCCTGGTTTAGTGCATTTATATAATCTATAGTCCGTTAACTGAAAATTGGCGGGTAGTACCGTTAGAATTGAAGGTAGCTGACGTCACAGAGGGCTTGTTTCATTGCAAAAACGAGTTATCAAAGACGCCCTTCCCTCTACTGAAATGAAACAAGCCGTCTGTGACGTCGGCTCCTTTGAATTATAACGGTGCTACCCGCCAATTTTCCGCGAACGGACTACACTAGGCACTGTGTCTGGGACTTACGAAAGTAGCGTGCATAGCAACTGGGTCACTAAAATTCAGGAATTTAAGAACACGTGGAATTTTATTCTGCAAATATATGTTTTGTATATTTATATACAATTTATTATATATATTATGCAATGTATTCTGATGAGCCAAATTAAAAGGATAAAAGCATACGAAAAGCTAATATAGAAATTATATACCAAAAAGAGCATAAATCACAACAGTGCTGAAGAAAACACACTGTCAGTGCGAACTTCGTTATTATTACTATATATATATAAAATATATTTCCATTTATATTCTATATTATATAATAATATTGTTATTTATAATATTTTGACCTTTGGTATATAAATACCGCACATGTTGAGTGATTTCCTAATGTAATAAATTTATTGGACACGGCTGTATATTATTTGGAACATGGAGCGTAAGGTTAGTACAAATATAACACGAAACTGTAAATTTTATTGATTTTTAATAACGGATCACGGGATAGACCGTTTGTTAAATTAATTAATCGTTATTAATTCACGATTAATGATTTGGTCTGAGTGTGCTGCAAATGAAAAGTATTAAAGTACCTATAATAACAAACATTTTTAATGTAGTATGCATCTGAATGCTGTTCGCAAAATACCTCGATGCATTTATTTTTAGAATTATCTTTTTTTAATAGGTACTCGTTCATTATTTTCAGCAAAAACGTGCATACTTGCTTAATAGTCACCCTGGGATTAAAAAAGAGAACCAATACAACTGCTACATCACAGACTTATCTGTACATATACTTTGTATTGTATATACAGGGTGCTTAGGAAAATCCGAATGCGGCTAATAACTTTTGAACCAAGACAGATATTGCAACCAAAGTTAGGTATTGGTATAGTAAAATGACTATGCACTATCAGATGAGATGAACAGCAGCGCCCCTGGTGGCGAATTGAGGAAGTTAAAAATTTTATTTCGAAAAATAATGAAGATGAGGAAATATTTTCAATTAGGAAGTTGTAGAGCATCCTTCACTTAGTAAAGAAAGAAATAATGGAGCACATGGAATATGTACATGTACTGAGACAAAATAAGGTATTCCGAAGTTTCAATGCATCGCTTTCAGTTAATGCTTTCTGATGTTTTAAAAGTTGAATTGAAGTTCTTATAGGAGAGAGAGACCACCTCTCTCTCTCCTATAAGAATTTTAATTCAACCTCTAAAGCGATTTATTGAAACTTCCGGAACACCTCATTTTGGGGCAGTGCGTATACATATTGAATGTGAGCTGTATATCTTTTCCTACTAACTGAAGAATGCCCTACAATTTCCTAATAGAAAATATTTACCTAGCTTCATTGTTTTTAGAAATAAAATTTTTAACTTCCTCAATTCGCCATCAGGAGCGCTGCTGTTCATCTCGTCTGATAGTACATAGTCATTTTATTAACTAATATCTAACTTTCTTTGCAATATCTGTCTTGGTTCAAAAGTTATTGGCCGCATCCGGTCTTTCCTAGGAACCCTGTATAGGTATGAAGATATTAGATACTGAGAAGTATGAGACAATAGATACTTAAGAAGAATACGATAAAATGTGCAAGATGAGAAAGGGGATACTGATAAGTACAAAGACATAGCCAGGTGTTCGTATGAAGATATGACACCGAAGCCTGGATATTAGATACTGATAAGCATGCGAGAAGTATGAAGATATTATACTGAAAGTATTATTACCCGAAGATATTAGATACTGAGAAGTAAAGAGACACTACCACCGCTTGATGAAGTAATACGATAAAATGTGCAAGTCCGCGTAAAGCGGGTAAAATACTTTTATTAAACACATGAGCCAGGTGTTCGGCTGTCCATTGAACAGCCGAACGCCTGGCTCATGCGTTTAATAAAAGTATTTTACCCGCTTTACGTGGACTTGCACATTTTATCGTATTATATTAGATACTATTTCCACAACAGATAACACCTAACACATACTTGGCGACTTTTTTTTTTGTTATCAATATGTTGGTTTAGCGATATGTAATTAAATGCTCTTTTGGATAACTAGTGCAGTTCTTTGCAACTACATACTGAAAATCGAATTTTCCTTATTCGAAATCGGGTTCGCCTTCTTATTTCGGATAATTGAGGTTCCATTGTACGTCCAAAGAGATGAATTACACGGCAAATGTTGCCAATTAAAATGGCCAAATCGACTGTTACAGCGAAGCTTTTTCGCCAAACGTGACGACAAATTGGGACCGAAGTTCCCGAATCGCCGCACGTTTAAATGGCATTAGTAAAGGCAAAATTTTCATTCGTCGCACGTTTCAAGGAAAGGATTGCTAAAACCGCTGATTCCAACATTGATAGGATTTCACACGTGATACATACGATGTATGTATATCGTAATCGGTAAAATATAGACACATAAAATGAAACCCCTGGAATGACCTCCGGGATATCTCATCTTTTAATCATTAAATTGGGTGTCAAACAAAGGAAGACAAAATCAAAAGAGCGGAAAAACACACCGACATCCAACAAAATCGAACACAGTATTCATATTCATTACCATTAGGGAGAGAGGGAAATCAACGTTTGGTTTTGCAACTCTTCCACCACGTGCAGGATGGACAAACCTGTAGCATGGAAAATAAAGTTGTATTGTATTGTATATTCTTTATTTAGCTGTCTTGGCGACGACTGAAGTCGCCAATGGGTCATAATGATTAGCAGCACGCTGATAAACGCGCCACTTGTTTAAAGTCAGTGTTTCCAAAACTGTTGCGACATATCCCTCTTTTGGGAGTTTTCCCCAACTGGCATTTCCCCCTCTTCTCGGCTGAAAACATATTCGAATTAACCTGAATCAACGGTGAGGCTTTATCTATGTTGAGACAAATTAATGTCAAATTAAATTAATAATAAATAATTATCAATAATTATATTAAATGAATATAATTATATTAATTAATATTAATGAAATAATTTATTCATTAAGTATTGTTGCAATAAAAGTTGTGCATGTATATCGTAATTAAAATATCAATTGAAAAGTAATTATGGTAATGTCAACATTTCAGAAACATATCATTCTAACGATGACAGCAACAATACTGATTACCATTTTAAATTATATAATTCGTCACAACCTTGTTGATCCTGATGTTACGTCACATTTCCATGATGCGCAGAATATTTCCTATGTATTGAATGTTCATTTATTTATTAAAAAAAAACATGGGTTGACATGACTGCCTCACCGCTTTAATGATATAATGTATCATAACTCTCAAATAATTTGTAAATGTTCTTCCCATTTAAGGATCTGTTAATAATTAACTGTATGGTTCAATCAGGGCGGAGGACAAACAAGGATCGTACGTCAGATTCATTGTGTTAACTGTGAAATAATCTATTGCTGATGTGTTTAAAACTACATATATAATATGTTAAAAACATGTTAGTATCTTGAAAATCATATATGATATGTTGAAAATCACATATGATATGTTGAAAATTATATATGATATGTTGAAAATTATATATGATATGTTGAAAATGTTAATATATGTTGAAAATCATATATGTAATACGTTAATAAGCATGTTAATATGTTGAAAATCATATATGCACATGTTAATAAGCATGTTAATATATTGAAAATCATATATGTAATAATCTTAATAAGCATGTTAATAATCAAAGATGTTAAAAATCATATATATATATATATATATATATATTATGTTGAAACCACATATATAACATGTTAAACCATATATATATATATATATAATTCGTTGAAAACCATATATACAATAAGTTGAAAAGTTAACCTCGGAAAGTAACGAGTTAATTTCACGTGTCATGACCAAACTGAAAAATATATCAAATCAATAACGCTGTCTGGTTTCGTTTGGGGTTCGGCATTTGCTATGGGGAAAATCTATCGTTGTCATGGAAGTTATTATTAGACGCAAACTGAATTCCAACACCGTGAAAATTACTATTATTATTTGTGCAGTAGATGAAATTTTCTCATTTCTATTTCAAACCTGGGGTCTAAAAATGCTATTTCTGGTATTTTATTAACTCCTAGAAATGAGATAGGTATACCGGATAGATGTTATTGTTCAAACGGATGCTCGATTGAAATTTACCATCTTGATCCCGGCCCCTTTTCTGATCATTTGCATAAAGATTAAGCTATATTAATTCCATCGGATATGGCAATTTCAATAAATCTCTTGGCTTATTTGAAAATATATTAATTCCATTAAAATGTAAATATTTCATTCCATATTTCCTAACCTTTTGTTAGCCTCCCCCCACAAACCTTCCCTACCCTTAAATTTTAGCTGGCTTTATACCCCCCCCCCACAAGCTTTCAAGGATGAGATATTAATGCAATGTACAGGGATATATCTGAGAATAGAGAGTCATCTACTTCGGCCACCTTTCCCATCAATTTCAGATACAACAATCGTTATCATCACGGAGTGCACACAATTAAAGGAAAATCTAGGAAAGCAAATATTAATCACTGTACTGAAAAGAATACAAAATATTGTGAGTTAAAGAAACTTACTTATTGCGCAGTCTCAGAAATTCTAAGTGGGATTCAACCACACGCGCATTTTATGACACTTGGGCGAATTACGCAGGTGGGAGCAGGAAGAGTGTAAAGTGCATCATATCTGCGTATGAAATGCCAGCACGACGTATGATCAGTCGGAGAACTATACGGCTCTCATAACGGTTCCCCCTACTCGTTTAGAGGCCGCTAATTAGTTCTTGGAACGGTTTATATATTACTAAATTTTCAAACATAAACTGAGCGACAAAAAAACTTTTAATGTTTGAAGCTTGACGTTTCGCGATTCATCTGTGCAACCTCCTTCGGAAGATAGAAGTCAGAGATGGGATTTGCTTAATACTAGGGATTATATTTTGAAGAAGGTTCGCATAGGCGAAGCAAAACGTCAGGTTTGAAATATTAGAAACTTTTATTTTAAAAAATAGAAAATTCGAACATGTGTGAATAGTACATAAACCAAAGAAAATAGCTGTCTAGCACATACACTCAGGAAAGAACCACACAGTGCAGAATAAAGGATTTTGTGGGCCCTTGAGCTGGAAGGAGAGAATGGGCCCCCTAAAGTATGGAGTCTCCGCGATATTCAATCAATAAATCATGAATTTTTCTTTGAAGTACATAATATATATAAAAAAAAAATCAGTTCATCACTATTGAAATTTAGTCATCTAAATAAACAAGATTAAAATAGTTCTTGAACTTTGATACTATAAAGCGCCATCAAAGCATGGAGTTAAGAGTGCTATGGAGAGGGTATTCTGGAAGGGAATTGAGGCAGCATGGACACACGGGGCGTGGCCTATTTTAAACATGACGGCAGTTGTTTACCCATAATCCTGTGCGGAACTTTGAAGTTTGGATCACGTTTTGACACTATGTCAGACCTGGCATGATGTCAAAATGGACCACTGGATGTACGATCAAGTCAATGTTCACAAAACATCATGCTAATTGAAATTGGATTTGAAATTGGAATATATTTATTAGAAATTCATTTGGCTTTTATTAAATTGTAAACATGACAATCTACTGTGTAGACTTCGGCTGTAAAATTAGCTTTAAAATCATTACACATCATGTTTTTCCAAAATTATCAGCAAATTTATAAAATTAAGAAATTTGTAAAGCTAACAACATAACAAAATTATTAGCACCCGATTTATATAATTAACATATTCATAAAATAATTATTAGTATATTTGTATAATATATTAATAATTAAGTATTAATTAATAATTAATAATAAAGTAATTATTAGCATATTTATATGATAAAAATATAAAATAATTATTAGCATAGTTATATAACAAAAAGATTTATGAAATAATTATTAGTATATTTATATG
>QLNU02015359.1:77588365-77674148 GCA_006491805.2 Dysdera silvatica | reverse complement strand
AAAACCAGGTATTTATCATCGACATTGCAATACCAGGTGACAGCAGAATTAAAGAGAAGGAATTCGAAAAAAAAATCTCCAAATATCGTGACCTTGCAATAGAAATTAATAGACTCTGGAAAAAACAAGTAACAGTCATCTCGATTGTGATAGGTGCACTGGGGGCCATCACACCTAATTTAAAGAACTTCCTAGAAAAACTGGACATTACTGACATAACGACAACAGACCTACAAAAAACTGCCTTACTGGGCACCGCCTATATATTAAGAAGATATATGGACAGTTCTCAGGTTTCTGGGTGAGACTTGAACTGAACCAAGAACTCCAGATCAAGAGGATAGTGATTATCTCCTTGACACTGTGTAACACAACAATGTATACCAGACATAATAATAATAATAATAATAAAATGAATATAGAAATGAAAAACAGAAAAAACAAAATAGAAGAAAATGAAAGAAATGAACAAAAATTCAGCCCATGCAGTTTCCATTGGGGAAACCGTCTTTTTAGCTCAGGCTGTTTATCTATTAGAACCATCCCACTATCCAGACCTCTAGAAAATGTTTCCCCTGATGATGAATTTTCTAAGGTCATTGCAATTTGGTTCATTTCTCTTTCATTTTCTTCCATTTTTTTTCTTATTTCCATATTCAATTTAGTGTAATCATTTATTCCTTCTTTTATTATCATTGCATGATTATTTTGATTACTTTGTTTTGCTTATTACATAATACTTTCTTTCTTCTATTGTTGATCCATTGCCGCTTATAGTGTATAATCACAATTAAAATATGCGTGTATAGCTGTTTTCTATATTTTAACTTCAGTTGCAGATGCTACGGTACTGCAGGTTGCTCTGGCATTTTGTGAAAATCAACAGCAATGCATATGACAATTTGTGAAAATATGCAAATGCACAAATACTATTGTTGTGATCACTATTTTTGGATCTTCAACAGTATGTCACCTTTACACTTTAAGCACAGTCTTCTTGATCAAATTCATACCTTATTTGCCTGATATTTTTTAACATAAAAAGTTGAAGAACTTTTTATATTTACTACAAATAAAAAAGGCTCCATTGGCAATAAATAGAGAAGAAACTGAAGGAAGAAATCACCACTAAAAATAGTCTACTCATCCTAAGGAGAAGGCAAAAAGGTTATATTTTTGAAAATAATATGTAAAATTATTCTGTTATAAATTATCTGTAGGGAAGATACTTGTTATATCTTGGACCCCCCCCCCTTTCCAAATTAGGCTAGCTAGACCTGCAGACATCATTGTCAGTTCATTGTGGAGAACTACTGTAACCGAGTATTAAATAAAAAAAACTTTGCTTGTTTTTTTTTAATTCAGGGCAATATGTAGGGATGATTCTAAATGGATCTCAATCATTAAAATTAATTCAGAACATTTTTGTATTGCTATAAAGTTTTTGTTAAAGCTTTATTACAAGGAGCATTATTTCAGTGACTCATTTCTAGTTTAATAGATATTTTATACCATCAGGAAACAATACTTTCCGGGAATCAACCCCAGTTCTCCTGCTTGCCAGGCAGATGCACTGTCCATTATGCTAATATCATAACAGATACATGTTAGAACTTTTTTTAGTTATAAATTGTAAACTGGTCCATGCACAACATAATCGCAAAAAGAAAGCAAAATTGATGTCAAATTACATCTATAGTACTACCTACATCATCAGATAAAGTTATTGGGCATCTGTAGCATAACAGGCACTGTATCTGCCCAACGAGTGTAAGACAAGGGTTAGGTTTCTGGAACGTATTTTTTCTGATGGTATAAATAACATCTTAGTAAACATTATCAGTTTGATTACTTTGTAGCTAAATAATGCTATTTATAGCATAATCTGGATACTTTTAACAGCATGTGTAGAAAATTCCCTGACTATTCTGGTCTATGAGCACCCTGTATTACACTTTTACTGATGCTAAGTAAGTGCGCCTTTACTTTGTATATATTTTTTTCTAAGATTTTCGTCCCCCCTTAAAAATACATGAAAAGACTAACAAATAAGATACAAAATTATTTTATTTACGTATACAAAATTTACACATCAATTATATACAGCACATACATACATCATCGTAATCTAAAAGCCACAAATAAGCTAGGACGCTTTACTGAATTTAAAAATAAGTCTTATGACACACAGCACTAACTTTGATATTTACACATAAATAAAAACATGGCCAAAGCTACTGGCTTAGATATACTATTTAGTCTAACAAAATAGATATTCTGTTTATGATTGCAGTGATTTTTTAAACTACATAAAAAAATAAATTGTATGAAAGAACACTAATTATAAAGGTATATATATAATATAGTCACCATAGGCACCATCTCCATGGGGCCCAGGCCCTTTCAGCCCCCCCAATAAGAAAAACCTCAAATAGAACTGAAAAAGTAAAATCAGTGAGACAAGAATAAGAAATTGAATTTCTGGAAAAACAGAGAAGCCGAAAAGTTCACAGAACTCCTTAAACTGTGATTCTATAGCAAATAGCCATATCTAGATCAAAGATGTGTGTCAATTTGGGATGTCAAGACTCAGATTTTATTTATGAGGAAACAGGACTATAATATGCTTTTTATTTGCTTCAAACAATAATTGATTATTTCTATTTTTATGTATATTTTTTCAGATTACATGTATAACCTTTTACTATCAATTCCTAAATGTGCAAATATTAAACATAATTAATAGAAACAAGATTATTAAAATACATCGTATCATAACAGTAATAAGTGCGATCCATCAATGATGGGTATGTGCAATTATGGTATGTGATAAATAATCTTAGTATTTATGTGAAGTTAGTCGCAAGTAAATACAAAACAAACAAATTTTTTTTTATTCATTTTAATTATTTACTTATGTTTCTCGTATTCCTCACATTTGTTTAATAATATTTTTCAGCTTTTTTTTATTTCTACGGGTTCATTTTCTAATTTTGGCCACTTAGAATTAATACTATGTTTGACTTTTGTTCACATTTATGTACGCTTATTTATTTACGCATGTGAAGTAGTACATATTTAATACACACAACAACAGAATTGAAGGTATTATATCACACGTGTGGGTCCCGAGTAAATGCTGCAGCATAACCCGCTCGAGACCCTGCAGAAACCAAATACACACTTGAGTGACTCATCAATATAATTTTAACCCTTTGCACTCCAGGCTATTTAGCCAAAGGAATTCAAAGCCATATACTGAATGTCGCTACGGCGGAATGCAAAGGTTTAAATTACTTTATTTAGGGATTTTGTCATCGCTCCTGCAGCTTTTCCTCAATCAGTTCCCTTTTTAAATTATTTTTAAATTCTTTATAACTCTTTATTTCTCTTGTTTCCTCGTTTAAGACATTCCACAATTTAGGTCCTCTATATTTTACGTTATTTCTGCTTTTTTCTGTTCTTATTTTAGGTACATGTAACATTTCATCTGTTCTTAATATTAACTCTTCATTCAAGTATTGTCCATATGTTATATTTATTATTCCATTAAATCTTTTATTTTGGATTCTTTTGTACATTTTTTTCAGTATACAATATGCGTTTAATTTGCTTACTGGAATAATACTAGTTTCTTCCAATATGACTCTCCAATCCCACTCCTGGTTACCATACATACAGTGTTACAAGGAATTTACTCTAACTTTTTCTACTAATTTCAGATTTAATTTCCCCAAACACAATTACAGTACATAAGATGACAATGAAGAAATGTGTAATATAATTCAATTTTTATGTTTTTGGATAATTCCTTTGCTATTTTTTTTTAATTAAACCCATACCTCTACTTATTTTCTTAGATATTTTGCCTATCATGTTAATTCCATGTTGTCTGTTATTGTTACTCCCAATAAATCTGTTTTATGAATTATACTTATGATTTCACCATTTATTGATATATTCCATCCATTTTCCAGTTTTTCTATATTTTTATCTTTGAATATCAGTATGTTTGTTTTTTTACCATTTACTTTTAATTCATTATTTGCAAACCATCGTTCTATTTTCCCAACTTCTTCAATTGTCTTATCCAGCAACCTCTCCTGATCTTCATCCCATATTATTGTGCTTGTGTCATCCGCAAAGAGAGTCATTTCCCCTCCTTCTGCTGCATTAAAAATATCGTTTATATAGAGGCAAAATAAAAGCGGTCCCAATATAGACCCCTCTAGTATGCTATAGTTATTTCTTATGAAATCTGTTTTTTGTTCATTATTAAATACTATTTTCATTCTATTATTTAAGTAGTCTCTTAATAAATTATTTATTTTCCCTCCAAATCTGTATACTTTCATTTTTTCTAGTAGTACAGGGTGATTATAATTAAAGTTCAACTTTCAAAAAGCTGTAAAAAAAGAACCACTGCTCAGAATGACCTGAAATTTGAACTGAATATACTCGAAGGAGGAGGAAATGGTATGGAATTAGAAAAAAAATAGTTCTAAATTTTAGCAATAGATGGCGCTTTAAGCGTCATAACGTAAATGGGTGTAGCTACAAGTGACATTTGAATCGCAATACGATAGCTATGGCGTGCGTTACATGTTAAACCAACTGTACTTTTCAACATGCATGACTGTATCGTTTTCTTTTTTTTTCACTGAAAAAAAAAACTTCCAAGTCATTCAACAGTTATGGCACTGTTAGCGGAAAGTCCATCCACCGTGACAGGGTCGTACCACATCAGATGGGAAAAATCGGTTTTTAATTGTCCTGAGGCTAAAAACTACATAAAAAGCAACGATGAAATCGGTTTTTAATTGTCCTGAGGCCAAAAACCGCATAAAAAGCAACAATGAAATCGGTTTTTAATTATCCCGAGACCAAAAACCGCATAAAAAACGATGAAATCTGTTTTTAATTGTCCTGAGGCCAAAACCACTTCACTGGCTTTGCAATGTGCGGAGGAGCGCCATCTTGCATAAAAATGCTACCCACACATGCATGCTGTTGAAGTGTTGGAATGATGTGGTTGCGCTTTCTTTGAATGATCTGAGTTACACTGTACCTGGATCGTCAATATTATTATTGTCTTCCAAAATCGGTAACGAAGACATCCGGAACCTCAAACTGCTTTCCAAGTTGTCCACTGAATGGGAGACGCATTCCAGAAACTCTCCTACAGTATATACACCTATTAGGAAAAAGGAGTTATTGTAAAATTTATCTCCCTACAAAATTACATTATGTTAATAAATAGTGTCTACTGAATCTTGGAAATGCAATTTCATGGCCTTTTCTTGGCAATATGTAAAATATACCACAAGTGAGACTATCTACGACATACTATCAAATCCTCTAAAACCTTTATCACATTATTGGTTTAAGCTGGGAACCAGGGGCAAGATCAAAAGGCTAGTTTTTCTAATGAATATCATGATCAAGCCTGCTGCAGATCATGGTCTTGGTTATGGTCTCCCGTTTGATCCCTAAATGTGATACAGGCTTCAGATACACATGATTATTGAACATTTTCACATATTGGGCCACTGGATATTTTCTGGTTATTTTCTTAGGATAATTTAAAAATGTTTGTCTCTACTTCACGCAAAAGGCAGTTTCAAAAGCAAGTTTGAAATAGGGTCATTTTGTTTAGTAAGTGATTATAATGAAAAACTTAATTTTATAAAAGAAAATAAGCCCACAAAAGAAAAAAGTGTCTTGCCAATTCTAGATCTATTAAGTGGTATGGAGAACGGAAGGCATCTCATTCTTTTTGGAGCTACCAGTAATTTAGGGAAGAGGGGAATTACTTACAAAGGAAATTAATGAATACCCACCAACTTTCAATAAAGAAAGAAAAAAAAAGACCCAGGGTCCTCCTCCCCTCAAAAAAAAAAAGGTATAGAGGTGAATTGTGATCACTCACGGAAAACACAGAATTTTTTCCTAAAAATAGATTCTTTCAAAAATCGGTAAAAATGCTTAAAAAGTGCGTTTTTTTTTGCCAAATCCAGTAGAGTTGGCAGGTATGTTAATGTACCTTAAGAAGCAACAAAAGATTAAATAACATATAAAATAAATTGCTTTTAAATACGCAAAATTTATTCTATTAGTTTTTAAAATATAGTCAACAATTAACTTTTCTTAATGATGCTCTTGACTTTCCCTCTAAAATTTCAAACTTCCCTAACTTTTGAAGTTAGAAAAAAATTCCCCGACCTTTCCAGGTGGGTAGACACCTTGCGATTTTTTATAACTATAGTAGAAAAGATTTCTGAAGTTAACTTAAACATACCAGACCCTAAATTAGTTTCAGCATTTCTGATTCTGTCATTTTGAGCTTTGAAAGCTGATTTTTGCTGGTTGTTGTAACGACCACCATTCTGATGCATTAGGGATTTCAAGGATACATCCATGTCCATATCAACAAGAATTACTAAAATGTTGATGCAAAATATATAAGCTTTGTACACATATATGCATATTATTTAATATTTACTGAAGAGAAAATATTTTTAAGATAATTAAAAAAGAATATACATTGAATAAGAATTAAAGCCCCACATGAACGAATAAATAAAAAAATATTATATATACAGGGTGCATCATAAATTCGTGCAAACTTCAAAAATTCATTAATGCTCAAAAGAATATTTCGGTTTGTGTGAATATGATCAGAGGGACATTGGATTTTTTTTCCATGTATAAAAAAAAATTTCAAAAGTAACTGAAAGAGGGCACTCACACTTCATACTGAGACGTTTTATGCACATCAGGCTAGCAATAAAACAAATGGCAGGAAATGGATTCATCATTTGATGCCGGCAGCACGTTATCGTTACCAGATCAAGCGTTGGTGGTTAAACTTTTCTACACGAATGGTGAATTCACAACTATTGCATTGCGAAAGTTTCGCACGGAGAACAGACTGAAGGCGCAAAAAAGCCCTATTTCATTGAATGGGATACTGAATTTAGTACGACGTTTTGAGGAAATGGGGAGTTTGAAGGATCATCCACAAAGTGGCAGACCATCCTTGAGCGTGGACCGCATCCATGTTGTACAAAGTGTCATGGAAGAATTGGGAGCCAAGACAACAATGGGAGTAGCATTGCTCATGAAGCTGGGAGAATAACGGGGATTCCGGAATCGTCAATTCGACGTATTCTGATGGAATCTGTATCCGTACAAAATACAGGCACTTCACCAATTATTACCGGCAGAAACAGATGAAAGACAAAAATTTGCTACATGGGCGCTTGCATAAATGGAACGTGACCCACAATGGTTGTTGAATGTCATGTGGACGGATGAAGCCCACTTTTCACTGCATGGTGATGTCAATACGCAAAACAGTTATATTTGGGCGACGTCAAACCCTCGTGACTACCTCACTAAGCCACTGCATTCTCCTCATGTGACTGGTTGGTGTGGTTTCACCGCGTCTTTCATTTTGAGCCCTTTCTTTTTTGAAGTGCATTGTCCTATATCCGGTTGGAAAACATGTACAGTCACTGCAAAACCGTATGTTACGCCTTTGAGTGACCAGGTTGTGCCTGCATTGCAGAAAAGACATGCATTACCTGTCATCACCTTCATGCAGGATGGTGCCCGGCCCCACTTTGCACGTGCAGTCAAGACAGTCCTCTTGGAAACTTTGACGGAAGGCCGAGTGATAAGTCAAGGTTGTAAGTTTAAGTGGCCCTCGCGATCACTAGACTTCACCCCGGAAGATTTTTGGTTGTGGGGATACTTGAAATCTTGTGTGTACCGGGGCTCCCCTGCCACTTTGATGAAACTGAAAGATGCCATTCAACGGACCGTCAGTGGAATCGATGCCGACATGCTACACTCAGCTGCAATAGGCGTAGTGACACGCCTCACTTGCCTAATACCTTGTGGTGGTGGTCATGTTGAACATCTTTTACTTTAAAATAGTAAATGCACAGTGTCATGTTATTGTGATCTGTTTCACAGTCTGTTTATGTTTGCCTGATTTGCATAAAATGTCTCAGTAGAATGTGTGAGTGCCCTCTTTTCTCCTCTCTCTCTGGATCTCTGAACTCCAAATCCAAATTGGCAATGGTAATCTAAAATATGAAAGAATATTTCAGAAGATAAAATACTAAATGAATAAATACTATCACAGACCTGACAACCTCTCACAACCAAAACTCGTAACATACGACATGTGGTGACAATTTTTTAATCTCACTTCAGCTATTAAAACTCTTGATCGTGGATGCAGAATGTGCCCTATTCTGACTACAAGACAATTTTCCGCCGCCAGCCGACAATTTCCCCAGGCTGGGAGAGAGGAGCTTAAAAAAAAAAATCGAACTGGGCGGGGGTGGGTGGATGATGTCGTGGTTGCCCATGTGGTTTCCAAGTGAGAAAGCAAGCTGAAGACTAATAATGGGTGTGTCTTTTACAAGGCCAACATGCCCATATCCACGTGGTTTTGAAGACAAAACAGTCTGGAGAGAGGTAATGGGCTGATTGAGCACTCACCGGAATACAGCTGTATATTAGCAACTCCTCTAGGTAAACTCTTAAACCACTGAAAGTGGATAGTGTTTTCGCTAAGTTGTACAACCATGTGCAGCAATGGAATGTGTTATTTATGTCAGTAATGAAAGGGAAGCTAATTATATAAAAGAATCATCTAGTAAAATTCAACCCTCCCAACAATTTAAGTGTTTTTATTGCTCCAAACCCTTCAGAAGAGAACAGCTTAAACGCCATACAACAGTTTACCATAACCCAAAGAAGCCTAGAGAAAAAGGACAAACCACATTATCATTTTTTTCAAGCAGTCAACAAGAAAAAGTTTGTGTTTTGTTTATACTTTATAGTGTTGGAAGGAGGTGGGGGGGATCATTTATATATGGAAAGGATATTCAACTAATTGTGTGACAGAACATCTGTTTGCACATCCCCCCCCCCCAGGTGTTATTTCCTTTTGGTGGTTCCAGAAATTATTGCCAGACGCAACAAACAATGTTTATAACTTCAAGAGGGAGGAGAGCAATGTGTGAGGTCCATTAAGGGGTTATTCACAAACTATATGCACATTTTGGAGAGAGGGTTTAGACCAGTTTTAGGAAAGAAATGAAAATGTTTGGCATCAGGACCCCTCATAGATTTTTCAGGCCCCCAGACAAATTTTCTATGAGGGCTCCTAGACAAATTATTTTTTGTGAGGGGCCCCCCCAACAATTTTGTCAGCCTAGGAGTCATGATGTACTTTGTGAATGGTCCCTACTCCAAGAGCGCCCCAAGGATAGAATAACTTAACAAATCTTCTCCCTGTGCCCCCCCAGCCCACCTGGTGGTGGTATGAACCTGCACCTGCAATCTTGTGTCTCCTGTGGTGCATATATACAAATATTTTTCAAAGGGAGGACAGAATTTTGTTTTTCAAACATTAAAAAAATTATGTAAAATACATTATTTTTTAAAGTTAGGTGTACTTGCAGAAAAATATTGGATGTACGATTTTATTTTCACATGTGCACAGTGCACCCGGGTATTTCGAGCCCTGCTTTAAAGGAAAAATATGTTTGGGCAAACACTTTGGTATATACCGTATTTTAATTTGAACCAATTCTGTGCAATTTTATTTTTCAACTTTAACCTCTGGTGACTGGATATTACAGCAGTTAAGGAGCTTATGTTGTAGTAGTAGTAGTATGATCATCTCAGTAAACGACCATATGCCTTCAAATTTCATATAAATTAATGGTAATGGAGCTTTGTTTAGTACCTAGAATGGGTTTTGGGTGTCAGCCAAATTTAAAGTAGATACTCTTCATCGGTCATTCACTGGTTTTTTGCTGTTTATTTTTTTGTGATCATTATGTATACTTATTATTCCAGGTATATTCTTTTCCTCAATGTAGATACCTCAAAGGTTGTAATTAAATACACAAATTTTGGTGAACTTATACTGTTACACAGTTACAGGTTTATGAATTTTCCACTTAACAAATATTTTAACAATTTTAATTATACTTTGCCCCACTATTTGGGTATTACGAGATTTAACAAATACTATTGTAAAATGGTCATTCATTGATTTGTTCATCCTATTATCAGTGGCATTTTAATGGGAGGATCAATGGAATCTAGGTATAAATTGACAAAGTTGTATTTTTTTTTAATTGCAAAAAATTGAAAATTTACAATTTTGTGATAAAAGCAAGCCTGTAACCAACACAAAAGTTTAGTGGAGAGACATCCGAACCTTAGGGGGAGCCAGAATTAAAAAAAGTTGCCATTTTATTAACATTTTTTGGGGCCACAAAATATTTAGGGGGAGGCCAGGCCAGGTCCATCTTACCCCCCCTCTTATGGGCCTGGATAAAAGGGCCCCCAAAAGTGATTAGGTCCAAGGACTACAAACACGTTAGGACATCGCTGCCTATTATTGTGACATAAAACTCACCAGACAAATTTTGGTACCACTGCCAGACAGTTTGGAACTTTATGCATGTATGCTCTTGATCATCATAATATACGAATTTCATCCCCTATATCAATATTTTATTAAATTTATTCACAGGAATCAGAATCTCCTTCTGAAAAAAAAATCTTTCAATGGGAAAAAGAATAAATTCATGGAAAATTTTTCCTATTTTTTCCTGAATACAAAGGGGGGGGTGAAGGGGAAAACGTAACTTTTTACAATTTGTATTTTTGGTGATTAAATCATATTCTCGTACTGTTGTGTGATTTATCATATTAAATATGATAAAAGCATAATAGTCAGCAGGTCTGCTATCATGTAATTTTTTAAAGTAAAAAAATTCACAAATCATTAATTATTAAAATAAGGCAGTTTAAAATAATAACTAGGAATATTAAAAAAAAAGTTAACCCAAAAGGTCTCAAATTAATAAATGCCTTTAAATTACATAAAACTCTTGAAAGCCATATTAGAAAATGGAAACAAGTATGCACACAAAAAAATTTGAATAATTAAATTGCAGAACAATATAAATTTGCACATTTTTATTGTGCTGTTTTTGCCATATTTCTATTAAAAAAAACTTTCCAGCAGTTTTAGATGCATCTGATAAAATATTTACACAAATACACACTCTCACTCTCTTTGTATATATATATATATATATATAAATAGGAAATAGTAGATAATGTAAATATAAATCAAAATGTAGAAAATCAAATGTATAAAATCAGCAATTAAATGGAAATTATTAATAAGTAGGTGCAAATATATTAGGAATACCAATATTCACGCAGCCACATCTGCATACTATATAAAATAATAAAGGCCTATGCACTAAAATGTGTATATACAATATAGGTGTAAATGTATGTACATCATACCACAATTACAAAATATACATTCCTGTGTAGTGAAAGTATAAATGAATAGACAATTTTACGATTAATAATAACGGGCTAGTGACGAGAGTGAAGATTGAAATTATATGACAATATATTGAACCTAGGCATGCATGTACAATCTTTTTCAAGGGAACAGTTATACATGTATGCCAGACACAATATATAAGATCTGCAAGACAATGTTTCTGAAACGCCAAAATCCGTTCGACGAAACCCCCAAAACCACTGTCAAACGGCTCAAAGGCATTCTTCTCCCGACATCACTCTACAGATCATTAAGGTTACCAAAAAATATTCAAATACATAAATATATAATGAAATATACATGTACTTACAAGGGTACGTTGGGCCTGTCGCTTCGAGTTCATGATCTTGTGTTTTGACATTTGAAAGAAAGGGAGAGAGAGGGGGGCAGAGGGTGTTATTGGCAGAATCATTTAGTAATGGTGACAGTTTGGTGCCCAACGAAAGGGAGGTTAAAGAATTAGCTATAGCTGAAGTTAAAAAGAGTGAGGAAAATAGCTAAAAGGAAAAATGAAGATAAAAGGGGAAGAGATTATGAAAATGTAAGGGAAAAAATTATTAGCCAAGTATATGGTGCACCTTTATGTTAAAATTTTTTTTTACGTTTTAGGTTAGCGAGGATGACTTTAAGGTAGTGTAAGCAGAAATTTATGGGAAAATTGTTGTTTTTTAATATAGTAAAGAAACATATGAGACTGTTGGTAGTATCGTTAATGTTGTTACATATTTTGGATATACGAACACAATGTGTAATCAAAATATTTCGTTGAATACCTGTAGAGATAGTGCTGTTCCATTTAGTGAGAAAGTTCACCTTGAAATTAAAACAGCTACGTTTATCAAATATGGTGCAATTGACGTGGTCTTTAATAATGGTAATATGCAAATCGAGGAAGTTTGGTTTGGTGCTGTCCTCTGAAGTCTTTTTCAGTATAAGTTCTTTGGGATATATATCAAGGTGTTTATCACTGAAGCTGTGGTTGTCGAAAGTTATAATGTCATCTATGTATCTGAACGCGTTGCACAAAACAACACTATTATTTTTTTCATAATGGTGTAGGAATAGATCCGCTAAAATAGAAGAGAAGTTACTTCCTTGTGGAATACCACATATTTGTTTGTAGAAGTTCCTGCCATCAGAAAAGTAGTTGTTGAAAATGCAGAAGTTAACAATGTTGTTCCAATGATTTTCATCAATGTTCAGGTGGTGTGAAAAATTATGATAATAGTCGTTGAGGACGTATTTTAACTTTTCCAAGGGAATACTGGTGAAGAGGTTTTCAAAATCGTATGTGTTGATTGCAGAAATATTGTTGTTGTTAATATAGTTGATGACAGGTGTATTGTTCTTGACAAAAATGGTGTTTTCTTTATTCTTATGGATGTCTTGTAATATCTTTCTTAGTAGTTGAAAGAAGATGCTATTGGCATTATGGTTATAGCAGTTAACGCATGAGATAACGAAACGGAATTTAGTGGGATTTTTGTGGAATTTGACAGTGGCGAACACATATGGAAATAAACTACTTAAAGCACCGCATCATAATACAGTTTTTCCATATGTGTTCGCCACTGTCAAATTCCACAAAAATCCCACTAAATTCCGTTTCGTTACCTCATGCGTTAACTGCTATAACCATAATGCCAATAGCATCTTCTTTCAACTACTAAGAAAGATATTACAAGAAATCCATAAGAATAAAGAAAACACCATTTTTGTCAAGAACAATACACCTGTCATCAACTATATTAACAACAACAATATTTCTGCAATCAACACATACGATTTTGAAAACCTCTTCACCAGTATTCCCTTGGAAAAGTTAAAATACGTCCTCAACGACTATTATCATAATTTTTCACACCACCTGAACATTGATGAAAATCATTGGAACAACATTGTTAACTTCTGCATTTTCAACAACTACATTTCTGATGGCAGGCACTTCTACAAACAAATATGCGGTATTCCACAAGGAAGTAACTTCTCTTCTATTTTAGCGGATCTATTCCTACACCATTATGAAAAAAATAATAGTGTTGTTTTGTGCAACGCATTCAGATACATAGATGACATCATAACTTTCGATAACCACAGTTTCAGTGCTAAACACCTTGATACATATCCCGAAGAGCTTATACCGAAAAAGACGTCAGAGGACAGCACCAAAGCAAACTTCAAACTTCCTCGATTTGAATATTACCATTATTAAAGACCACGTCAATTGCACCATATTTGATAAGCGTAGTTGTTTTAATTTCAAGGTGAACTTCCTCACTAAATGGAACAGCAATATCTCTATAGGTGTTCAACGAAATATTTTGATTACACATTGTGTTCGCATTTCCAAAATATGTAACAATATTAACGATACTACCAACAGTCTCATATGTTTCTTTACTTCATTAAAAACAACAATTTTCCCATAAATTTCTGCTTACGCTACCTTAAAGTCATCCTCGCTAACCTTAAACGTAGAAAAAATTTTAATATAAAGTTGCGCCATATATTTGGCTAATACTTTTCATTTACATTTTCATAACCTCTTCCCCTTTTTATCTTCATTTTTCCTTTTAGCTACTTTCCTCACCCCTTTTAACTTCTGCTACAGCTAATTCTTTAACCTCCCTTTGTTTGGCACCAAACTGTTACCAATCCTAAATAATTCCGCCAATAACACCCCCTCCCTCTCTCTTTCAAAATGCCAAAGTGTAAGGTCATGAACTCGAAGAGCTAGGCTCAACATATCCTTGTAAGTACATTCACATTTTATTACATCTTTATATATTTGAATATTTCTTGCTAACAGTAATGATCTGTAGGGTGATGTCGGGAACATAATGCCTTTGAGCCGTTTGACAGTGTTTTTCGGGGTTTTAGTCGAACGGTTTATTGGCGTTTCAGAAACATTGTCTTGCAGATCTTATATATTGTGTCCGGCATGCGTGTATAACTGTATCCTTGAAAAAGATTGTACACGCATGCATAGATTCAATATACTGTCATATAATTTCAATTTTCACTCTCGTCACTAGCCCGTCATTATTAATCGTAAACTTGTCTATTCATTTATACTTTCACTACACATGAATGTATATTTTGTAATTGTGGTATGATGTACATACATTTACACCTATATTGCATATACACATTTTAGTGCATAGGCCTTTATTATTTTATTTCATTTTATATAGTACGCAGATGTGGCTGTGTGAATATTGGTATTGCTCATATATTTGCACCTACGTATAAATAATTTTCGTTTACTTGCTTGATTTTCTACATTTTGATTATACGTCTACTATTTCCTTCAAACAACAATGTCAATCAATCAACGTTTATTGGCGTAGTGATACCAGCGCCGATGTTATGGCGTGATTAGATGGTGAAACGTTCGAAAGAAAATAAATATTTCTGCGTTCGGTGGGACCTGAACCCATGACCTTCCACTTGCCGGGCGGAGGCTCTACCCAGTGAGCTACGAAGGACAATGTATAATTTCTTTACGAACGTATCACTACGCCAATAAACGTTGATTGATTGACATTGTTGTTTGATTTAATCTGCGTAGTGTTCGATTTATATAAAATAAATACATAATGCTGCAACGTGCATTTCGATCAATTTAATACCAGTCTCTTTGCAATTTGGTTTAAATAGTAGTCTATGTACTACACCATTCTGCGAAATAACTGGCAACAATATATATACGTTCGTAAAGAGATTATATATTGTCCTTCGTAGCTCAGTGGGTAGAGCCTCCGCCCGGCAAGTGGAAGGTCGTGGGTTCAGGTCCCACCGAAGGCAGAAATATTTATTTTCTTTCGAACGTTTCACCATCTAATCACGCCATACCATCGGCGTTGGTATCACTACGCCAATAAACGTTGATTGATTGACATTGTTGTTTGATTTAATCTGCGTAGTGTTCGATTTATATAAAATGGATACATATTATTTCCTATTTATATAATTTTATCATATTGATTGCTGCTGCTTCATGCGCGCTCTTCATTGATAAACTTGTTTGTATTTTTATTTTACTGCTTACTATTGTTTTTTATTTGTTTTCATTTCTCACCAATCTATTTGCTTAATTTTCTACATCTTCATCTATACTTACATCATCCACCATTTTTCATATATATATATATATATAATTCGTTGAAAACCATATATACAATAAGTTGAAAAGTTAACCTCGGAAAGTAACGAGTTAATTTCACGTGTCATGACCAAACTGAAAAATATATCAAATCAATAACGCTGTCTGGTTTCGTTTGGGGTTCGGCATTTGCTATGGGGAAAATCTATCGTTGTCATGGAAGTTATTATTAGACGCAAACTGAATTCCAACACCGTGAAAATTACTATTATTATTTGTGCAGTAGATGAAATTTTCTCATTTCTATTTCAAACCTGGGGTCTAAAAATGCTATTTCTGGTATTTTATTAACTCCTAGAAATGAGATAGGTATACCGGATAGATGTTATTGTTCAAACGGATGCTCGATTGAAATTTACCATCTTGATCCCGGCCCCTTTTCTGATCATTTGCATAAAGATTAAGCTATATTAATTCCATCGGATATGGCAATTTCAATAAATCTCTTGGCTTATTTGAAAATATATTAATTCCATTAAAATGTAAATATTTCATTCCATATTTCCTAACCTTTTGTTAGCCTCCCCCCACAAACCTTCCCTACCCTTAAATTTTAGCTGGCTTCTGCCAAGCTTTCAAGGATGAGATATTAATGCAATGTACAGGGATATATCTGAGAATAGAGAGTCATCTACTTCGGCCACCTTTCCCATCAATTTCAGATACAACAATCGTTATCATCACGGAGTGCACACAATTAAAGGAAAATCTAGGAAAGCAAATATTAATCACTGTACTGAAAAGAATACAAAATATTGTGAGTTAAAGAAACTTACTTATTGCGCAGTCTCAGAAATTCTAAGTGGGATTCAACCACACGCGCATTTTATGACACTTGGGCGAATTACGCAGGTGGGAGCAGGAAGAGTGTAAAGTGCATCATATCTGCGTATGAAATGCCAGCACGACGTATGATCAGTCGGAGAACTATACGGCTCTCATAACGGTTCCCCCTACTCGTTTAGAGGCCGCTAATTAGTTCTTGGAACGGTTTATATATTACTAAATTTTCAAACATAAACTGAGCGACAAAAAAACTTTTAATGTTTGAAGCTTGACGTTTCGCGATTCATCTGTGCAACCTCCTTCGGAAGATAGAAGTCAGAGATGGGATTTGCTTAATACTAGGGATTATATTTTGAAGAAGGTTCGCATAGGCGAAGCAAAACGTCAGGTTTGAAATATTAGAAACTTTTATTTTAAAAAATAGAAAATTCGAACATGTGTGAATAGTACATAAACCAAAGAAAATAGCTGTCTAGCACATACACTCAGGAAAGAACCACACAGTGCAGAATAAAGGATTTTGTGGGCCCTTGAGCTGGAAGGAGAGAATGGGCCCCCTAAAGTATGGAGTCTCCGCGATATTCAATCAATAAATCATGAATTTTTCTTTGAAGTACATAATATATATAAAAAAAAAATCAGTTCATCACTATTGAAATTTAGTCATCTAAATAAACAAGATTAAAATAGTTCTTGAACTTTGATACTATAAAGCGCCATCAAAGCATGGAGTTAAGAGTGCTATGGAGAGGGTATTCTGGAAGGGAATTGAGCAGCATGGACACACGGGGCGTGGCCTATTTTAAACATGACGGCAGTTGTTTACCCATAATCCTGTGCGGAACTTTGAAGTTTGGATCACGTTTTGACACTATGTCAGACCTGTCATGATGTCAAAATGGACCACTGGACGTACGATCAAGTCAATGTCCACAAAACACCATGCTAATTGAAATCGGAATATATTTATTAGAAATTCATTTGGTTTTTATTAAATTGTAGACATGACAATCTACTGTGTAGCCTTCGGCTGTAAAATTAGCTTTAAAATCATTACACATCATGTTTTTCCAAAATTATCAGCAAATTTATAAAATTAAGAAATTTGTAAAGCTAACAACATAACAAAATGATTAGTACCCGATTTATATAATTAACATATTCATAAAATAATTATTAGTATATTTATATAATATATTAATAATTAAGTATTAATTAATAATTAATAATAAAGTAATTATTAGCATATTTATATGATAAAAATATAAAATAATTATTAGCATAGTTATATAACAAAAAGATTTATGAAATAATTATTAGTATATTTATATGATTAATGTATATATACAATATAGTACAACCTCTCCCTTAACGACCACCGCTATTCAATGTCCACCTCCTTTAACGACCACCTTTTCTGGAATGGATTTCTCCCCGACATAGATCACCCAACGCCAAATTTACCTCCATTCAGAGGCCACCTCTTTGTGTGACCGCCTTTTCACGAAACTGACGGCGGCCGTCTTAGGGAGGTTATAATGTAATTATTAGCATATGCATATAATTACAATAATACTTCCCTAAGGCGCTCACCGTCGGTTCCATGGAAGGGCGGTCGTTCGGGGAGGTGGTCTCTCAAATTAAGCATTGGGTCTATGGTTGGGAGGAAATCCATTTCCAGGAAAAGTGGTCGTTAAGAGGGGTTGTCGTTAAGAGAAGTTTTACTGTAATATACAGTCGCTCAGAGAGGTGGTCTCTGAATGGAGGTAAATTTAGCATTGGGTCTATAGGGTGGGGAGAAAATAAGTTTCCAGAAACAGTGGTCGTTAAGTGCGGTGGTCACTGAATAGAGGTGGCTTTTAAGAGCGATTTTCACGGGTAATTGGCTGGCATTTATATAAGGAGGGTTACATGTGTCATGACCCCCTCCCCCCAAATTTTTTTTCGGTGTAAAAAATTCTAACTTTCATGTACTTTTATGTAAATTATGCTTTTTTTAAGTTCTGTAAATTTTCTCTTTTTTCAACGTTAAGGGATTCGCGGACGAAAACAATGATACGGGGTTTTCCATAGAGACATAAGGAACATTTTCTCCGAAAATACTTATTCGATGCATACAAAATTTTTTGTATGGTTAGCAAACATTTTTATATTTTTTGCTTGTGGCATTTTATGATATGTTTGATATTTTTAAAATTAAAAAATATTTATATAAAATTAAAAATGATCTTCCATAAATACGATTTTTACCCTAACTTCATGTCAAAAATACAAAAATAAAAAAAAAAAAAAAAAAAAAAGCTACATGCAATGTATGCAGAATCCCTATATGTACGTACTCAAGAAATTATAAGTCAACTGAAACTCAAGATTTTGAAAAAATGTTCCTTTTATCTCAAAACTGTTCCTTTTAAATTCACTTGTTTACATTCGTAAAATTCGTTTAGAAATAGTTTTAAGCAAACTAGAGCTAAAAAATGGGTATAATGTGAAAGGTAAGAATCTATTCTTTTCTTCAGAGTAAAGAAAAAAATAGTTTTTGCAAGCATTTTCGCAAGTGGCCCCACTTAAAATGTAGAATGATCAAATGCGTTTCTTTCAATGTTTTGGGCACAGAAGGCGTGGCCTAACGCTTGCATCCGGCCTCACTTTCAATCCTGCCTTTGATGCAGGGGGGTGCCCACGTAGCACAAAGTCCCTGAGGGGACCCCAAAACCGTGGGGCCCTAAGCCTGGGCCAACTCGGCCTATACGTAAATCCGGCACTGGAACCACATAATGTTTGTAGATATGGGCCTAGCCTTGAACTAAAAACAAAAAGCTAAGATATACATAGAAAACTGAAGGAAACGAAATTAAAAAGGAGTAAAGGAGGACAAAACACGAAAGACCAAAAGCCTGGTAAAAAATTGAGTCAAATGACCATCTTTTGACCCCCACAACAAATTAAACGAAGGAAGGAAGAAAGAAGCAGTTGGGTCCAGGGCCGAGTGCAGCATTTACGGGACCCTGAACAGCTTAATAGATAGGTCTCCAATGAGCTAATCCCCATCCCCCTCTCCGCAGGTAACCACTTTTCAAGAACTGAAGGTTAACAGAGTATTAAGGCCTTAATTTTCTAACGTGCTCCCTTTTCTCACACACACACACACAGCACTCCAAGGTTTAGATTAAATTTTTAAGATATTCATTATAAAATATGTATTCTACTCTAATGGAGAAAATCTTAGCGTCTTAGGATAATTTTAAATATATTTAATGGTGATAATTAAAAGGAAACTAGGGTATCGTTCCGGGCTCCTAGTCATTTGTCTCCTTTGTCTTAATTCTGGTCTCTGCTTTGGTTATATGTATGTTTAATATGTGATGTGCAATTTCTAATTTTTTGAGGGAAAGAAAAACAAAGCCCCTACGTGCTTATTATGGGTCTCAGTTCAGAACTATTGTAATAGACTAACCAAAAATTTATTAGCTACTATCGTTAATTATATTAATACAATTTTTAAATCAAATTATCGATGTAAATAATTTTGTATTAAATAAGTTAAACACGCATTGTGATTATTTTTAATGCATGTTACATTACATTATTTTATAATAAAATTATTAAATATATCATTCAATATATATTTTCGGAGATCCAAGAAAAACGTAGGTTTCCAACATGAAGGGAATAAAATATTACAGTCTGTCTCAAAGTGATGGATAATAGAACGAGAATAAAAAAATCATATTGAGCAAATAATTTTAAAATTCTAGATGCTTGCGATGTCGATTCAACAATACACATTTATGTGACGTGTTTTGAAAATAGAGCAAATTTGAAGTAACTGGTAAAAAATGTTTAAACTTTGCAGTAACATACTGGTCCAAAAAGAAAGAATTTTGGAATAAAATAGTTCAATTATAAAAGTTACCTTTAACAAAAAGATACCGAATTTTCACATTTGCATACCTATACAACATGTGGAGCAGATGTGAATTTCAATGTAATTCAAATGTAATTCAAATGTAATTCAAATGTAAGTTGTTCTTTGCGATGGTTCCTTCAAACAAATAAGCGACACAGAATCCCTTATAATACTGTTATTCAATACAATGGACTCACCAGTGAAAGAAATTGGGAAGAGAATGAACATATCTATTTCTGTAATGTACAGTGTGTTAAGAAAAGTTTCAGAACTGAAATCGTAAGAAGTATAGGTCGTCCAAAATACACGTCGAAAAACGTTGATCTAACTTTCGTGAAAGTAGCTACTAAACAATCAATGTCAGTCCTGCAATTAATGTAAGTCCTCAGCTTCCAAGTCGATTGTTCACAGAAGACATCAAGGACAAAAGTTTGTTAAATGGAGAAAAATGGCGAAAAACTCTCTTTAACGCCACTGCATGAAGAAGACCTTTCGAGCTGAGCAAAATGGCACATACCATGTGTGGCGCCATGAATAGATTCCTGTGCTCTTTTCTGATGAAAAGGTTTAATTTTGGATGGGCCCGATGGACCAAAGTAACATTGGCACGATGTACGAAAGAAATCAAAACAATTCTTTAGGCAACAATAAGCAGGGGAATCTGTAGCGGTATCTCATTTGGTTTCAATGGAGGGTTGGAAATAGCATTCATTTCTGGATCATACATCGCCCTGAACTATCAGCGCTTTTTTACAGCAGTATTCACGTCCATTCTTCGTGAATCGGACTGCATATTTCAGCAAGACAATGCCACTATCCACACTACATGTTCTTCGAAACGGTGGCTCTCTTTCAACAATATTAAAGTTATGAAATGGAATGGCCGTCTGGAAGTGCGAATCTGAATTCTATTGAGAATATTTGGGGTACACACAAGAATGGTATACGCAGAAGGAAGGCAATTCTCAAGCATTGTGGAATTAGAAAAAAATTAATTTAGCAATGTTGGTATAAATTACCACCAGAATTTTACCAAAGTTTAATTTGTAGAATGCCAGATCGTGTCTTTGATGTTATTAGACTCAATGGTAAGACAACCAAATATCAATTTTTAAAAATGCATTTGTTTTCTAATGATTATCCATCATTTTTGGACGTATGTAGCAACTTGTTTTTGTTTTTCCTGACTGTATATTAAATTTTCAGTTAAGCAAAGTGCTTTTCGCCAGTGTTTAAAGGCATATATAAGCACCATAAACATAATGTTTTAAACTTATAAACATAATATTTTTAATTAGTAAAGAAACGTTTTTTATACGCTTGTTACATTTTATTTATCATTTGGTAACACAGTGCCCTTCGGGACTGCAAAATATCAAATCAGTCAACTTTTCGGAAGGTCCTGAATGTGTGTTTTAAACCGTTAGGAAATATTTTGCCAATATTAGCTGCGTGAAAAAATGGCATTGTAAAATTTATAATGTAAACGGATTTCAATGCTTGGTATCCTCCATTAACAGGCAAATCGCCAAATGTGAAAACCCTATACTAATGCGCGTATTTATGAGAGGTTTCCAGCTAGTAACCGACTTTGAAACAGATCCATAAAACATGACTTCGGAAAAAAAATAATTAGTTTAAAATAACTCGCAAAAATTCGCCAACTCCCAAGAGAAGTATGTAAATTATATTTCTCTTTTGTTAAAGATTGCAAGAACATTTTCGTTTTTTGTTTTCTAGCCCAAATGCTGTTTTTCTCCGAAGAAGTCAAATTTTAAAAGAACTATTGAAAAGTATAAAATTCGCAAAATGGAAACTGAAAAAAAATTTCGGAGAGTTCTATGCACATTCAAAGAATAGAGCAATGCATATTACAATGCAAGTAAACATTTTATGTACAGTTACGTTATATTAAGTGTGCTTAGTAAATATAATAAGTATACTTGAGTTGTTGCCACACACTGCGTAAAGTTATGAAAGAGCGAGTAAACAACAACAAATAATCGCAGTTAAAAATGGTTAGTTACACTGTTCATAGCTATTTCAGTGGCTAACCCACCACCATCATCAGAACAGTTATGACCCTATTTACATACGTGGGCGTGAAGCGTTGCCAACACCATGATCACAAAAACAGCGAACTAAGAGGTATTGCCATATTGTCTTGGATCAAAAACAATATATCGAAGAGGTCAATAATCTCATTAGTGACGGCACTTACACTGAATTGAAGAGAAACCTCACGGCCACCCAATTTACCTCGGTCAATAAAATGGTCCGAAGTTCCGCTATCTCGGACAGAAAAAAACCCCCAATTAAACTAGTCGTTCCTCCTGCAGCTAATGTCGTTCGATTATATGCTCTTCCCGAGATGCATAAACCAAGTGTGCCATTCCGTCCGATTGTTTCCACCATCGGCACGGCCACACACGCACTTTCCAGGTATTTGGTTAGCAGATTTTCTCCCTTATTGGTCAACAATACCTTTACCGTGAACAACTCCAATGAATTTATTACCAGACTCAAGCTCATTTCACCATGTTTTGCTAAAGTGATCTCCTTCGATGTAAAGAGACTTTTTACGAATGTCCCAATATAAGGTTCACTGAACGCTCTACGACAACGGTCAATGGAATTCCATATTCCTGACTTTGAAATAACAGAATTAATCAAACTCATGGAGGTGTGCATCACCCAAACTTGTTTCTCATTTCAAAGACGATTCCATAAACAACTGGAGGGTCTCGCAATGGACAACCCCCCCCTCCTCTCCTATTTTGCGCGACGTGTACATGCATCATGTAGAAGCTGAGATCCTAAAATGAATCCCATTCAAGTTTTGGACAAGATATGTGGACGACACTTTTGCAATCCTTCCTGATGATGACTCCGATCTTTTATGTGTCATTGTTATACCAAATTCAGTCGATCTACATATTCCGTTTACTTTCGAAGAAGAAGCCAATAGCTTATTGCCATTTCTGGATGTCTACGTCACAAGAACCCCGTCTGTTTTCCAAACCTCGGTATACAGAAAACAGTTCGCTGTGTCTCTCCCACCGCACTCACTATCTGCGCATCCACAATGACAAAAAATGAGTTCATTTTATTGGCTTATCTCCCGTGAGACAAAATTTAATTCTACTAGGCAAGCCTTGGATATTGAACTCAATATCCTACCGAAAATTGCGTCGGATCCTGGTTACGATCCGTCCATTGTCAACGAGATCTTTTCTAAACTCAATAAATCTAAACTGTCCACCACTCTCTCCAATAGCTGTTCTCCTATTATCAATACTGTGTGCATCCCCTTCGTTCCGAAACTCTCATCCAAAATCTCCGCTATTCTACATAAATTCGATTTCCGTGTGGCTTTCACCCTAGTCAATAAGTTGAGTTTTTCAAAATTGAAAGATAGCATTCCGGACAATGATAATTGGTAAATTTACTCTGTCCCGCGTCAGTGTGACATGATATACATCGGCCAAACATGTCGGGTCTTACGTTTTCGATTAAAAGAGCAAGAGGCGCACGTTCGAAAACAAGAATTCCATAAATCCGTGCTGGCAAAATATTCTTGGGAAGCTGGCCACGTTTCTTTTTTTCGAAGCACAGTTAATTGTAAAAATCTCTTCAAATTTTGATTTCAACTCCTTCGAAGCTTATCACATCCTTACAAATACAGCTAATTCCGTGAATGATCAGCTCCCTTTTAACGCCCTTTCACCTATTTGGAAAAATTTGCTTAGTTCTACCGCAAGAGACGCCACCCCTAACGTACAACCTATTAATACCTCTTAGTTCACTGTTTTTGTGATCACGGCGTTGGCAACGAACGCCTCATGCCCACATATGTAAACAGAGTCATAACTGTTCTGAGGATGGTGGTGGTGGATCAGCCACCGAAATAGCTATCAACAGTGTAATTAAACATTCTTAGCTGTGTTAATTTGTTGTTTTTTACTCGCTCTTTCATAATAAGTATAGTTAGTAATTATAGGTAATAAACAAGTATATTCAGTAAATATTGTTAATAAGTATAGTCAGTAAATATAGGTAATAAGCAAGCATAGTCAGTAAATATAGATAATAAGCAAGTATAGTCAATAAATATAGATAATAAGCAAGTATAGTCAGTAAATATAGTTAATAAGTATAGTTAACATGTAAGTAATATACAGTTAGAAATGTAAGTAATGCGTATAGTTAGTAAATATAACTAACGCCTACAGTTAGTAAATATAATTAATGCGTACAGTTAATAAATATAATTAATGCGCACAATTAATAAATATAATTAACGCGTGCAGTTAATAAATATAAGTATAGCCTCTTACGTCGTGTATAAAAATATCACGGTTATCGCACGTTTTAAGTGGTTTCTCGCCGAGAGCGCACGTTAATTACCGCAATTAAGTTAATTGTGGTAACCCAGTTGCTTATGGGGTCGAAAATGTCATTACCGCGATTTCGACGCAAATTTACCAAGGTCTGTTACATCAAAAAATTCCTGCCGAAATGAAAAAAAATTAAAACTAAACCTTTGAGAAGATTTTCTTTCGTATCCGTTTATGCGAAATTTTTTTGTAAAATAATAAAAATAATTTATGTAAATTAATTAGCCGAGTATAATATGGAACGTAAATTGGTAAAATAATTTAATTTGTCTTTTCAAGGCTATCGTATTATGTACACATTTACGAATTATTTTACAGGATGTATTTAAATGCTTTGGAACCTTCTAAGAATGGACTATTGTGCTACTTATAATTTTTCCGCCGAGTATCATATTTGTTCAGAGCAATTCTTATATAGGCGAGAACGTGGAGGATCTGATTAATTTCATAAAGTGGGGGATAGACGTCGTTATTTTGAACGTTCTGAAACTTTTAAATTGAGTTTTCTCAAAAGTTAAATATTTGTACATTTGTGCGCTATAGTATGCAGCGCCGATTTAAGTTTGAATCTTAATCAGTTACAAACTACATAAAGAAAAGAGCAAACGTCTGATAAGCATCTTTAAGAGTCGGAAGTCGATTAACAAGATTTAATCTATTTTGAATGGACTGAGCATCGATTCATAAAGAAGCTACTGACAGATGAGCAGTCACTTTAAAAATAAATACTTGCAGCCACTGCAGCTATAATAACGTGCTAATTAAAAGAACCCTAATGATAGCAAACATAATGAAAACCCTTGAGCATCATGTCATTGCATTAGGTGTGGATAAAACACCAACCTGCCAATTACGAAAAAAAACCCTTTTACTTATACATATGTATATATAATATTATAACACATATTATATATAACGTATATATAACATATTATATATAACGTATATATAACATATTATATATAACGTATTATATATATATAATATTATATATAACGTATATATAACATATTATATATATAATATTATATATAACATTATATATAACATATTATATATAACATATTATATATATAATTATATATAACGTATGTGTAGGAAATAACTGATACCCTTAGGTCCAGGGAAAGGATCTGATATTAAAGGAAAAGTCGGGTCATCAGAACATGACTAATTACGCATTTGCAGCCAGAGCCGACGAGAGGGGGGGGAGCAGCAGGGGCTGCAGCCCAGAGGGCCGGATGAAGTCTAGGGGATCGCGCTGGCAAGGACCTATGCTGTGAAGGGCCTGGTCCAGAAAAGTGGTCACGGGGTCGATTAAAGTGAGCCTGGAGGCCCGCACTGGCTCTCGGCGCCCCTGTGTACAGAATAATAATACGGAACAAGCTCGCGTAAAATCGTATATGGGTAGAATAAAGGCAGTAAGTTGAAAATGTAAGAAACTAGTATTGATTGCACCCATTTTGCAAGTTGCAAGCCTTGTGAAATTTGTAATTGTTCTTAGAAATGAACCATTAACACGTAAATTGCTAATCACATTCAAAAACACTTCAATGTCATAAATATAAGGCATTAAAATGTGAAATTTTTAAGGGCCGAAAATTTTATAATTTTAGAAGCAAAATAACTTTCAAATGAAAAATATGTCAATAATTCAAAATGAAGGGAAATAATTTAAAAAACACAACGATTAAATAAAATATAGCTTTCAGAAATAAAATTAAAATTTCGGAAACGTCACTTTCAGAGAAGCCAAGTTTAAATTTCGAAAACAAAATGGCAAATTCCGAAATAGTGTTAATTCTCGAGAAGCATAAGAAAAATATGTGTTTCAATACGAACTTAAGAGTCAAAAAGAATAAATCAGGTTATTACAAATTAAAGAAAACATTGGTTGTTGTTTTCTACTTGCAGTGTATTTTAGTTCTACATTATTAGACCCTCAACCTAATTTAAAGCCGCTATTTTAAAAGCGTGGTGATTTAGCGGAAAGTTAGTAAACAGTGTGGTGAAAAATTGTTATGTAAACAACACCTCAGTTCTTGATTTCCGACATCGTCAAGAAAAAAATGTTGAGGCGTGAAATGGAGCAGACTGTTTCAAAGAGACATAAACAAGGTTTCTGTCGTTGAAGTTTCTTTCTCGTCGGGTGACTGATTAAAGTTGGATGTTTTCGTTGGGGTCCTTTCTTTTATTTTTACAGTCATTTGGAATCGCTCTCTGATATCTGTTACAGCTCCTTGGCTTTCTCCCCAAGGATTTCCCGCGTCCCCTGAACGCTAAACGTTGTTTTTTTTTTTTTTTTCAAATCTAAGTAGTTCATGGTAGAGGAACTAACGTGAAGACTGTGGTTTACCGTAAAAAAAATCGGGAACCTATAAAATCGCGATGACATGGTATCGTAAAACAGGATTCCAAAGACATGAAACCATTCGATAGGAATTAAAGACGTGATCTTTAAACAGGATTGTGAAGACATGTGACCTTAAAAATAGAATTGTCAAGACAAGTAATCTTAAACCAGGAGTGTAAAGACAGGTGATCTTAAACCAGGAGTGTAAAGACAGGTGATCTTATAACAGGATTGTAAAGAAATGTGATCTTAAAAAACGATTGTAAAAACATGTGATCTTAAAAAACGATTGTAAAAACATGTGATCTTAAAACAGGATTGCATTACAAACATATGAGAGATTGAAGGAGGATGCAAAGAGATATGATCCTAAAACGGGATTTCAAGAACATGAGATTTCAAAGAAAACAAATCATAATAGTATGAGATGGTGCACAAACATTCATTGACACGAGATTTGGCACAAAATTTCATCAAAATGGGATTTAGGTAACAAACGACACGAAACCCATGAAAATTTTCAGATAAATAAAAATGACAGGAGATCTGACATTTGTTTTTCCAGTAGCATGACATTTCAGACAATAAAAAATGACATACAATTTCAGTGGCGTAGTATTTAGGGCAACAGAGAGAAATACCAGGTTAATTAAGTGAAACAGATCAAAATTTCAAAGACACGATCTCTCGATAGCATTTCAACAAATTGATAATAACGTAAGACTTCAAACACATAATACGTATTCGTACGATCGTGAAAGGCTTCAGTAGCATGCTTTTTAAGAAATAAGACAGTTATGTCATACAAGTTAAAACAAAATAGGTAGCAACAAACCATGATAGTATACGATTTCAGCCATTTATTTCTACATGACAAAAATGAAGGTTTCAATGACGTAAGATCTGTAAATCATAATCATGCACAATCCAACTCACAAGATTAAGTGCCCTAGGATTAAAGCAAAAATGTTTATGACATACGAGATGCCAAAGCTCGCAATAGAAATAACGGAAATCTATAAGATTGAAATGACGTAAGAGTTCGAAGGTAAGAGATCACTATAACTGTCATGAGACCGAAATCGATTGCAATGACATTATGATTGGAAAACAAAACATCACAATGGGTCGCAATAGCGAAAATTTTGACATAAGATTTCAACAAAGAAAAGCGACACATTTATAAGTTCTGAAACAAAATTTAGTAACAAAATCCCAAAAGACTCTAAATTCCATTGATATGAGGTGGGAAACTGACAAGACAACAATAATATTCAATGTTTTAAACACGCCAGGAAAAAAACAAAACAAAACCTCTCACATACATAAATTTATTTGACTCCATCAGCTAATTAGAATTTAATAATTCTGTTGAGAATAATTAATAAATATCCTCGTCAGTTATTTCTACTTATATTATGCAAACACAGTATATAAACTAAAGCTTCTAAGAATATAAATAGATTAGTTCCATTGTTAATTGAATTAATCTTCAATTGATGATTTTCATGAAAACAGCGACAAATTTTGTGGAAATGAAACAGGTAAAAACAAAAAACAAACAAAAAATGTCTTCATCGCTAGGTGATTACCTTGTAAAATTTTCCGATGTATTATTGTTTAGTTAATTTTGTAACATGCTGATTTGTAACATTGAAAAAACACTTACCTTAAAACTTCGCCGAGTGTGACATTAAAGCATGTATCCCAGGGTACTGAAAACTCAGTCTACCTTTGTATGTTGTCAAAATCACAGTTTTTTGCAACGGCAACTCCACGTGTAAACAACCAACCAAAATTCAATCGATTACGTACACAACTATTTCTTCGCCAAATTAAATACCTCCGCGATATTATCCGAAGATATCTTCATATGCACACACGCACGCAAACGCTGTGTTTACAAATTCACCGTTGAAAGCAGCAACGAAAACACACATCGGGATCGCAGCTCTGGGATTCCTCGGGATTTCCGAAATTCGGGATCTGAAGAATTTCAAAATTTTCGGATCGCATCAGACGAGCGATTTCCTGGAGCCCTGGTCCATCTGAATTTTTTAAAAATTGTTTTATCAATATTTAAAAAGAAAATTGCGCTCTCAGTTTGGAGGGACCCGTGCATGCTTCCCGCAGGTCCACTCTAGATTGAACTAGTTGACGCGACGAGGAGCCAAACGAGGATTAAAAAAAAAAAAAATTTCCCCCATTGATCTTTTCTAGTTTCTATTCTCGTCACTAGATGGCAGCAATTGACTTCTTTGTCGCTTCCATTGTGTTTCAACCCCCTCTTCCCCACCCGATCGTACTACATACTTCCCTTTAATTTTGTTCTGGGATTCATTGTTTTCAATGCTTTAATTTCCATTCTTTTCTCATGTGTTTAAATGATTTGATATATGTAGATTTAAAAACACTGTTTTCTTTCACAGTGCCGGGGAGAAGATTTACCTGCCCTCAGGCAATTTACCTTAACAAGCCCCCCCCCCAACAAATCCATACCCCCCTCCTTGCCCCAATTATTTTTCCAGAATTGAAAGCAAACTGATTGTTAAAATCGTCTAATTTAAAAAAAAAATATTTACGGGATCTAAATAAAAAAAAAAAAGAGAGAGAGAAAAGAAAACGTAAAGTGTGTTTCCTCTTCGGTCCTTTCCCCAAGTTTTATACTCGCTGTAGGATAATAGAATTAGTCTTTTGTAAATAAGGAAGTAGACTTTTACAAAGCTTCCTCTCATAACCATTCACACATTGGCGTACGTAGTGGGGTGTTGATGGGGGTTGTAACTCCCATTGCAATGAAATTTTGTATATTTAACATAGGACTATGTGAGTTGTAGCTCTGTAACCCCCACTGAGCCTATAACCCCCTTTACGAGCTTTCTGCTTACGTCTATGTATTCACTCCCCCCCTCCTCTCTCTCTCTCTCTCTCTCACACACACACACACACACACATATATTAATTCCTTGTGAAGAATATGAAAATATACCACATTAAATGTAAACTTCATATGATCGCATTTTACTCATGCGATTCTATATCTGAATCATTACATTCTGTAGGTATATTTGATATAAATGTACTTTTAGATACATACAGGATTTCCGAGTAAGCACGCAAGGCACCTACTTAGGGACGGCAGCGGAGGGTTCAGAAATAAAAATTTCTACAGTCGACAAAGTAGAACAAGATGTTCTATTGTAAGTATACACAAATACTGAATGAATATAAGTTTAATGTCTGTGTTAATATAAATTGGCTGTGATTAAGATAATCATAGGCGTACGCAGAACGTTCGTAAGTGGTAGTTACGGGATCAATATAAGGTTACAAATCTACAACTTTCATATTGCTATGTTAAATAAGCAAAATTTCATTGCAATAGGTTTTACAACCCCCATGAACACTCCCCCTGCTTACGCAAGGGCGGATCCAGCGATGGAGCAGTAGAGGCAATTCCCCGCCCCTCCCCTGAGAAATTAGCTATACACTAAATTAAATTACAAATCACATCAAAATTAAAAAGGATACTGATTTTTTCACCGCCGCTGCGGTGCTTAAAAATTCCTAAATAAATAATTTTCAAATTATGACACTTCTTCTGAGAACAAGATCTGGAGGAGTCAATGGCATCTCTCCTCGCCTCAAGGTATCACCAGCTTCCCATGGGTTGCCCATTCATGAGTTAAGGAAGGTTTGTTCTGCAAATATTGTATCCTGTTGTCGGCTGAGAAATGTGGATATAACAAGGGAATGTGTTAAAGAACTTGTGAACGAACAGTTAACCAATTCTAAGAAACTGACGGAAAAAGACAGACAATTGGCCCGTCACGACAAACTAGCTTATCGTCGTGAAAATGTCGAGAAGGATAAAAATGTTCCTTTAGCTTCCAAAGCACTTGAACGTGAAGTGATTAACCAAGTCAGCGCAGAGAAGCTAAAGCAAGTTCAAGAGAACCAAGAAAGATTGCGCCCTGTCATAGAGGCAATCATCTTATGTGAGTGTCAAAATATTCCATTTCGAGGACATCGTGATGATGGAAATGTAGTGATGGTGGATCCGCATCCGAAAATATTAGCAAACGATGGAAATTTTAGAGAGCTATTAAGATTTCGAATCGCGTCTGGACATAAAGTTTTAGAAAATCACATGAAAACCACTACTTCTTGAGCAACATACACAAGTCATATTTCACAAAACGAAATAATCCAATATTGCTTTGTAGAAATTTTAAATGCGATTCAAAAGAGAATCCAGGGAAGCAAGTTCTTCGCCATAAACTTTGATAAAACAACAAACGTATCTCAAACAGAACAAACGTTCTTCAGAAATCACCATTTCGACCATAATACGATCCGGGAAGATGTCACAGGGTCCATTGATGCTTACAACGCCATAGATATAAATGATATGCCTGCAAAAAGCCAAAACTAATAGGTAACATCTTAGGAAAATTTGTAATTGAAGAAATTACTAAACATGGCTTCGACCTTACGTATTGCGTTGGCATTGGAACTAACAACTGCAGCGTAATGGTAAAAGCAAGGAGCTGTAAGCTGAGATGCAAGGAGCTTTATCAGAAATCCGTAAGAACGCTCCAAATGCATGCAGGTGTCCGTGCTACAACCATGTACTGAACATCTCTCTCACTCAAAGTCATCAAGTGTTGGGTCTGTCCAAAACGCAGAAGGTTCAGTTAAAATAACCAACCAGTTCTTTAAGCAATTAGCAATAAGACCCTAGGGTTAAAACGACATCTTGATGGGAAGCTGTCCGACCGTTGTGAGACGCGCTGGGTGGAGATGCATGATGCTGCTATTCAGTTTTAGGATGGCCTTTTATACGTCGTTGAGGCGCTACAAGATATTGTTAAGTGGAAAGAGTGCATCAGCATCAAAAACTGAATCCATTATTTTTGCCATATGTAATCCAGAATTACAGTTCTCTTTGGTCTGCATGATTGAAGCCCTCAAAATAACTCTGCCTCTCAGTCTGAAGCTCCAATCTGAAAAGTTCCATCGAACTTATTTAAAAATGTAATCACTGTTCTAAAGGAAAATCGAAAGATCTGCGATATTAATTTCACAGAGTTACAGAGACAAAGTGAACACGTTGGCAGTAGTTTTAGAAGTGGACATTAAACTTCCCCACCTTGTGAATAGACAAATAAAGCGTCCGAATTATGACGCACAATCTGTTGAAGAGGATCCACGTCTGGAGAATATGATACATGATTTAGAGAACAGGCTCCCTGAACGTTCCTTACGGTTAACTTCGAAACATTTTTTGGCGTAGTAATAAATAGTAACGCCGATGTTATGGAGTGGTTAAATCGTGAAGCGTTCGTAAAGAGAAGAAATATTTCTTGCATCCAGTGGGGCACGATCCCACAACCTTCTACAGCCCGGGAAGGTGGTCTTACCAACTGAGCTGCAACGGGCTTTTCGATCAATTTAATACCGGTTTCGTAATTTGGTTTAAAAAGTAGTCCATGTACTACACCATTCTGCGAAATAACCGGCTTCAGTAAATAGTCCTTATATACGTTCGCAAGAGATTAGGTATTGTCGTTCGCAATTCAGGAGTTAGAGCCTCCGCCCGGCAAGTGAAAGGTCGTGGGTTCAGGTTCCACCGAACGCAGAAAAATTTTCTTTGCCAGATATATGTCCCTGTACAGGGATAACACAATTGCCAAATATGGTCAACACAGAAAAGCCTCCGGGGCGAGATTTTTGTGAGTTTTTCGTGGGGGAATTTATTATACAATAATTTTTGCCACCCACGTATATTATAGCTCAAACTAGAGCTTTTTATTTATAGTTGGAGAAAAAGAGGCGCCGTCCTCATCCTGGACTCGAACCAGGGTCCCCACGTTGAGCCCGTGGTGTCTTGACCTACTAGACGAACGAGGACAAGGACGCATTTTTGAAGATGTCAGATATCATTACCCTTCACAAACAAATAAAGCTCTAGTTTGAGCTAAATATACGTGGGTGGCAAAAATTATTGTATAATATTTCCTTTCTTTCGAACGTTTCATCATCTAGCCACGTCATAACATAAATAAATAAATTTGACCCCTTCTTGAGAAACTCAGCAACATTCTCAGGAGAAGCTGCTTTGTGGAAAGTTAAGTGGCAGAATAAGGAGGTAAAGCCCACGTCACTTATGGAGGCCATTGCAGCTTGCGACAAAAACATTTGCACAAACATTCGGACAACGTCGCAGATTCTGGAGACACTACCAGTGAGTGTGGCTGACCACTGCTTAGAAGTCCTTTTCAACTCTGCGTCGGCTTAAAACTTGGCTGAGGTCTAACATGAGGAAAAACTGTCAAAGTAACCTTGCAATAATAAACGTGCATCGTGATAGCGTCATCGATATCAATCAAGTGATTAAGAGTTTTACACGAGGAGGATCTGGCAAACGGAGATACGAGTTGGCTTTTTAGACTAACAAGGAAAGTATCCCATGTGTTCCCCTCCGATTTTAATGAAGTTTAGTGTATTTATAGAGGAGGCCAAATTATTGGATACGTATTTTTTTTATCGGTTAAAAACTATCGTTAGGGGTGAGAACTCGCCCCTTCGAAAATCGGCCGTATTTTTGTTTTCGGATATAACTTCTGAATAAATCATGATGGCGTAATTTCGTAAATGTACAAAATTTCACAGCCTATCCACTGGTGTAAAACAATTGTATAAAAAATATAATGAGTTATAAAATTAAATGTAGCGATGACACTTCTCTTGTATGCATAGCTGTAAGCAGGGAAAGTAACATATAGGGGCGACTTCAGGTATATTTTCAGGAACAAGCGGAGGCGAACCGCTTTCACAGACGAAAAACAAATGATATGATTATATGTGCAAAAATATTCCATCAGTGAATCTAGGTATCCCCTAAATATGAGCTTATTAAGTCAACTGCTTCTGGAGATATAAATATTTACTTTCAGGGAGATTTTCGTGGGTCACCCTATATCATGTACTATAATTCGCCGTGTATATGAGCTGTGTTGTCTCTAATTATGAAATTTATGGCATATATTATACGTCTGTCCTTTGATCCGTAAAACTTAAAAACCTGTAGATCTGGTATATGTGCTTCTCTAACATGATATTGAGAAGGGGCGGACCGGGCCGCCAGCCAAACGGCCCCCGGGCCGGTTCGCTCTCATGGGTTATAGGACTTTCGCCTTCCGATAGTCCAAGGTATGCGCCCTTTATGATAACAGGGGCGAACCCAGTCCAGCCCTGTTATTGCGTATTAACTTTTAATTACCCTGCATCTGTTTCAATTTCCTTTGTCTTCCTATTTGTGAGTATTTTACAGTTTCGTAATTAGCAGCTCATATACACTGCGCATTATAGTGCATGACAGAGTGACCTACGAGAATCTGCCTGAATATAAATATTTATATCTCCAGAACGAGTTAATAAGCTCGTATTTAGGGGATAACCAGAGTCACTGAAGGATTTTTACATAATCACATCATTTGTTTTTCGTCTTTGAAATGGATCTCCCCATTTTCTTCTGAAAATACACCTGAAGTCACCCCTACACGTTACTTCTCCTGCATACGGCTATGCATGCAGGAGAATTGTAGCCCCTTACTTGCTATTTCCCCTGCATACAGCTGTGCATAAAAGAGAACTGTCGCCCCTATACTCTGCTTCCCCTGGGGAAATATACGAAAACTGAATTTTATAACTCATTATATTTTTATACAATTTTTTTCACGCCAGTGGATAGGCCTTGAAATGTTGTACTTGTACAGAATTACGCTATCATGATTTGTTCAGAAGTTACAGCTAAAAAACCAAAACATGGCCGATTGTCGGGAAGCATGTTCACCCATAAACACTACTTTTTAGCAGATAAAAAAAAATAGATGTCCAATATTTGTCCCCCCCCCTCTACAAATCCACCAAATTTCATTAAAATTGGAGGGGAACACATGGGTTGCTTTCTTTCCTTGCAAGTGACCTCCTTTTAAATATGTATTTTTTAAATTATTGCAATAATTACAAAACAGTTAACAATTTAAAAAATTAATTTGTCATTGTAATTAACGTGTATGTTATAAAGTATTTATAAGAAAGTGAAAATATACAGTAAAAAAATTAGTTACATGCTTTTTCTTAATTGCCCCCCGAGAGGGGACCCTGAATCCGCGCCTGTGCCTACGCCAGTGAAGATAATGTACATAAACTTGCACAATACCAACTATCAAGCGCTTTTACGAAGCAGACCTAATAGTTTTCTTTGCAAACAGTCATTGTTTTTAGTTACCCCACTGATGGGGGTGGGGTAGCTGAGAATAATTCAAAAATTATACTATCAATTTAAATTATTATTTTAAATAATATTTTCATAACTATACATGTAAGAAACCACCTTAACGTATTAAGAGTTCGATATGCGTTATATACTTTCTTCAAAAAATATTCCTTCCTCTGTAAGGGAAGAAGGTTAGACCAACACAATACAACCTGTGCCTATCGGCGGCGGTGGCAATTTTCTAAATTTGTCATTGGATGCAGGGGGGTTAGGAATTAAAACATATGGTGGGAGGCTGTATGGGATTACAGCGCCACCTTCGGCGGCCACCTTTTCCAATTCCCCCAAGTAAGCATGGGGGGCATAAGCTGATTAAAAAAAGATCAAGTGATTCGGCGTTAAAGAGAACAATGTACAGTAGACCTTGCCTAAATTGACCACCTTTGGGAATATACTTCAATGGTCACTATAGACAGGTGGTCACTGTACACGACAGATTTTGTTATAGGCATAACTAAGTCCCTACCAGTTCCATTTTATTCCAGTTGTCAATTTACCAAGGTGGTCACTTTAGTAGGTTCCACTATATTTTCTTTTCTAATAGGGTGGGGCCTTGAGCCCCTTCCTTCCTTCCTTTCTTACACCACTGATTGGATGTATATAATATATATATTTATTTCCCCCTCTCTAAGCTGCCATCCACATACTCAGCAGGCATGCCTGAAATAGTTACAATTCAAAACATTACCCATCTTTTACAAACAATAGGTTAAACACTGGTAAAATAGCAAATGAAAAGATCACCCAAGCTTTCGGATAAGTCAGCAGCAGTCCTTCATCAGGAGTAATGTTGCCCATCGTCCTACAGTCTTGATGCAGTGACTTCCTTACACTTTTTTCTGGGCAGGAGGAGATAAATCTTGCACGTGATCCCAGTTCTTCAGTGCTTGAAATCATATACAGACAACCACAATATTTTAAATTCCCATTTTTTCCTAGTTCCTGTACTTCATTCTTAGAACTATTCACTTACATTACTTCGTACATATCTTCATAACAGCATTAATCTGACCACTCTATGTGCGTATCCGTGATAACAGTGAACATAATACGTAATGAGTCAATGCACAATTATGAAATAATGGTAATCTTTTCACAAATCTATAACGTTTTGTTTGTTCCCGAATTTCACCCAGCAAGGACAGCAAGGAATCATACTGCCTTGAGACCTACAGACTCCCCAGGAAGCTGAACGGTATAAGGAACCAACCTCCACACAACAGTGGGTATGATAAGCGTTCTTTTTTTTGTCACCATTGGGAGTCAAACCCGGGATAACGGTGTGCAAGGCGAATACACTACCACCGCAAGGCCGTCTATAACGTTATTAAAACCGGCGTGTGTGTGTGTAAGTATAGTCCGTTTGCGCAAACCTGACGCCCGATACCGTTACCAGATGGGTTGTTCCATTGCAGTTTGGGGAAAGGTGTCTTGCCGTAACTGGTTTTCCTCGTGCAAAAAAACAAAAACAAAAACAAAAAACAATTCGGGTGAGACGCCAGATGCATTCAGCACCTCCCCCACTTCTCATGTTCATGACAAGTTGGTAGCTCACGATCATAGGCGTTCGCAGAAAGATCAAAAGCGAGTCATAAGCTAAATGGGGTGGTGAGCTTCAACTCATATATTTCTATGTTAAATATACAAAATTTCATTGCAATGGGGAGTTTCAACCCCTATCAACACCCCCTGCATACGCCAGTGCTCCCGATTCAAAAAGGTTCGAGATCCATCGAGTTTGAGGCTGGTGCCCCAGTGATTAAGTGGGTTCGATTCCTCATAAATTTGGCCGGGTATAAATGTGTCGTGGTTCAAAGGTCAAACTAAGCTTCCGGTCCCATCCCAAACGACCCACAGAACAGTCTTGAGACGTAAAATATACAAACACAAAAATTATTCTGGAGGCTTACGAATGTAAAATTACAACGGGAGGATGTTTGATTGGCAACCGCGTGAATTCGCTTATAGCCGGATGAACGAATGCGGCGTCGTATAGTAAATGGGGACGGATTAAAAATCGCGGTATGGGCGATCGCCGTGAAGGAAGGCATTACTGTGCATACGTGTGTGGGATGTTTAAATGGAAAAAGCATGCTTTGCATGTCTTTTGCAATAAGAAAAAAAGCACCATCAACTAATATACTATCATTGAAAAGTACTTAGATTTAATGTATGGAAATTATACATCCGATAAACATTAAATGCAGGCTACAATACTAGACAGTCTGAGCATTAACCAGTAATGATAATTGCATTAACATCTGTCTGTGTGGAAAGCATGCTAACACTCAATGATTACCAAATTATCGTGGGACGAACGAACGCACCTCATGCATCCCAGTTTTTGCGCCATATAATTATTCCAAAAACATTATATCTTCATACATATTTTATTATGCATATCAGTATCGAATACATATCAAAACTGAACGAGGAAGCACAGCGTAATCTTAAATATGGACGCTGAGAAAAATTCGCCTGCGCCTCGCCGCCGCTGGGAGCATAAATTAATTCGCAATGCAAAACAACAGGTCTCAGTCTGATTCGATTAAAATGTTGAAACGAGTTTTGATTTTATCAAGAAACAGCGCTTGATAAAATAAAATATGTTATTTAAATCCCCGAAGCAAAACGAGTAAATTTGGTTACGAACAAAATGTCTTAATTTAGCAAAATGCGTTGACAGATAAAAAAAAAAAAAGCATTCTTCGAAACTCGGAGTCGTAAAGGTTACGAATTAAATCGTTACTTGTCCTTAAAGTTTGTAAAATAGCTTCTCCGTTTTGGCAATTTGGGATAAAATGGAGACTTTGAGGCATTTTGAGAAGAGGGGAAAAAAAAGAAAAATCGTCACAAAAGAATGCGATTTGAAGATAAGATTTGTCTTTGTTTCATAACAGGATGTTACTATTTACAGTGTCGAATTTTTTCAGATCTGTCTTAAAAATTGATTTTCTGCTTATTTTTAAATTATTTAGATAAGAATTTTCCATTCAAATTTATTCATTTAAAAATTCTTTCTCTCTTAAATTTTATTTAATATTATACACGTCGCCTTATTATTATTTTTTTTAATTTATAGAATTAAAATTAAAGACGTGAAATAATATACGCAATATATATTTGTTGTCATATTTCTCTGTCTTTTCAGAAAGCGTGATGTTTAACATATACAAAAGTTCTTGAGGGGCTACAGAGGTGCAACTCCATATTCATATATATATATACATGCAAAATTGCCTACATGCATATGAATATATGAGGGTATATATTTATTTATGAGACATCAACCCCCTTCTGGGTGGGCCGGTGTGTTAAACTTTGGACGTATAAGCAGAATAAGCACAAAAACGGGACAAGCTTAAATTAAACGAGGACGAAAATATGATTGTATCTCACGACAGGCTGAAGAAAATTGAAAGTATGGCAATAAGACGACGTAAATTACAATTGTATTAAATAATCCAATGATCCGATTGCAATTCGACCTAACTTTATAAATATCGATGTTGTAACAAGATAATCGGTGGTATAAAACGAAAAAGAATAATAAAAAATATATTTTAAAATAAATCTATAATTTGAAGTCTACTGGCCTTCATCTTATTTTAAAAAAATAAGCAAATACACAATTATCCTATAGGTACACATCAGTACATTTTCATTAATAAAAATATGCCCCTCTTCATAAATAAAATGAAATGACTTAAATACAATTTCAAATAAAATAAGATGGCATTAAATGTCATAAACCAAATAAAATGTCATAAAATGTCATAAACCAAATAAAATGTCATAAAAATGTCATAAACCAAATAAAATGTCATAAAAACGTCATAAACCAAATAAAATGTCACAAAAATGTCATAAACCAAATAAAATGTCATAAAAATGTCATAAACCAAATAAAATGTCATAAAAATGTCATAAACCAAATAAAATGTCATTCAAATGCCATAAACCAAATAAAATGTCATAAATAAAATAAAATGTCATAAATAAAAATAAATCTCATACATCAAATAAAATGTTATAAGTAAGATGTAATTGAAATGTCAAAATGAAATGTCAAATAAAATGTCATAAATAAAATGAAATATCATAAACAAAATAAATTTGTCATAAACAAAATAAATTTGTCATAAACAAAATAAATTTGTCATAAACAAAATAAATTTGTCATAAACAAAATGAAATGTCATAAACAAAATGAAATGTCATAAACAAAATAAATTTGTCATAAACAAAATGAAATATCAACAAAATGTCATGAATAAAATAAAGTGTCATAAATAAAATAAAGTGTCATAAATAAAATAAAATGTCATAAAATGAAATGCCATGAATAAAATGAATAGTCATAAATAAAATGAAAAGTCATAAATTAAATGAAAAGCGATAACTAAAATGAAATGTCACAAGTAAACTGAAATATACGCTGAATTTTATTTTCAGTTTTTGTATGAGATTGCTATTTGGTTGAATTTTTATGGCTCAAGGACAGTATAGGTAACATTGCACTAAGTTATAATGGAAAGGACGCAAAAATAGAAACTGATCGGCGGACCTCTACACTTTCTCTTTAACGTAGACAAAATGCAAATTGGATTATAAATGTTAATTTTTCTAGGGTACCATGGCTAAATTTACAGGGTGGACAATTGATAACCAACTTAAAGACATTCTAGTTAATTGCTTAGTTAATAAATAAGTGAACAGTAAACCTTAGATATAGGGCATGATAATTCAGTCAAAAGCATCCACAAATTAAGAGAAAAATCACGAAATTGGTACTCGTATCTATTATCATAGACGTCAGTAGTTTGCTGGCCTTGGCGATCCATCGCCGCTTGGCGCACAGAAAACGGATATATTTCGTAGTAAAATTCTCGGCAAAAGAGAGCAAATATATATAACGAAAAATACTCTCGGCCGTATTTTTACAGGAGGTGGCTGCCGTGAGATATCGACGGTTACGGGCGAACTCACGACTCTCCGGACGGCCGTAAAAACAATCTCATCCCGCTGGGGAGGAGAGAATTTTATGGGACTGTGGAGCTCTTATTTTATTGAAGGGCTCGCTGCGGAATAGAGTGGCTTGTGGTTTAGGAAGCCCTTTCCATCAGGCTCCAGACTATTTTATGAACCTAACCTAGTCCCGCGGATCATGTTTAATTTCTCCGTATCCTCCCACTTACGGATTTATCCGGGATTTGTCCCTAATCTCACCCGCATCCGTAACTGCATGGATAAAGCCCTTCCTCCTACGGTTTTAGTTTTATAACTCTTCGGGAAGTTCTTATAGCATTGTATCGGATGCGACTAATAATTTAACGGCCAAGCTCGATGCGGTATTCCGAATAGGACTGTAAATATAAAATATAATATCCTCATACTGTTGATAGCACTGCAGATTGCACAACAAAAGTATGGGAAATACACTAATGTGATGAACTTTGTAATTTTTTAATGCCTTAATTAATCTAAAGTAGCTATATCTGATAGCTGTTATGTATATATACACACACGAGATGTAGGTATATTTTCTTACCTTATTTACGATACACAATCACAGTGGTTTTCTCAAACATTTTATACCATGGAACTTTTTCTTACCACATGCCTAGCTACGGAATCCTTTTCGTACCATATGCCTATCTATGAAACCTTTTTCTTACCACAAGCTTGTCCACGAAACGTTTTCTTATTATGTGCCTAGAGACCAAACCCTTTTCGTAGCATATGCCTAGCTACAAAACGTTTTTCTTACCACATGCTTGGCCACGGAACTCTTTCTTACCATGTGCCTAGCTACGAAATTCTTTTCGTACCATATGCCTAGTTATGAAACCTATTTCTTACCACAAGCTTGGTCATGAAACCCTTTCTTATTGTGTGCCTAGCTACAAAACCCTTTTCTTACCACATGCTTGGCCACGGAACCCTTTCTTACTACGTGACTGGAAACGAAACACTTTTCATACCATATGCCTAGCTACGAAACTTTTTTCTTACCGAATGCTTGGTCACGGAACCCTTTCATACTATGTACCTAGAAACGAAACCCTTTTCGTACCATATGCTTAGCCACGGAACCCTTTCTAAGTGCATGCCTCGCCACGAAACCTTTTTCTTACAAAATGCCTATTTACGGAACCCGTTTCTTACCACATGCTTAGCCACGGAATCCTTTTCTTACTACATGCCTAGCCACGAAACCCCTTTCTTACAACATGCTTAGCCACGGAACCCTTTATAACTATATGCTTCACCACAAAACACTTTTCTTACAACATGACTAGCCACGGAACCCTTTCTTACCACGTCTCGTCATGAAATTCTTTCCTTTCACCGTGCCTAACCATGGAACCCTTTCTTACCACATGGTTAGCCACGGAATCTCTTTATGAATAGCTAGGAAACGCCTGGAGAACTGTTATTTACCATTTATTATCTTGGATATGAACCTAAAATAAACAATAAATATATCAGTAGAAAATGTAATTAATACTTTTCTATTGTTACTGGATACTGGTTATAAATGGTTAGGTAATTTTAACTAAGTGGTCGTCATGGGCGGGGGGTTACAAATTTTCTTGGAATATTTCGCAAATTGTATACGGAACTCATTGAGGGTCATCGCGGTATCCTGAAGTTCCACGGAACGTAGTTTCAGGAACACTGCACTGGCATAAACAGTCATCTTGTAAGCATAATAAAACTTTTGCTATAATGCGGTAAAAATATAATTTCAAAATTAGACAACGAAACATCAAGAAACAACTAAAAAAACTCGTAGAATAAGAATGTTTAATATATTTACAAAAGAAAATGTAAATCTACTTATAATTTTATATTGTTTATTCTATTTCGCAATTTTATTTCACGTATTTTCAATTTTTATAAGTCGCATCACTATCTCCTTCACTTTATCGAATCATCTGATTTTTCTTATATTGGAAGACATAATAAAATGACTTGGAGCAAAAAAAAAAAAAAATTATTATTCTCTCTGCAAAATTTGTAAACCGCCTACATTTAAAATTAAGGTTGAACTGTTATGTCTAAAGCAAAACTCATCGAATTAAAACATTTATCATTGACAACTGATATACACTTTACTGTCGTCGAGGTACGCACGCTCCTTTCAGCAGCGATGCATATGCAACTACAACAACTCTTAATAAATAATATTTATTAGATGCCGTTATTAAGAGACATATTTCTCAATTGCATTTATTTTAATTGCATGTTCATTGTACTTTTACGTATCATGAAATGTTTTCATATTCCCATTTTTCTGAATTTTAGTTTTAGCTTTTGTGTGCACTAGATGAGAGGTGTCCCATCATTTCTGTCCAAGTAATTTGTGGGTATTCCTTTTGTAAGCACAACCATACCTACTAGCATGTAGGTATGGATATATTTACAAAAGAAAGATCCACAAATTACTTGACGGGTGTCCCACCATTTCTTTGTCTACTGCTATGCATAGAGTCCAGTTTTCACGAATACATTGTAGATATTTTCCCACATAGTTACTGCATCGCTGTCCACAGTTTCTTCCCATATTTGTACAGGAAGTTCAAAGATTCGTGAGACATTTTCATATCATTTAAATGCTTCTTTAGATTAATAGCTCTTAACTTTTGCGAGACTGCGGCCTGGTATTTTTTTTTTCAAGACGACAAATGCCCAGCCACAAAAAATTTATTCGTAAATAGGAATATATTCTTATCCAATTCCTTTTTAAATTTCATATATTAAAATATAAATATTAATAAGAAATTATGACATATTTAAAAAGTATTAGTATCTTTATATATACGATGTTGCATGTTTTAACAAATATAAAATTACATTTAGATTAGTAATAAATCACTGGATTTATGAAATTTGGTAGCATAATTTGGTTTATAGAAAACAAATTTTCGAGTGCAGACTGCTTAAAAATTATAAACAGAGTGTAATTACTCAAAAAACTTGACGTTTCGGTTCGTCTTTTGCAAACCTTCTTCTGAAGTGATCTCAGTCGTTGATATAAGTCGACTTCCATGAAAAAGTCATTGCATGGTGTTAAAACCTGAAACATGCTCTTCCAGCAAGATTCCGCTCATCATGGTTTTGTGGGGAGGTGAAATACCCCAATGGAAAAACCTACTGTCCTACGGATGCATGATAAGCATGAAGGGATGCATGATGGTCATGAAGGGATGCATGGTGATCATGAAGTGAGGCATGATGATCATGAAGGGATGCAGATGGTCTATGAGTAGAGACACATAACTTGAACTTTCGGTGAGTTCAGACTTCAGACGTAGTTTAAAAACCCAGAGTTCACCTGGCTGAATAATTCTTTGCCAATATGACGGGCTCATAACTAGTTTCCAACCATCTAATGTTCGGTGCCCACGTTCTTTAAACTAGTTGAGGCACAGAATTTTGTGTCCTACAGTCAGGACGACTTTTAATATCATTATTAAACATTCAATTGCCAAAATTTCACAGGAAAAACAAAAGTACGACATTTATCATGATTAACTAATATCAATTGAAAAAATGCTTTTGTTCTTAAAGAGAAAGATTTATAGTCAGTGTATTTTCAGTTCTGCTTTGCGGATCAAAAACCTAATGAAATAAAAATGATTTCAGAAATTGAAAAGAACCCGGAGAAATATGAGAAACGCACGTTTGAAACAATAAAAACACGTTAAATGACGTGGAAGATATTGTGCTCAAAGTAAACGTTTATGGACGGTTTTTTGAAAGCCTCCATTCCTAAATGGATAGCTAATGGATAAAATCATAATAACGAGATTACTATTTAAAATATATTTGTGCTTCACTTTTCCAATTCAGAATGGTTACTTACTCTGAAAGCACGTTTTATTGCATCACAATTCCGTTCAATTGTATACGACTGAATTTCATTAATTTTCTATTCAAGTTGATCGTTTTGTTTTTTCGTTACCGACTCGACTTCATCAAATTCCTACTTGATATACTTAGTGTATGATTTAATGATTATACAGATTAATTTAATCATTACACAGATTAATTTAATCACTACACAAATTAATTAAATCATTATACGAATAGATATAATCATTATACAGATTAATTCAATCATTATACAGATTAATTCAATCATTGTACAAATTAATTCAATCATTGTACAAATTAATTCAATCATTGTACAAATTAATTCAATCATTATACAAATTAATTGAATCATTATACATATTAATTATTTCACAATTTAAGATAATCACTGAAGACCGTTTAAGACACTAAGTTCTTCATTTCAAAATACAATTGAATCAAACTGTAAATTGAACTTAATTGACAAATTAATTTAATCTGATCTTCAATAAATGTATATTGCTTTCAAAGCGTTTTAAATGTAGTTATCAGAAGCCAACCGAAAAACCTAAAACCAATGTGTGTTTTAGCATTAATAAAAATATTTAAAATTTCCTGTAACTGATTTAAAAAGTGAACTTAATTAACATGGCAATTAAATAGTTCCACTGTGTAAACAAAATCACGTTTCCGCGCAAATTTGGCGCCAAAATAATGGAGCAAAAACGAAAGGGAAAAAGAAAGAGGGATTTTTTTTTTCTGGATAACATACACACAAAAAAAGGCGGGGAAAAAAGAGAAACCAGCTAAGACCAGAGATTAGAATGAGGAATCGCTGGAACATTAAGGAGGAGATAAATAAGGAAACGAAAGTTATTCTGCTGTAAAGGAATAGGGAATAAACTGAAAATTACAAGGGAAAAATGGGGAAAAAAGACCGAGTAAAATAAGCGATGGATTAAGAAAAGGGAAAAAAAATGGGCTAGAAAAAAAATAAAGGAAAACAAACCTGAAATAATTTGTAAGAACCAAGAACAATGCGAAACTGACATCGTAAGTTTTTGAATTGCAGCTAGACTGTTTCGGTGACATAGAAGATTAAAAATTGTTTACGCGGATTTACTCATCAGCTTTTGAATTTTAAACAATAAAAAAGGAAGGGGTGAAAATTCCGGGAATTTAACTCGAACTTTCATTTATTTGTAAAATATTTTTCGAAAATAGGAAATTTAACTTCAAAATGCAAAACGGATTTCGCATTTTCGATAAAAATTTTATTTAATAATTTTTCGTCTCTTTAGACTCATTCATGCGCGCAATTTAAATGTTCATAATGGGTTTTTGTATGATAAAATAGTAGTTCCGAATAGTTTACGCTTAATTTCGCATTTCACTGAAGTTGAAATCGATATTATGTTTTATTTTTAAAGTACTTTTCTGAAAAGTGAGCTAAATATATATAAAAAGATTCACGCATAATTCCACATATTGTGACAAAGTTAAATTGTGATCAGCGAAATTGAAAATACTTTATCGTTATTTGATATACATAAGCTGTTATTTTGTCATTTTCAGGGAAGAACGTGGAGAAAATCCTTCATTTTACTTCGAATATAAATTGATAAGTGAATCTATACGTGGCACTTAAATTTAATATAATGTTTACGCGTTTCAGGTAAACATTGTTTTACTGTTAAGCTGAGCTTTGTGAGTTATGAAGTAGCGTTGTTTTCAAAAAATTGTAAATTTAATATACAAAAATAATGGCGTTGATAGAGTGAAAACAGATAAAAATACTTTAATACCGATATCATTTCATGTAACTATTAATCACAATTTCGCTTATTAATCACTAACATTTAATGGATTAATTATATTTATGGCCGAAATTGAAATTTGAAAAAGTAAAGTTGTTTACTAATTTTTGGACAAAATTTTTTTATTGCTTTGTCACTATCACATGACAATTTTTCCATCAATTAACACATCTATTACCCCACTGATTGTTCCATGAATTACTTCGTCAATTTCTCAATTATTATATAAATTACTTCGTCAATTTATCAATTATTCCATTAATTATTTCATCAAAATCTAAATCATTCCGTCATCACTTCATCAATTTCTCAACTATTCCATCAATTGCGCCATTAATTATTTCATCAAAATCTAAATCATTCCGTCATCACTTCATCAATTTCTCAACTATTCCATCAATTGCGCCATTAATTTATTCATTAGTTATTCCATCGATTATTTTATTAATTTATTCATCGGTTATTCTATCAATTTTACTGTCAGAAACTCCATCAATTTCTTCAATGATTACTCCATCAATTTCTTCAATGATTACTCTATCAATTTCTTTAATGATTACTCCATCAATTTATCCAATGATTACTCCATTAATTTCTCAACTAGTCTAATTTGTGACATAATTCGAAAAACAATTTCGGAAACTTTCAAAAATCGTAAGTGTTGTTTGTTTTCAAATAATACACTGTTACTCAAAATTAACGGATAACTTGTATGCTCCCACAATAGAAACACCATGTTCACTTCGCAGGCTTTCTTAACTGTTGCCACTTAGAAATGCAAGGAAAGGAAACTTAAGTTTAATTCCTAAAATTGGCAAAATGCCAAATGGTTTCTTTTTACATGTTTTCTAAATGTACATAATTTTAATTTCCGAATCTGGCAACAAATATATTGTTTAACTGTAATTGCATTTTTATATTTGGCAGCAGTACGTGTATAATTGTTTTCCGAATTCTAAAATCAAATCAGTCTTCAATTTACCATCAAAATATGCACATGTATCATTAAAAGCTCAATCAAAAAGGCGTACAAAATTCTTTAGCTTCGTATTTATTTATCTTTCTGGCATCTTAATCAACTAATCTAAACATTTAAATCTTTTAATAAATATTTTAATCGAACGTTGATTTCTTCAAAACCCGTAACTGCAACTGGTGACCCGGATGTGATCCAACGACTATGTGACCATTTTGTGTGACTATGTCCATCGCACAATGAAAAGTTTGTTCCCTGATTGTGATGCTGCTTATCAAGATAACAAAATCCCTGTTCACACAGCTCATATTTTCCAGGACTGGTTTTCTGAACATCAAAATGAATTTTCACATCTGCCATGGCCCCCACAATCGCCCGATCAACATTGTTGAGCCTTTGTGGTCAGCGTTGGAGACAAATGTTCTAGCGCACTATATCCATCTCCAGAGGTTGCCTTTGGGTAAGTCGACTCAGGCGTCCGCCCATGGCCTCGCGCAATATTTCATTAGTTGCATTAATTTTTCTAAACTTCGAAAAACTACATGAAAATTCAAATATTTGTAATATTAAAAAAAATAAATTATGAAATTACTTTACAAGTAACAATTTTAAATAGCATAAAAGTTCTCTGTTTAAAAGAAAGCAGGATATTACTACAAAATATTATATCTCTGCAACAAAAACAAATTTTAATTTGTGGTCTGCGAATGAGGAGAAGGGAGTTCGACAGTTAACGCGACAAAGGAGAAGTAATTGTAAATAGGGTGGACACATATGTTTGAAAAGGAGGTAACTTTTCAGGGAATAGTTTCCATACTACCCTTGAAGTTAGTCAGTTATAACACGTTTGTATTAATTCAGTTAATTTTGGATTTCGAAATAACTGTAGTGGCTCGGAAATAAATTAGTTATAATAAATATTACGAATTCCATTATCGAGACGTGTGTAAGCGCAATTTGGTTGGTTGTGTTTTTATGGCGCAGGGACAAGTGTCATTCTGCGCGAAACAAGGGAGCGTAATTTATTTGGAGGTCTCGTTAAGCCCATCCTAAATTTCTTACCGTGCTATAGACGTAAAATGTAGGCAAACGGTATGAAGTATTCATGAATAATATTAGGAATGAATAAGCATTAGCGAATGAGAATGGCGTGATTCGAGTAATCATTGATTGAGGTATGAAGTTATTGGATTAATAACAACGAAATAAATCTGCATAAATAAATCACGGTGTTTAAGTTAAATATTAGTATACTCTGTTACAGGCGTTTGAGTCATTGATTGAATGTGGTCAGTATTTAAATACGTATTTTCTTTTATTAATTTGCTTCTCTCCCCCCCCCCAACCCCAAAAAATATTTAGAAAAACTTCCAAATGTGATAGGACCTACTTACAATGAGCACACATTTTGTGAGATTCCAGATATAGCGAGGGCAATATGGATTTTGTTTGGCACAGATTAAGTACAATAGAATTCAATCTCTTTTAGCGAAGAAGATTTTTTCGGGTCGGATAAAGCGAACATTTTCTTTGTATCCAAACTTCCCATTATGTACGGGTCCTCTTGTATAGGGCCTCGCTAATTATAGGACCGCCTCTACTCACCTCTATCATCAAGGGGACTTGCCAATATTTTGCAGGAAGAATGGTACAAGATTCCCATGGGAACTATACAGGACCTTTAGTCATCCATTCCAAAAAAAAAACAACTGCAAGCATTTCTGAATTCAAAAGGTGGTCCTACGCCTTATTAGCCAAGGTTATATGTGTTTCAAGGGGTTTCCATATTTTTGACTAATCACTGTATCTTGTTTACAAACTTATTAACATTCTCAGGAACAGCATGTGAAATCGCTCTAACAAGGAAGCCTTGCGGACTGCAACGCACGGATTTTGATAAGAGTGGTACCATTGGATAGGTCTTGTCATGAGAAACAAAACATCCAATAGAACTACTTGCCCGAATCCAACCACTGTGGAACAATTAGGCGATGCGTAAAATCCGCCCATCATACAATCATTCCACTAACAACCAAAAAACATATCCTTGAAATATTATTTTGTACAATTTTCCCGCTTTTTTCTACAGTTCTTAATGTAGCCAATATTTTGGTGCATATTGCAATTAAAGGAATGTACTTTACGGTATAGAATATTATGAATTTGGACTCATTCTCCCACTCTCTTATAATTCAATCGCAGCGCCATAAATACGGGGATTAGTAAATAAGCGGTACACTCTAGGATATTGTGTCCATTTATTACATTTGATTGAGCTCTTGCTCATTGGTGAAAGTGTCTTTCGGTGTAAAAATGCTTGAAGCATAGGGATTCTTCACACCAGGCACATTTTATAAATGGCTGGGTTTCACATTTATTACAAGTTTTCTGTGTTAGTTTGAAACAGATCTGAAGGTAGGAATTTCAATTTGTATTAACACCTTCTGGAAAGTATATCGGCGCATGTCTTCAAATGCAGGGGCGGAGATTTGGTTATGAACCAAGAGATGAAATTTTAGGATAGCTTCCCTTGTAGTAACTAGAGAGAAAATCGGTTATAACGACCTTCAAGGGACCGTGCAAATTCGGTCGTTATAAAAGATATATTTTTAAAATCATAATAGCCTGCAGTATAGTACACTCTAGAGTTTTATAAATTATTTTGATAGTAAAAAGTATTAAACTTTTTGGTTTCAAAATTAAATAAAAACATAATTATAATGAATTTAATTTCCGTTTATATTACGTTATAGCCAAACTAAGTACATAGTACTTTCTTAGTTTTTTAAATTGAAAAAATTGTAGAAAATACTAAAGTATATAATGTAGAAAACAAATCTAATGAATAGTATTTATTATATTATACTAATGACTTCAGAACAGTGCCGGTTTAAGAGTTTTGTGGGCTCTACGCTGAAAAAATAGAATGGGCCCCTTAAGAATATGACCCTCGTGATATTCAATTAATAAATCACTTTTTAAGTTCACTATCTTTAATATTCAGGTTTAGCAGTAATAAAAATTACTCTTACATTTGTAAATAAACAAGATTAGAATAAAGCTTAAATTTTGTAACTAACTTTAAATTTTAATAACTAACCCACATGGTTCTGCTTTATGACTGTCAAGTCGCGTCGTTATATCCGATACGAATTTCCCTAGTTAGAATCTACGTAGACTACAAAATCGCCGTCGTTATAGCAGGTTTCGTCGTTATATACGATGTCGTTATAATTATGTATGAAGTAGAATACAAACCAAGCTTTTTGTAAAAATTCCGTCGTTATAACCGATTGGTCGTTATAAACGATTTTCACTGTATATGTAATCGGGATCTCCGTAATAGGATACAAGGAAACCACAAAAAAGTTTGCTGATAATTGCTTTGTCAATGATCGCATTACAGTCAGAAGGCTCACCCACGACACCTTCATGATTGGGCCCAACTTCGCATATCGCAGGGGTGCGTGCCACCTCCCCTTAACCAACGCGCCTGGAACGCGTACAAGTACTGTTATAATTCTCCATGGTTGAGTACCTGAGAAAACTGCCTCCTTAGGCTCTGCCCATGCCCTTTATTCATCCCATAGGATCAGGTGAGGAGTTAGTTCCTGATTCATTTTAAAACACATCTCCAGTCAACATATACAGTAAAATATTATGCAATACAATAACATTTCAAGGATTTTTTTTTTTTGTTAGTGGAATGATTGTATGATGGATGGATTGTACGAATCACCTTGTAGCTCCTGAGTAGTTGGATTCGGGTGGGTAGTTCCATTGGATTTTTTGTTTCTCATGACAAGACCTATCCAATGGCATCACTCTTATCAAAATCCGTGCGTTTTAGTTCACGAGGTTCCCTTGTAAGAGATGTATAGCTGCCTGGGATGGTTATGCATCATATTAACGTTTCAAGAGCTCAACCTGGAACTTTGTGTTTTATATTCTTCTTTTTTCCATCTGCATACTCCATGAAAGATCTATACTAATGGTTGTAACCCTCTTGAAATTTTTAAACTTACGGCTCTAATTAATACGGTTATAATTAGTAAACCGTATATTGTAAACAGTGTATTGTACAATAAATATTTGTTTTATTTTCAGAGGGTTTTTTTCTTTAAAATCATAATACTCTACTTCTCACAGCAAAGCCGTGATTTAGGTTCAGTTTTACAGATTATTATACAATAATTTCTGCCACCCACGTATAGATTATAGCTCAAACTAGAGCTTTATTCGTTTTGGAGAAAAAGAGACGCTTTCCCCATCCTGGATTCGAACCAGGGTCCCTCCGTTTAGCCCGGAGTGTCTTGGACCGCTAGACGAATGAGGACAGGAAACAACGCTCTCTTTCTCCGTATGTAAAGATGTTTACAGATTATATTTTGATGCTGAGTTATAGTATAAAATAAAATTTAGGCGAAAGTGTGCGTCGGCAGCAATTCAAAAAATTTTTTGTTTCGATAGTCCGATCTCTTGTATTTATACAGAAATTGAGACACATGCCGCCTTCTTCAAGAATGAAAACGAGAGAAAGAGGTTCTAAAACAATGATGGTAGATCCATGTTACAAGAGATTCTGAATTCTGAATTTCGGTGATTTTCTAGCTAAATTCATCCAATCTTGAGAGATGGGCTAAATGAAAGTACAGTTTTAGAAAGCAGCTTCGTAAAAATGAATCCGATAAAAGAAAAAAAAAAAGGAATAATAGTTTCTAAAAGTTCAAATGGAATGAACGTTGGAAACCATAATCTCCCAAAGATCCCTTCTAACTATGAATTTAGCTATTAGTAACTAATTTTTATTTTCCATCACTTTCTAAACGCAAGTTCGCTCTCGATTCGGCGATATATTCTCCATAATTATCGTTTAATAGTTAAGGTATCGCATCAGTTACGCGAAAATCGTGAACAGTCAGGTCCCCACCGTCTTTTCAATTTCCTGCTCAATTTCTTTACATCGCTCCTCGTTCTCTAGAGAGTCGTGAGTTACATGGAGAGTCTTGCCACACGATCCATTAAAATAATTTTTTCCCTTTTGTCTGAACTAAATTTAATACATTTTTTAATTCTTTCCTTTCTGTCATAAATCGGATCTTTTGCACGAAATATTCTTCGATACTCCGTTCAATTTCCTCTCTTCTTTTTTCGCTGCCCTCGAAATTCTTTTTCGCGGGGAGAAATCTCAGCTGCTGCTCCATGTCGTTATCGTGCCGAAGTGAAAGAAATCGACTTCTCGTGGAATCATTCAATTCCCCCTGGGTTAATCACCTTCCACCTGCGTAATCTGAGATACTGTCTAGGAATGCAACGGCAGTAAATTTTTCGTGATATTTCCTCTTTGCAAGTTCAGGCGAACAATAGTTAATTGCAAGAACATTTTTCCAAATCACTAAGGAATACGACGGGAAAGATCACAAAAAATCCTGTGCAAAGGAATTGGCAATTCATGCTTCAGGAAATCGACGATTGCGGGTCATTTGTAATGAAGGGAAACTTCATTTGCAAAAATCGTTCATTGCATTTTGAATATGTAATCCAATTATACTGTCGAAATAATTCTATGAAATAGCATTGTTGAAATAACTTAAAATAATACTGTGGAATAGCATTATTGAAATAACTTAAAATAATACTATGGAATAGCAATATTGAATTAACTTAAAATAATACTATGGAATAGCATTATTGAAAATAAAATAATACTATGGAATAGCATTAACTATGGAACAACACTTAAAATAGTACTATGAAACAACACTACTATGGAACAACACTTAACATAGTACTATGAAACAACACTATTAAAATAGCACTATAAAATAACACTATAAAAATAGCACTATAAAATAACAGTTAAAATAACACTATGAAATAGCACTTAAACTAACACTATTAAACAATGCTTAAAATAACACTATTAAGTAACGCTTAAAATAACACTACAAAATAACACTATTAAAATAACACTACAAAATAACACTATTAAAATAACACTACAAAATAATACTATTAAAATAACACTACAAAATAACACTATTAAAATAACACTATTAAAATAACACTACAAAATAACACTATTAAAATAACACTACAAAATAACACTTAAAATAACACTACAAAGTAACACTATTAAAATAACACTATTAAAATAATACTATTGACTTAATATTACGAAATAACACTATTGATTTTCGCTTTTACGACGCAGGGGAGTGAAAACATGGTTTACTGTAATATATTATTGTCAATATCATTTAAATTTATTTTAAGGGAAATACGCAATTTAAACTTACTAGAAGATATTTTGCCTGCTTTTTTTCTTTACAATAAACCAAATCTCGCAATTGTGATCACATAAACTCTAGTTTGAGCTTAATAAAACGTGGGTTACGAAAACACCTTCAGTCATTAATCCTGCACGAAATTATAAAATCACTGCCTTGAAGGCTTTAAGCGTTAGCCGTTTTGTGATTGTACCATCCTTGCCAAGGGTAATAATAATAATCTGAGTAATTTAAGCTTATGCAAGCCTTTTCATTCATCGTTTTTTTTTCTAATTTTTTAAATAAATTTAGAGAGGGAGTTGCTTAACGTAAAGCATTTATAATTTTGACAAAATTGATTGGTTGTTTGACTCAGTCAGCATTGACGAATCTGGCAGACATAACTAACGCTCATTGTAGTAAGAGTCATTTTAAAACTGACGACGTCTTGACTATTGCAATGTACGTAACAGCTCAGTTTCCTTTTTCAATTTGATCTCATAAAAAACGAGTCAAGATGCGTTTGAAGAACAATAAAATACAGAAGCCATATTTCTTTCTTCTATTTCGTAACGTTTTCGAAGGAGTTTAAAAATGTATTTTAAGCTTTTAAAGCCACCCCTCACGCATCTCCTCTCGTAGAGCTTGTAATAAATCATCCAGAGAGTTAAAAGTTTCTATCTCTTTTATTTTTTCTAACTCTTTATGAGCTTTTTCTGGAAAATGCTTCACTTTTAGGATAAAATGGTTGCGTTTGGGTGTACTATGCAGTTCTTTTGTTAAAGATTAGAACAATGTGTGTAATGAAACTGAACTCACGTTTGTAAAACTGCAACACCATGAAGGAATCACTTGATTGAGCTGAAACTTTCAGGAAATGCAAATTAGGGTATGCTATTCAAATGATTAGAATTTCAGAGTCATCGCGCATGCGTGGGCTGAGCAGCGCCCTCTGAACTGCTGATGGATCCGTATAAATAGAGGGCTGTAGCGGGGCGTGTATGGCTATCTGCTAGTGGTAAACGTTACATGAGACGTCACTATGCCTCTACGACGAAAGAGGGCGACATTTCAGCAAGTTACGGAGTTTGAACGGGGACGAATGATCGGCCTTCGTGAAGGAGGGTTTTCTTATCGTGCAATAGCAGCTCGTATGGGGCGTAACAGCAGCACAGTGATGCGAGTGTGGAAGCAGTGGGTTCAAGAGAACCAGACAACTCAGAAATCCGGGAGTGGACGCCGAAAGGTGACGTCAGCACGGGATGATAGACACCTGGTCCGCATGGCGGTGACGGACCGTTTTGCTTCATCTGGACAGTTGGCAGAACGTTGGTGCACTGCTACAGGTGTATCATTGTGTGCTTCATCAATTCGTCGGCGTCTACTGCACCGTGGACTGCGTGCAAGAGTTCCTTTATACAGGATCCTCCTGACGCAAAACCATCGGCGCCTGCGGCTACAATGGGCTCATGGACATAGAGACTGGCGTGCTGATTGGCAACAAGTGGTGTTTTCTGATGAATCCCGCTTTAATTTGGGGTACAGTGATGGCCGCATCCGTGTTAGACGCTATACCGGTGAACGCCACCTTCCGGAGTGCGTTATCCAACGTCATAGTGGACGAACCCCCAGCGTTATGGTCTGGGGTGCAATTGCGTATCATGGACGATCTCAGCTGCTACGAATTGTGGGTAATCTTAACAGCAACCGGTACATCAATGAAGTTCTGGAGCCCGAAGTTGTTCCCTTCCTTCAAGGCATTCCCGGAGCTGTATTTCAACAGGACAATGCCCGCCCACATATTGCCAGGAATGTTCAAGACTTCTTTTCATCACAACAGATACAGCTTCTTCCTTGGCCTGCCTATTCGCCGGATATGTCGCCGATTGAACATGTGTGGGATTTCGTTGGTCGGCGTCTCGCTCGTGATCCTCGTCCCATAGCTACTACAGATGAACTTTGGGGTCGCACACAAGCAATCTGGAATGCTCTTCCTCAGGCACACATTCAACATCTGTTTGATTCCATGCCACGTCGTATAGCATCACTTATTGCAGCGCGTGGTGGCTTCACCAAATACTGATTTTCGACATGTAATATTGTTTTTTTGCTTTGTAATTTTAATCGTTTATTTGTATCAACACAGGTCGTTTGTACATTAAATTTCATTCAATTCGGACGAGTCCTTCATGGTGTTGCAATTTTTACAAACATGAGTATATAAAAAAAGTGCAACAGAACTAAAAAATACGTGTAACAGAGCTAGAAAAGTGCCTGTAATGGAACTAGAAAATTCTTGCAATGGAACTAGAAAATTCTTGCAATAGAACTAGAAAATGTTTGTAATAGAACTAGAAAAATGTGTGTCGTCGTCGTCTTCTTGCACTTTGCCATTTTCCTATGTTTATATGGGGATGGCGTTATGGTCTTTTAATCTTCCCTTCCACAATTTTCTATCCAATGCCTCTTCTCTACTCCATCCATACTCTTCCAGATCTTCGGTCTTTATCCTTTCACCTCAGACGTGGTCTTCCCCTCTTCCTCTTACCCATTACCACCAGCTTATCCAATACCTTTCCCTCATTTCTCCGCTCCATATGCCCAAGCCATCTTAACCTATGTTCTTGTATTTTTTTCCCTATGGGTCCAACCTTGACCGTACCTCTAATTAGGTTATTCCTTATTTTATCCCTCCTTGTAACACCATTGTAGTAGAAATAAAAACATCAACGTTAAATTGTTTTTAGTCCCATACTATGCAAATCTGAAATCACTTATACACTCAGTCATGTACGTCTACATATTTTGCTTAAATACGAATATAAAACGGTTTGCAGTACATAATCACATACACTCTATAACAAAAAAAATCGACGCACCAAGAAGAAGTTGTCCGATTGTAATGAAATTTCGTATGCAAAGACATTTTGACCGAACATGCAAATGATTAAAATTTGGTGTCCAATGAATGAATAGCGGGAACTCCAGCGCATCGGAACTGCGCATTCAGCAGGTGTATATAAGGAGCGATTCTCAATATGTGGTCAAAATTTCTGTTGCATTTTGACTGCGGATATCTTACGTCGACTGTAACAATGCCTCGCCGAAAGATTCGTGCTCATTACGAGCATATGTCAGAGTTTGAAAGAGGTCGTGCTATCGGATTGAAAGAGGCTGGTTGGACGAATCGAAGAATCGCTGGACATGTGGGTCGAAGCGATGCGGCGATTGGACGGTGCTGGCAAGAGTGGGTCAACAACGGCAGATGTCAGCGTCGGGACGGCAGCGGTCGACCTAGGGCCACAACAGAACGGGAAGACAGAGCGATTGTCAGAGCAGCTGTCACAGCACCGGATTCGTCGTTATCAACTATCCAACGTGTGGCCCGCACACATGTGTCCAACATGACCCTCTGCAGATGACTGAGAGAGCGGAATTTACGCTCGCGCCGACCGTTACGCCGCTTACCTCTCACGCCTTTACACCGTCAAGTCCGATTACAGTGGTGCCGGGCTCGATCAACTTGGAACTGCGCTGACTGGGGACGTATAGTCTTTAGTGACGAGTCCCGTTTCCAACTGTGTCCTGACGACAACCGCAGACGTGTCTGGAGACGTCCAGGGCAGCGTGGGGATCCTGCCCTTACTATCGCACGCCACACATGCCCACAACAGGGCGTTATGGTCTGGGGTGCCATCTCCTTTGATAGCCGGACCCCTTTGGTGGTCATTTCTGGCACACTTACAGCACAGCGGTACGTAGACGACATTCTACGACCGGTTGTGTTACCGTTCCTTTTGCGACACCCTGGACTTACGTTTCAACAAGACAATGCCCGGCCGCACACGGCACGTGTTGCTATGAATTGTCTTCAAGCTTGCCCAACACTTCCTTGGCAAGCTAGGTCTCCTGATCTCTCTCCCATAGAGCACATTTGGGACGCTATGGGAAGGCGATTGCAACCATCCCGGAATGTTGACGATTTAGCCCGACAGTTGGAGACAATTTGGCAAGAAATTCCGCAGGACACCATCCGGGATCTTTATCAGTCTATGCCACGCCGGGTGACAGCTTGCATCCAGGCCAGAGGTGAACCAACGCCTTATTGACTTCCTCCCTTTGTAACGGTCAAACTCTGCAATAAATCATTCAATTGTTCTGAAATTTTAATCGTTTCTTTTTCTATGTATGTTCTTCACATCCACCAATTTTTATCGCAATCGGACAACTCCTTCTTGGTGCGTCGATTTTTTTTTGTTATAGAGTGTAACTCAAGATTTTAGTTAGTCACTAGGCTTTGCTATAGTTAGTTAACCATAACAAGTTTTAAAATTTCTGCATTGGTTAAGATAACCGGTACAGTGTTTTGCCCGTATGTTAGTCAACTAAAACTTACTCCGCCAGCCGCTTTAGTTATCGGTCACGCAAAATGTCCAAATTGTAGTTGATTTCGTTTCCAATTTAAGAAATGTGTCTTGTGCAATGAGATGTATTGTTTGCCCAAGTAAAGCAAAGCATGTACCTGAGCTCCTTTAAAATTCTAGAATCCCAAACCCTCTCAGGTTTTTAAAATCAAAATTCTATTTATACAAACCCTCTATTTTTATTCTGCAGCAGTCCATATGTTCAGTTTTATTTCTATCACAGTTTCTGAAATAGAACTATAATCTAGGATACAGAAATCAATGTTCAATAAATGGAAAACTGATGCACCGGCCATTCTAAAAGCGTATAATATAATGAGAATCAATTAACTGTAAATCACTGGTTCTCAACCTGGGGTTCGCGAACTGGTTCTTGGGGGGGGGGGGGGGGGTAGCCACAATTATTTTAGTTGCACTTAATTTTATAAAGGATTTCATACCAAATGTTTCCAGCGATTTCACTAATGACTAAATAGTCAAACGCCTGGCATTTGTAATAAAAAACAATAAAACATTTCAACATGGCTACACACATTGCAATATTCTACTAATGGTTGTTAAATATATATCTATAATATATATTAATATACATAATTAATATAATATAATAATTAATATAATATAATTTTCTATTTAATGTGTTTTCTTTACTCTGTTAAAAATGCTTTTATTATGCAAATGTTGCGGTGGCAGACAGAGGGGGTCACGGATCTTTTGGTTACTATAAAAGGGGGTCGCTGATTACTTGGTTACTATGAAAGTGGGTTGCGCCTTGAAAAAAGTTAGGAACCACTGCTGTAGATAAACGAAGCGACTGAATTGTAACATCTGATTATTTTTAATATTGTCTATCTCTATAGTGTGCTATCTGCCTGGAGAAGATCCTCATAATAAAAATGGTTGTCCTCCATTTCTAACCTTATTATATCGGGTATATTTTTTCCACTATTCAAATATCGCTATAAAATTTGCACATCATTTTAAAAAAACTTAGGTAAATAAATTATTCAGTTAGTCAATCCATTTAATAAAAGCAAAGACATCTTTGAATTTTGGCGTGTTTTAATTCTCCATATCTGTCATGTTATCAACTTGCTTTACACTGGCTCTTATTATTCATTTGAATCACAGGGAAACAGAGTTAAGTCGAGATCACTGCTATTTAATTCAATTCAATTTATTTTCTCAGCATAGTAATAGAAAAATGTTCACAAAAATATTCACAATTAGGTATTATAAACTATGCGAAGAGGGAGATGGGAAAAAAGGCTCAGAGGCTTGACAAATTCCCAACACCCTCAAAAAGGCAACACAAAACAAGAGGCAATGCAATATATAATAAATAACATTATTTCCTTTTACAAACCTCAATTTTGTATGCCGATATCAATTTCCAAAAAAAAACCCCACCCAAAAAACAGTATCTACATACAAAGATTAAGATATTAGAAGATGTTTCTTAATTTATATTTGAATAAAGACATTATTTATAGATTTCAAATCATCTGGGAAAGAGTTTCAATTCTTAGGACACAACACTAAAATGCTATTATGTAAGTAGTTTGTTCTTGAAAATGGAATATTTAAATTTCCACAAGCTCTAGTAGAATATGGATTATTGTTGTATGTTGGACAATAAATATTTTTATTAAAATTTAATTTAATACATTTAAACATAAAAATACCAGTCTTATAAGAAAAAATTTTGTTAATAGGAAGAATATTATAATGAGTTAAAGAAATAGAAGACAATTTAAAAGAAAATAATTTGCCAAATCGCCTTTGTATGATTGATAAACAGCTTATATTCCTATTTGTGAGATTTCCCCAGACCAAATAGCAGTAAATAACCTGAGCATACATTAAAGCATTATATAAAACAAGGAGTAATTTCGGGGGTAAAAAGTATGATAATTTAAAAATGGTCATATTTCTATTAATTTTACCACAAATATAATTTACGTAATTGTTCCAATTAAAGTTTTTACAAATTATAACACCTAATAATTTAATTTGATCACGAAAAATAAATGACTCATTACCCATTAAAACCTGGGGCAGCGGAGACGGTAAGAATTTAGCATGATGACAAAATAATATGGCACTGGTTTTATTGGGATTTACAAATAATTTATTGCCTGTAAACCAATCAAGAGACATATTTAGTTCTGAATTAATTGAAGTAACTAGTTGGGAAAGATTTAGGCCAGAAAAAATAAAGAAATATCATCTGCCTATGCAACAACAAAAGCTGAACTATTAATTAAAAAGGTATCATTCACAAATATAATAAAAAGTAGGGGTCCAAGAACACTGCCTTGAAGCACACCCACGTGAATATCACAAGTTTGCGATACCCCATTACCAAATCGTGTAAATTTCTTACGAGAGGTCGTCTATGATCTAAGGAAATTTAACACCTGTCCTCGAATACCCAATAAATTTAATTTGGATAGTAAAATATCGTGGTCAATAAGATTAAAAGCTTTCGATAAATCAAATTGAATATCAATACAGTAGTTTTTTTAATTGAGACTTTTTTGAATAAAAGGAACTGCCGCAATTAATACAGATTCAGTTGATTTATTCCTTCTGAAACCATATTGGTAATCATACAAAATAAATCACAAAACTTGGCAAAATAACACAATGATCACAGTTTTTGAATAACTGTGCCCATTGTGTTATTTTACCAAGTTTTGTGATATATTCAGCACAGTGAGTCGTTTTACTTCCATATAAAATAAGTTACATAATATAATCATAAAATAAGTTACAATCTTAAGTTGAAATATAACAGATGGAGAGAGGAGGGGGATATAAAAAGAAATTCTTACGTATATTTCATATTTATTATATGTTCGGTCGAAAATTGCTCAAGAATTATTGCCCATGACATACGCGAGTAAAAATATTAAACCGAAAAGAAATAATGGCTGTAAAAACCTTTCTTCAAATCTCAAAATCCGAAGAAGTCGCCGAAGCTTACCGAAAATAAAAAGAAGTAAGAAAAAATAAACGAAGAGAATTTTTCGAAAAGCTTTCTTTTGAGTAAGGATGCTCTTTTCCACACAAGTCCATTTTTATAGCGAAAGAAAAATAGCGGTCATTTTTGAAGGTCCGCTTCGAAAAAAAGGAGAAAAAAACGTTTTATCGTTTTTGATATTATTCTTTTCCTTTTTAGTCTTTCTTTTTCGTCCTAACGACAGCATTTCGTGATTACGCTTTGAAATAGTTTTTTATTACTTTTCCTTCTGTTGCAGATTTTACGAATTCATTTCGTGGATCTGTTCTTTCCGAAAGAATCGCCACCCCCCCTCCCAGAAAAAATGTTGATATAGGTTCGCCAGCTTGCGCGCAATTTCGGGAGATCAAGAAAAATATATCTAAGGAAAATTTATTTATAACCTTCAATTTCCATATCATTCGTCGTTCATTTCTTCAAACCCGCGCACTCAAACTTTTGGACAGAACAGAAATACATAATATAAAAACATGCACATTTTAAAATCTTGTAATCTACAACAATTCTAATGGCGCAAACTTTGAGTTTTTATGATACACTATGAAGAAATGATACATGGAGAGCAATCACAACAAATTACCGCAAAATTAAAACTTTTAATACATTAATCGCTGTTTCGGTAGCCACGCGCTATCTTCATCAGAACGAAACTGCCTCTGTAGCAGCATCAATTTCATTTTGATGGAGGCAGCATATAGATACCGAAATAAATATTAACGTATTAAAATATTTTTAGCTGCGATAATTTGTTTACAAATATTTTGATCTCTTCCCATGTTTCGTCCTAGTCTCTCAGTTCATCACTCACATTTCTCTTCCAGGCATTCATTGGCCTACCACACTTTCTTCTTCCTTGTGGGATCCCGTCTAATGCCTGTCAACAAACGCTGTTCGGTTTCTTCCACAGTGCATGTCCTAGTCAGCTATATTTCCTTGGCTTAATTGTGCCAGGCACAGGTTTAGGTCGTAAATATTTTACAATTCTATGTTAGTTACCTTTTCGTTTAGGGTGCATTCCATAGTGTAGCTTCTGACCATTCACTTTCGGAACTATTTTTATCAGTTTATTAACCTCCTCCCCTCCATCAAGATTTACCCTATTTAAGTGTATCAGCGTACTGTTAACTATACTGACCCAATCACATTGCACTGGCCTATCAGTTCCGCGCCTTAATTTATATTACATACTTTCTTTAGAAGGTTTGTTTTCAGCGGCTTAGGAAAGGGGTTCAAGCCCCCCCCCCCTCCATTAGATATTAAAACATATTATTTTCTCTAAGGCTGTATCACATCCCCCTTAAAGCCACTTGATCCCCACAACCATTTAACCCTCCCATGAATTTTGAATTGCTAAGCTACTATGTCTTCCTTGTGTTTACAAGTATGTACCCCTTTTAGAAAAACTTTTTTTTAATATATCCCTTTCAAAAGTGCATCTTTTTTATGTACTCTCTTCATAAGTACTTTTCAGCGGACCTCTTTTACAAACATCTTTTCCAATGTACTTTTTTTTTTTTAAACTATTCTAGCTTATCAAGAATAAGTATGTTTTCAAGCTGTTTAACAATGAGGTACTTCCATGTCAATATCTCTTATTTTAATTTAAGTCCCTGCAACACCCTCCTCGAATTGCAGGATTTGAACGCCACTGATTATTCGGTATTCGTTAAATTATTTCTATTAGTTCCTTAGATGATTTCACCCTGCTTGTGTATGTAAATATTTGCATCACTTATATGATTTTATAACAGTTTGCTTTAATTTGTTTTGTTTTTTCCGTCTGCCGCTGCATTACACCCCCCCCCCTCTCTTACCAAAACCAAGAGACTTCCCTGTACCCTATTATAGTACCATTGAAATAATGGACCTTTTTTTTTAAATTATGAGAAAGAAAAACGAATGAGAAATTTACCTTTGATAAATTTTCTTCTTTTCCTCTGTCCGCTGCTCTCTCAAATATCGAATTCCTTATAATCTTAATTAACTCTTTTCCTCAATTAATAACCGTTAATTAAAAAATTCCCTTTAATTAAAAGATTTCAATGATCATCAGATGTTCGATGGATATTACGCGGTTTTAGTTGTATTTAAATGGCATTTAAGTCAGATAAAAGGAATTTGCCCATCTATTCATACTAGCAGTCATCAATTCGCATAGACTAATAGTTTTAATTGGCTCCGCTGAATAGATTTAGCGGCCAATTAGTCGTTTCCTCTCCCGTCGTTCGTCGTTCACCATCATTATTAAATGAACGGCAGACTGAGTTGTTAAATTATTGTACGAAAGCACTGACGACCGATTAGAAGCGTAATTAATATGCTTGTGCGGTTTACGGCGCGGCGGGAGTTCAGTTGCAAGAAGCGATAGGATTGCTAGATTTGGCGACCGAATTCCCCACTTGGCGTCCCACGAGAGATTTAATCGCAGACTTCCAGCATAGTCTTCATGAATGCAGTTAGACAACAGACTCTCGCTAATACGTCCCTCGATAATACGCCATTCAGCTCTGAAGTAAAAAGAGCGAGATAATATTTAAACTTTGGTAGCTTTTATATATCGCACTACGCTTTTCTCTAAATGGATAGATGTTTGTTTGTCTCTACGCAATGGCAATCTCATTTGCTTATGCTGTTATTATTGTGGCGCAAACACCCAGTCAACCGGGTTATCACGATTAAAGATATTCTCTAAATGGGTTCAGAGGCGCCAAGTTTAAGAACATATTAGGGGCCACGAATTGAAAAACCCACTTGTCTAGTCAATCATTTGACGTAATTAAACTAATATTAAATCGTAATATTAATGTAAAAAAAATAGTCTACCAGGGACAGAAAGATATAAACATTAATAATTAGTATATTTTATTTATTTTTCCTTTCATCCTCAACTATATATTCTGCAATTCTTCCTTCATTTCTTTCTCATCAAGTTTGGGTGAGATCCGATCTCCAAAAACATTCTTGGGGATCGAATGAACCTGGCTTCTTTGAAATCGACATCCCTGATTAGGCTCTTTCCCAAGGACCTGGAATATCAAGAGTATATCTTTGATATTGAGTCTGCAGTTCTAGGTATAATGCAGCCTTTTATATAAAATATTAATGGATTGCCATCTTAAATACTCCTCTTAGAATGAGGATGGCCTTTTCTTCCATAATCATTCCATTTTATATTCAAGTCCTTGTACTTGGTGATAGCCCGCTAAATTCCGTATCACTTCCATTCTTGTAGGTCCAGGTGCTGCCAGATCTATGATCTACACACACTTCAACTAACGTTAGATTCCGGTATACCATTAGCTAAATGCTTATCCGTTTGGATTCAGAAATCTTATAATATTTTGACACTGTCGTTTTTAATTTTTGTTTTTTGGCTTTATGGTTCCATTAAATTTTTTTATATTATTGCCGCCGAACTTCATTAACGCAAACACTCATGGCGGCAAAAAAATTATCCATGTTAAAAACAATTCACGTTATCAAGAAAGATAACTGTTTTACTAAACCATCATTTTTTGAAGGGGATTCAAGAAATAGTGTTTAAAGTAATTCATGTTACTGGAGTTCCAGTGCATTATTATTATTATTATTATTATTTGAATTTCTACTAGTATAAATGTTCAGATAGAAAAGAATGACACGATGTGCTGCAATGGATTAAAGTTGTAAATAAGCAAGTATCAAGAGTATGCTATTCACAGGCATAGAGTTTCTAAAATTATTTGGAACGAGAGCACACACAGCCCATAAATAATTTATTAAATAAGCAAATTATTTAATGATTACTTTATTATTAATATACAAATAATAAATTTTGATAATTTGTTAATAAATAAGTAATTATTAAATGGGAATACTAACGTAAACCTCTATAAAATATCTTGAAAAATCTCGCACCTTGTACAAACACCATAGGCGAAACAATGTATATATATACCTTTTTTTTAAGCGATTATATCTATTTTAAAATTAGGAATCCAAACATAAACATGCTTGGGAATTTAAACTGAGGGAAGGGACCGAAGGTTTTTCGAAATTGTGAGAGTCTTATTTTATCCTTTTTTTTTTTAAAAAAAATATTAAAACGAATGCGAAGCGTCTACCTCTGTCTTCGGAGTCTGCATAAATTTCATCAATTATTAAATAATTATTTTTATCACTCTTGTTCAATTTCCTTGAGACTAAACGTCAATTCAACAACCCTTATAGGAGAAGTAATTCAAAAATATTTAAGGAGCGGGGGATCGACCCAAGTAGCTTTTAAAAAAAATCATAAAATTCGGCTTTAAATATGTAGAAAACTGTGCCCATGATATCCAGTGAGAGGAGCTTGAAACAAATACTTTTTTTCGTGTCACAGCTAACAATAGCCTGGCATACATGTTACTTATTATATCCACCAAAATGAGACTTTGGAAGACAATCACCCCCATCATTTAACAAGTTGGTACAAGACCTTTTAAATCTGTAAAAATTACTCAAGTTATTTAACTTAAAAATTATTTTACACCTCAATATACAGTCTAACCTCGATTTAACGATATTCTCGATTTAACATTTTTTTTTTTTCGGATTGAATTACATTGAGTTCAGTGTTATATTTTCCACGATTTAACAATAGATTTTGGTCATTAGCCTCTAACTTAAATAAAATTTCAGTTACAAAATCAACTGTCATCAGAAAATCAACTTCAATTGAGTTCACTCAATTGAAACGAATGCTGGTTTACAGTGTGTGTAAAGAAGTAATTACCACGTTTTAACGTCAACGATGATTTGAACTATGTATTTGAAAACCACCAAAATGGCAATGTTAAATGACAACTCCTAAGGAAAACCGAAACAAACGTCAAAAAATATTTCTTTTCGTAGTAGTAATTACATACGCACTTGTATCTTGTGTTTATTAACATTAACACATGTTCTTCGGAATGCTGGTAGGCATATTTATAATATTTGTTTTCGAAAATTTCTTATTCCAGTTTCGATCAATATCGCGCCCATGATTTTTGCTCGGGGGAGGGCTGAAAATGTAAAAAATATCGTTATGGTTTTAATGTAATAGTTGCTGCTTTTAACTCATTTTGCACGTAAATGTTCAGCTGAGGAAGGACCCATCTTCCCCACGTGGGAACGTCATTGGTTCCGATAAGTGTGTTCCCTCGATTTAACGATTATTTTCACTAGTCCCCTGGAAATAGATAAATGGAAGATAGACTGTATTTTACAATATAAACATTTTAATGGAACAAAGAAATACCCGCGAAGACGGAATCTTATTTTTTTTTCGATGTGTGGGATTACGGATCGTTTTTTCCAGGCCAGCGGATTGACGTAATTTCTACAGCAGATAGATTACATTATTATTATATTTAAACAAATATTATTATATTTTAAACAACATTATTATATTTTAAACAACATTATTATATTTTAAAATAACATATTATATTTAAACAAATATTATTATATTTAAACAAATATTATATTTTAAACAAATATTATTATATTTTAAACAACATTATTATATTTTAAACAAATATTATTATATTTTAAACAAATATTATTATATTTTAAACAAATATTATTATATTTTAAAACAATATTATTATATTTTAAACAAATATTATTATATTTTAAACAAATATTATTATATTTTAATATTATATTAGAAACAATACGCAATATAAATAAGACACAAAAAACAACGTTTTAGAAGCGTATTTATGTCAAGATTGAGTTCAAGCTACGCGTTTCGGGCGATAAAAGTTCGCCCTTCTTCGGGAGTGAACACGTGGAATATCGTCAACAAACCAACCCGAAGAAGGGCGGACTTTTATCGCCCGAAACGCGTAGATTGAACTCAATCTTGACATAAATACGCTTCTAAAACGTTGTTTTTTGTCTCTTATTTAGGAACAGGAAAGTTTGGTACATATTGTCCGCCTACCTCCGAATCGGGTAAGGCACTTGATGGTGCTCTTAAAGGTTTGGAGGTGATTCTCTTCGTTTCTTACTAGTGGTGTTCAATGATATATAGTGGTTAGCTGGATGGTTGTAGTTTTATGGCGCAAGGACAGCAATGGTCATTCTGCACCAATCAAGATGAGATTGTACATACGGTATACAGTGGCTAACTGGAACCGGTTTTGAAATGTTTTTGAAAATAAGAACCAGTTTGGTATAATAGCGATACAGCGCACTAATCAAACAGAAGCAAAAATTACACAAACTTTATTGGTGTAGTTGATTTATACATAAACAGAAGCCACCATACTCCTGCGATGATATCCTACATGATACGAAATAGTTATCAGCAAAACTTTTTTTTTCAGCGTTTTTATATAAATTGACTACGCCAATAAAATTTGTGTAATCTTTTCTTCTATTTAAAAAACCAGATGTTAATCATTTTACTATAGCTTACATTAAAAAGAGCTCTCATCAAACAGTTATCACACTTTAGAGGGTTACCACTGATGTTACATGCAGTCAGTCCCAGTGAAACGAATAGTGAGAGTCCCAGTAAACAATTATTCAATTAACCGGAGATAAAAATGCACAGCTATTCTTCGTTCGTGAAAAGAAGTCAGATGGAACAGAAATAACGGAAGGTGACGTCACAAATGGGCTAGTTCATTACAGCAGAGGAGGACTACGATTTCAGAACTTGTTTTTAGTGAACGTTTGTCGGCGCCAAAATCAAGGTCTGAAATGTGAGTCCTCCTCTGCTGTAATGGGATAGTCCGTTTGTAACGTCACCTCCCGTTATTTCTAACTGTTCCATCGGATTTCATTTCGTGAACGAATAGTATGTACATAAATGTTTCAATATACCAGTGTCGATTATGTGATAGTAAATGTGATATAGTACTGAAAAAAATAAAGGATTTATACATACTTAGGTATTTTTTGGTGAAAGATAGCCTGCAGGCTATTGCATACTTGCTGCATTATTTATACCGAAAGGAATTTGTCAAAGTCGATGGTTTTGCAATGAATCTCGCAACACACCCGTCTAACTTTTTTTCCATTGCAAAGAGTAAATTGTAGAATTTTCTTTGTTTGAGCACTGACTTTTATGCTAAGATTGTTCAGGCTTTATTCGATTATCTGGGAACGACCAGTGAAGATTATTCGTTAAAGCGGTGAAATTCAAAATCGATCCTTTGAGAATAACTTTGACTCTAATATATTTTATTCTTAGAAGTAGGATAATTCGATTATCCGTAAGCTGATAATATGAGTCTAACTGCAATATAAACCTCTCACAGCGGAATCTCGATAACACAAAAATCAAAGAAAAGAGTTTTGCTTCGTGTCATCTGCTCTTCAGATTATTGAGGTTCAAAGATGTTTGTTTGTTTGGATTTTTTATGGCGCAAGAGAATCTGGGCTATACTGCGCCAGAGATTCGAGGAGGTTTCGAGAATTATTTCAAGGGTATTATTTGTGGTTTTACGGCTCAAGGACTATAATGGTCATGCTGCACCAGGACCTATTGTTTTTCGAGAATCCAAACGAAAGGCCTTGAGAAGCAGTGCGATCTTTATGAGATCTCTGAGTAAGCGTTCTTTGCACTGTTGGGAGTCGAACCCGGATTAACGGCGAACGCGTTACCACACTGCGCCACCGCAGGGCTTTCAAGGGGAATGAATGTGAATCATTTGTATTCACCAAAAAAATATGAGTTAAAACAAAAAGTGTCAGAGATGGAAAATTGTAAAATTAATTAAAAATTGCGTAGAAGAAATTGAGGAAAATAGTGAAACATTTTAGCGGTAGTAAAATTAGAAAATGTTGAAGAGTGAATTGTGTAAATGAAGAAATTATTACAACTGCTAGGATTAAAATGTTATAAATTCAAATTTTTTTTATGTGGAAACACTAACATCGCATGAATCAATACTACGTGGTAAACTATTTCTGAGAACAATGAATATAAAACATGTTGTCAAATAAAGCTCAACCACAGTTTTGCACCATATGTTAATAATAGCATTATCCACTGAACCAGCATTATTTATGCAATCCTTTGACAATATTTGTGGTTATTTTGTGATTAGTGTAGCAATAGATGTATATGCCGGCTCTGAGCGGGAGATGTGATTTTAGCCAAGCAGGTAGAAACAGACTCGTCATCTCAAAGAAATTATTCTTTTTATTGTTCTTGTGTTATGTGCCAGCCGATCCTTCACTGGCCTGGAGCAACTCTTCTGTTGTTGCCTCTCGGTTAGGCAACGTAGGTCATGCTATTTTCAAAGCTCTGTTCACGACTTGCCTCTACGACTCCCTGAGACCAGACTTCAGGGAAGCAAGACAGCACTTACGAAGATTGGCACAACTTCTTGGAGAGCCACTTCTGGAGATCTCGGAACTTCTTTTACGTGGTGTGGTGATATGGTTAAATGGCGAAGTCCTTTGGCCAAAACTGCTCCTAGTTCTGAAATTCCTCTTCAGCACATTTACTTGCCCACATCTTGAACTATTCTACATGACCTCAGCATCGTACCTTGCTTGTTCGGCTTCGCCACAACTCTGGTTCCGAATGCGGAATGGTATAAGGGCATCGTTAGAAGAAATGTCGCATTTGCTTCAAACGTTCCTTCAAACAGACCTGTTGAAAACAAGTCTCAAGATAGTATGTCCATGGAGGAAGCAACGCTCCAAAGACAGGAGTACAAATACGGCACAAATATACCTCCAGCATCAAAGGACCAGTGCGCTTAAAAAGTCAAAGTCTTCACCCACAACCCGGAAACCAAAACGTAGGAAACTTTCTTTACCGGAAATAGCATCAGGATCCGGAATGATAGGTGGACGCACGAGATCCGGTAAATCGTTTTGCCTGTATGATTAGTATAATATGCTTAGGGTAAAAATATTGAATTAAAGCTTGCTTTCCTGTTAAACAAGCCATGTTATATTCAAGGATGATGTTCATTTATTGATCGTACTGTCGCCAAATATCTGTGAAATTAAGCGAGAATTTTAATTCATTGCCAACTATGCAATCCTTTTCTCTACAAACACAATTTCATATCCTTCTCTTTCCCTTTTTTGTATGTTTTTTTTCCCTTTTATATATAGAAGTTTGTACATTTTCCTTTTATACTCATATTTTTTCGAAAGTTCCCCCGTATTTCTAACGGTATACAAACAGTGGTGTATCTAGGATTTTTTTGATGAAAATCTGGACTTTGATGGAGTATAAACAGCGCTAATTTTGGGGTTGAAGTAACCCCTGCCAGTGGCGGAAAAGGTAGTAGAAAGTGGTGGGAAAAGGGAGTTTACTGGCTCAAGGTCTCCCATTGGCTATCAGAATATATTCTACACATCACGTGATCGCCTTTGAAGCTAATCGAGCCCTCATAATTTTTTAATTGCTACTCTACCGCTCTGGTTCTGTTCGTGATTTAGTTACATTTGCTTGTTTTTAATTTAATTAAATATAGAAAAACCCGAGAATTAGTTTGAAGTCTTCAAAACTAACAGTTTAAAGGCTGAAATGGGCTAAACAAGATGGTGATGAACCCTCCTCCTCCCCAATATATTTTTTATGCTATTTATCTACAATTTTTATACAATATGTGCTCTGTATACTAAATGTTCATTAACTTGAATATTATTTATCACACACACGTTTCAATGAAAACTTTAGCTTTAGAAAAAATTAGCTTTCCAACACTTATTGCGATAACTGTCTATCAGTATTCCTACCTGCTCAATGATGAATTCGAATTCAGAACTTCAGTTTGCCACTTGGCATATGTGAAGGGAAAAGTATTTTTCATAATTTGAATATTACATGAGATCAATTAAATAAAAAAATAGTTTGCAGAATATTCGTTGTACCATTATAGAGATATCACTGGGTAATTTTCAGAAATTTGAATCCAATAATTCTCCACCTCTACAATGAAATACAGAGGATGCTTTCTGGTTGGTGGTAAATGGACATATATTGCGCAAAATTCTCACAATTCTCGCATGTATATGCAGAGTAATTAGGTAAAAACTATAGTCAGTCGTTAACTATAACATATTCTTGGATGGTTTGATAACTGATCAATTTGTAAGAAAGTACATAGATATTCTTGGCACTAATAATGTGATTTTTTATACAAAAATGAAATTCACAGACCACGTGCTATTAATGTCATGTATTGGGAATAACTTGCAAATACGTTGTATTGTTAAAAAAAATTAACATCTATTAGGTTAATATAAAAAGAAAGCTACTCCATATAGATATACAGAGGTAGTTTGTAAATACTTTTACGTGAATGGACAACAATTTTAATTTTACGTGGATTGAAAAGGATTTTACATTTACGTAAATTAACAAAAATTTTACTTTTACGTAAATTTGTAAGAAATGAAAATAATGACAATTTAAGAGATTTTGGCAGTGATTGCTCATGCTTGTTTTAAAAAGTCTCGATGATTGAAAGAAATATATAAATTTCAAATTAACCTTTAAATATATAATACGTCTAATTTTCTAATATCAATTTCAACAATTATATTTGTGGCAATTGATGTTAATTAACTTCATGTCATTCACCTAATCTACTGCAATGATCTAATTTATGTCAATCGCCTAATTTCTGTCAATTTATCATCTATGTCGTGCCAATCTATTTCATGCTAAGCATTTAATCCATCATCATGTCAATCGTCCATTTTAGGCGACTATCACTTGTACACCTGAAATAAAACGGTAAAGTGTTTTTAATACGAAAAAAGCAAGATTCCTTTGCAAGGAAACAAAAACTGCTCAATTTTATTGAGATTTTTACGACGGCAATCCCTAAGCGGAAGTACTTTCCCATTTTCCCGGGAACTTCTGGAAAACTAGTATAGCTGATGAAGTCGGGGCCATCCGGCAGAAAGGAGAAAGAATCAAAGGACCTCCGAATATCCCTTTTTCTCCTGTTTTTTCCCTTTTTTTCTTCTCACGCTTGGCATATTTTTTTTAGAGTTCTTTGTTTGGCGGGATTGGGAAGAACAACTTAGTCTGATTTCCTGAGGGACTACAGACCGCCCGTAGGAGCTGAAGGATTGGCCTTTTCGAAACAAAGGCAATTGATTGTAAGATGTTCCTGAGGACCGCCATTGATTTTTTTCCCCTTTCTTTCCTTTTCTTTTGGGAGACTTTTTTTTGGTGTCATTAGTTTTTACTTGGCGATTTAGGTTTTTACTTTACTCGGGAGGTTTCACCTGAAAATGAAATTTCGTACAGTGCATTAGCGCTTTCCTGGTGATGGATGGCTCAATTTTAGGCTTCTTTTCTCCTCATTTCGCTTCGAAAGAAACAAATTTTCGTCCGGGTTGTTACACTGGAAGGTAAGTTACTTCTTTCGCCATTCCTTAAACGACGGATCCTAAACTGATGCGATAGACATAGTGGGATACCTGCTAACAGTGACGATTCCTGGATAACGAACCTCGGAATCTCAAATGAAAAAAAAATGGGTCTGTTGTTTCACGTGTTATACAAGATGGAACCGATAGGTTAACGGGACTGCTGAACCATAAACCCTTTGCACAGGGTTAAGCTTACAGATCCAAAGTCAACGAGAGGGCGACTTAAAAAAAACGACTACAGATCCTAGGCTAGTGATTCCCAACCTGGTGGTCGCGACTTTCAAGGGGGCCACCAACAGATTTCTGGGGGGTCACCACAACTATTTTTAGTTGCAATTATTTTTATAAGGAATTTTATACCAAATGTTTCCAACGCTTTTATATTTCAACATGGCTACACACATTGCAATATTTTACTAATGGTTGTTAACTTTATATCTGTAATATAAATTAGTATATATATATATAATTAATATAATATATATATAATTAATATAATATACATAATTAATGTAATATATAATTAATATAATTTTGTATTTAATGTGTATTCTCTACTCCGTTAAAAATGCTTTTATTATTGCAAATGTGGCGGCGGCAAACAGAAGGGGGGGTTGCAGATCTTTTAGTTACTATAAAAAGGGGGTGTCGCGGATTACTTGGCTACTATAAAAGTGGGTCACAGCTTGAAAAAGGTTGGGAACCACTGTCCTAGTCCAACGAGCTTAAGGGCCGTAGTTCGCTACGCTAGTGAGGTAACTATCAAATGGTTTCAAGCTTTGTGAATTCTTTTTCTGTTAATTGTTTTGTCGATTTGTTATGTCAACTTTTATCAAATTTGATACCAAATTTTTATCAAGTTTTGTTTACGAATGTTTTATGATTATACCAGTAGTGTAGGAAAAGACGCGGTCATTGAATGGGAAGGCAGATTATTCTCTTTAATGCCAACTCATTTGATCTGTTTTTAAAGTTACTTGAGCATGTCCCCACCCCCACTTATACATTTTAAATTTCTGATTCTTATATTTACCTTGTCCAACTGATATCGAGGAAAGGAGTATCATGAAGAAATTCCATAGACGTATTAAACACAGTTCCGCTCAAAAGGAGCAGTTAGTTACCTTTGTGTTTAAAAACGAAGGTCTTTGACGAGTGTGTATTATCAGTTTTTTCCCTCTAATCTAAAAAGAAAGACAGACTCTGGGACTGTTGAAAACAACAATACGGAAATTGCAAATAACCTAAAAGTGCAAGGTAAGTTGCATACTTGAAAAAACTAGAAAGGAATCGAAACAGAACTACTTGGGTGAAAAAGAAAACAAGTGTCGAAGGCATTTAAAATTCCTGACCCACGGGATCTGAACCCACGACGGAAGGTCGTGGGTTCAGGTCCCACCGAAGGCAGAAATATTTATTTTCTTTCGAACGTTTCACCATCTAATCACGCCATAACATCGGCGCTGGTATCACTACGCCAATAAACGTTGATTGATTGACATTGTTGTTTAATTTAATCTGCGTAGTGTTCGATTTATTTAAATAAAGGCAATCAAATGTCTAGGAAATATTCACATTCTGGATGGGGGATGAAATAAGAAGACAGGGTAGATTTGTGTGTATTTGGTCGGAGAGATCCGACAATAGATGGGTAGTGGTTGACTGTAATTATGTATGAGCATGTGGTTGATAAGACTACTTTGAAAAATATTAATATAAGCAGGTTGATGCTTGATTAGCCGCTCATAGAAAAAAATATAGTTATTAACTGTTTAAGAAAAATCGCAGTTGACAACTTTTTGAGAAAAGCAAATGTTATTAACAAAATGTTGCTAAAAAATAATCGCGGTGAAAGGTTTGCTCACAAAAAAATATAATTTTCAATTATATTAAAAAATTGCAGCTGTCAGCCGTATTAAAAAACAAATTTCATTTATTAACTGTAGCAGAAAAACGACTGCAATTTCAACCGTATTAGAAAGCAATTACAATCATTAACCATATTAAGAAAAAAATAGTTATCTAGCCGTTTTAGTGCAGTTATCAACCGTATTAGGGGGGAAAAAGTGGTTATCAACCGATTTAGAAACAATTTTAGTGATCAACTTCATTAAAAAAAAGTTCATTATCAATTTATACTTGCGATTTTAATATTAATATATATATAAGCAATTTTTAAAGTAACTCCATCAATCTTAAAAGAAATCTAATACCCAAACTACAACTATCCAGATAATTCAACAACGTTTAGAAAAGGTGACACTAAGCTTGGTCTAAAGCCAAGCTATGTCTTGTCAATATCTTCATATTTTTCAAATACTAAAAGAATGTTCTTATCATTTCTCCAAATATGAAGCACTTGACAATTTACTAATATTAATATAATGGAACCTGGTAAAGTGATCACCTTTATAAATTGACCACCTGCATAAAGTGACCAGTTTTTATGAAGCAACTGATAGGGAAACTTTTAGTCTTGTTTATAACAAAGTCTGTTGCGTATAGTGACCACCTGCCTATGACGACCATTGCAGTCCAGTCCCAAAGGTGGTCACTTTAGGCAGGTTCTACTATATTCGCATTTTGCAAACCGAAATGCCTTTCAAAATCACCAAAACCAATCATTTTTATATACCAAAATATGCATTCATTTCTTATAGGATATTATTACCCTTTCGCGGAAGTAATAATCAGAGATGTACCCAATCGTTCAGTGAATGAATGAATGAATGACTTTGCACATCTAGTATAAAAGAGCGGACCCTTTTAGCTGTTCGGTCATTGGGCGATTTGGCACACATTATTCGTAATAATGACATTCTCATGGTAATACTATCCTATAAATTTTAACTACGAAGGAAAGGAGCACCCTTTTCACGTCTCGGTGGTCTAGGCGGTCATGGAACTCCGGTTCTTACAGAGGAGTCCCGGGTTTGACTTCGGGCCATAACGGTGTCTCCGTTCCTTCTTTACAAAACGGTTCTAGTTTGATCTTTGAAAACGTGGATGCCAAAGCATTATTGATAATCATTTCTACCAGTTTTGTATTTTTGGTAAAGCGTCAATCTGATGTGCGCGCAGTCTAATTATCATTCTTATGCATATTATTTACCAATTATTATCTGCTTTACACACATCGGGCAGAAATATTCGAACACGTGGATCAAATGAAAAACAAACCCTGACAATAGTTTCCATCAGCCAATATTAGTGCACCGTCTGCCCATCTTTGTTCCACGGAATAGAATGGACGAACTACAGAACACCTGAGAGTGAGTAGGAACGCCGCATCCTACTTTAACCCACAAAGCCTTTCTTTATGGTGGCTCTGAAATAAGCCCTATATTAATGGTGGAATAATTTAATAGAGAGCTGAAGAGAAAATCGCCGTAGAAAGGATCATCTACGGGCAAGACTTGAGTCGACCGTATATTAATTTGTATTAAGAAATACTACCTCGTGTTATCGCGTTTCAGAGATATTGCGCATTTTAAAAATTGGAGGTTTGTGGTAACCCGTCGTCAAATAAGTCTTTCATTACAGAGTTGCCAGAAACCGAGGTTACGCTCCCCGAAATGTAAACATGATTTTTTATATATACAAAGGAACCAAAACGCTTATATGATTCGCTTTACTGCTTCAATCTGGAACTGAATCTTATAACGTCTCAGATATGCCTGCCTATTGTAAATATTTTTCATATATATTTGTATACAGTATATGTATTTTCTTTAAAAAAAAAAATGCATACGTATTCTCATTTACACAATAAATTCCACCCATCCCTTTGCAAATAAACATCTATCTTCAGAAAAACAGAAAGCGAGTGAAAGTCATTTAAGACTTACAATGCCGACCCTAAATTGGTAGATTTGCGGAAAAATAAAATGAAATGTGGCAACCCCTCTGAAGAGGAAATTAAACCGCCGCATTCACTTTTCAAGCTGTCAGCGCGCCAATTAAGTGTTGCCGTTTCGCTTCAAATGGAGCTCAAATTGATCTCGACAGGAGCAACGCTCACCGCAGTCAGCGTAAAGGACAATTTTCCATCAGGGGAGGGAACAGAGAAGGGGGGGAGGCAAGGCAATATCGACAAATGAATTAGGCCTTTAATGCTTTTCCTACACAATACCAGCCCTTTTAATGCACCGAAAAGTCGGGGGGAGAGAGGTCCCGCCGTTTTAGCCATTAAGCCGTCTTCGCGCTAAACTGCGCGTAAAAGTCGCTAAAAGCGGCACTAAATAGTGCGATCGGATTTAATTTGACAGTGTTCCTTCCCGCTTATTTAATTGGCATTTAATGAATTCCAACTCTGCAGAAACTCGTTTGTAGGTGGCGTCGTTACTCAACGTCGACTGTTATGGGCGAAGGAAAATACTTTACGATTAAACTAGTTTTAATCGCAATATATTAATTAATGGCAACAGGGGAAGAGGAGTCGTAAAGGAGTAGTACGGATGGTAGAGAATTAAATTCAGCCTCCACATTTTCGGTTCAAGTGAGAGGTCTTTGGCCTATATATGACAAATTTTGAAATTATTGCCCTTCTCAGGGTCTTCAATTTTCGCTATTCACAGCGTCTTCGGGATTCGTATGTTGTATTATGCGGGATAATTGCTATTATGGCCCTCCCCAGGGTCTTTTTCCCGATTTTTACTATGCACTACTTATTGGGGATTTGTATGTTGTGCCAAGCGTGATAATTGCTACTATTGCCCTTCCTAGGGTCTTCTTTCCCATTTTCACTATGCATTACTTATTGGGGATTCGTATATTGTACCAGAGGTGATGATTACTATTATTAACCTTCCCAGGGTCTTCTTTCCTATTTTCATCATGTACTACCCATTGGGGACTCGTATGTTTTACCAGGTGTGGTAATTGCTATTATTGCCCTTCCCAAGGTCAGCACAATTTTGTGACATACGTCAAACTCATGTTCTACTACTACCAGCGACGCTCCTCTAACTCGCGGTCTAATTTCTTGCATACTATGCATTTTTACCTATATCTGTAATCGCCATTTGTAACACTTGTTTTGCATCGTAGGTTGTGTTGTATCAGTTCCGTTCTGCTGAAAACAGCCTGGGATCATCGAAACCAAACTTTATTCAAATTTCTGATTACACATGCAGTCTCTCAGATATCCTTCTGGCTAGCATTTTGATAAACAGATAATTTCACAAAAATTATCCAGGTGTGTGCCACAATTTTCTCAAATGAGGCCCATGAAAATCCCAAAAAATAATAATACTTCTTGCTCATTAATTCGTAAAAACGACGCTCAGTCTGTTTTTTAAATTATTACAAGTTTTCCACGTCCCTCTGCTAAAGATATACAACAACTGAACGCTTTAAAGTAAGTATAATTGAGAACCATAAAAATCTACATTTTTTTTTTTAATCAACATCACCGCATTCTGGAAGAGAATCTCGTAACAAGCTTCGGCTTTATATTCTCTTCCATTTCTAACCCAAAGCCTAAAAATAATTTAATACAAATCTTTTCTTGCATATTTCTATAACTTTATACTTCTTTAAGTTATGTATCATTAAATGTTGTATATCATTGAATAATACAAATTATCATTATTATTACTAAACAGCTGTAAACGTATATATATAATATTCAATTGCGTTAATTTGTTACCTTATCAATCACTTTAAGTAAATCAGAAATATAAGAAATTCATTATGCCATTCATTGTATAATATGTTACCGTGTTTTCCGGGGTAATTAATAAGCCATTTCCCAAGTTAATGAGGAAATAATTAATATGAATTCAATTAATAATTATTCAATAAACTACGGAACAATATCTAAGAAAATATACAGTTCCTGTACAAGTAACAAAATTATTTTTAATAAGCGGTAAAGCTATATTCAGTAAAAGGAGTGACGAAGTCATTCAATGGTGAATAATAAAATCACTTCTAAATAAATTATGAAATTTGAAAAGAATAATAAAGCAATGGTTTTGTACATTTATCGTAATAAAACAATTATTAAAGAAATTTGCAAACGATTCAATTCTAATAACTAGTAAAGTGAAGTTCTTGAAAATAATAAAACAATTCCTAAGTATAGTACATTATAATTTGTAAATTATTATTAATAAACTCTGACCCCTAAATTTATAAAATTAATTTCATAAAGTTTATATAAAATATTCTGAATTTTTCAATCGAAATGCTACATATTATCTGTTTAATCCTCCTTCATCTCTGAACATACACTCATAGAAATGCCAGTACAAATTTAAAATATCTCTAATATTTCAAGATGCAACGCTTCGAAGTAAGTATCCAAACCATGAAAGGGTGCCTTTGCTTGCTTTTCACTAAAGCAATTTGAATAAATCCCCCATTTAAATATTTTCCCCTAAAGCTCTATTTCAATTCTAAAAAGTCCTCATATATAACCCCTGATAAAATTCCCCCTTATTATTTTTTTCACCCACATAATTTCTCACAATGAAAGTCCATTCGTTTTGTGCTTATCTTACATAACTAATAGTATTATATTTATTGCGTGTACAAGTACGTACAAATCACGTGTGAGTGATACAGCAAAATCCTGAATTTTCTTCCGCAAATGCATTACAATTAAAATCTATCTGTCTGTCTAATTTATTTATTTTTACTTTGGCAATACCGGTGAATTTTGTTTTCCAGGTGTTTCCTTCTCTTCCGATTTACCCGCCAGCGGGAAAATTGGATGAGGCGGAAAGTCTTGCCCATCGCCTTCCCTGAAGTGGTCACGTCTGATAGAAAGAACTGATTTCCCCCCCTTCTTCCTTTTTCTGATCAGAAGTGAATTGGGGAAGGGGATAGGGCACGAAGATTATGGAGTGTTGGGGTGTGAGTTAGGGTCCCCATAGGCAAGGGTAGGTGTTGGAATCGGCTGTGAGTCACGGATTGCCGCATTGTTACCATGGGAGTTTCGGAACCTATGGTGGGGATATTCGTTTCTGTAGATACATAGCACGTACACGTGTCCACTTCATGAAATTAAATTTACTATTTTTTTCAATAAAAGTTACGCCAGTAATTATATTAAAAGAAATATGCTTTTGACCTATTTATTAATGCCATTTTCGAAACAAAAAACTCTCTAGCTATTGGCAAAATTCTATTTGTTTTTATATAACGGAAAAATAAAGATCTATGAACATGATGGATGTTTGTTTGTTTGTTTGGCTTTTTTATGGCGCAAGAGCATCTGGGCTATACTGCGCCAGAACATGATGGAACTTCGTTATGATGAACACTATTGGAATAGAATTTACAGTATGACGAAATAAAGTTATCTGGAACAAAAATTACATTCAATTATACACTATTCGCTGTAGTTATACGCATCATGTAATTAAATACTATTCATTGGCATTGCCCCACCCAGAGAACTGTTTTGATATTCAGTAAAGCAATTTCAAGATCGAGCAGATTTAAATTGCCCCACTGCATAATGAAAATATTATGGTTGAAACAATTTCAATCTGTTTACCGTTGCAACTGCCTTACTACACATTTAAATTGCCATCTAAATTCATCAATTTTATTTTACTCCATTGCTCCACCACACATTAAAATTATTGCCTGAGTAATGCAATTTTAATTTGCTCACTAATAAAGTTGCCCCACTGCATATTAAAATTATCCATCTGGATGACAATTTTAATCTGCTCGCTATTGAAATCGCTCCGCTGCCCAGCGAAATTGTCACCTGGATGAAGCAATTTTAATTTGCTTGATATTGAAATTGCCCCGCTGCTCATTAAAATTGCCATCTTGGTGGGGCAATTTTAATCGGCTCGATATTGAAACTTTTACCATAACATATCTGCTCCCAATGAAGACAATGGTCACCGTAGCAGGGTGTGCTAAGAAAAACAGCCCAAACTGCTATTTATTATTGATCTTGGCTACGTATAATAGCCGTTCCCTTGTTTCTAAAGCAGGAATTGAAATTAAAAATAGAGACGATTGTTTGAATTTTAAGGCATAAGGGCAGAAAGGGTCATGCTGAACCGGAACCTGCAGTTTTTCGAGGAAACCGAACCTAGGGAATCAACCCCCCAGACTACGGCGAGCAATTAGACGGTAAGCGTTTTGTTCTGACACAGTGAGGGGTTGCACCCTGGGTGAGCGCCTTACCACTGCAGGGCCTTGAGGAAGATCAGAATCGAAGAAAGGGAAATTAGAAGAAATGGATAAAGGGTGATAGAACTTAAACATGTGGGTATATGTTTAATCGTAGAGAAACAAAGACTGGAAGAACAAGCAGTAGGTGTCTCGGCACTTTTTAATCAACAAAAGAATCAAAGAATACGTTTTAGAAGTTGGAAATACATCAGATTGAAACTTGTTATTCAATTATACTGCCGGTTTACATGTAAAAGGTTAAACACTGGTAAAATAGCAATGAAAAAGATCACTCAAGCTTTCGGACGCATCAGCAGCAGTCCTTCATCAGGAGTAATGACGATGTTATGTTTCTGTCTCTTTTTATACTTGAAATTTCTGGAAAACCCTTCATCAGAGTAGTCTCGCAGAATGGAAAAACCCAGTGGGAACCCATGTGAGGCCTCCAATAGGAATCATGGGCTCATCATGGAATTATCACCCTAGTGAGAAACCTGTACTGCGGCGTACCTAAGGATGGAGGATTCCTAAACATTTCCGAGTAGTTTGTAAGTTTCCCAAGATTCCAAGAAGAGTCTATTATTTTTGTTTGTGATGTGCCGGTGTAGTATTTTTGTTGAGTCCCAGTCGGGTTCGTGTCCGTGTTGTAAAGCGTGTTCTGCCAGACGTGAGGCTATGTCTCCTTTCGCGAGTGCTTGTTTGTGTTCTTTTTTTCTTGTTTTGATCCGAAAAGAAAAATACTACACCGTCACATCACAAACGAGAATAGTAGACTCTTCTTAGAATCTTGGGAAACTTACAAACTACATGGGAAAGCCATTAATACATCACAACCACTTCCAGAAACTTATAAACAACTCTTACTCTGAAATGTATGGGACTTCCCCAACATTAGGTGCCCCGCAATATAGGTTTCTCATTGGTTCCCATTGGGGTTCTTCCATGATTCTATTGGAGGCCTCCCATTGGTTCTCATTGGGTTTTTCCATTCTGCGGGACTACTCTGATGAAGGGTTTTCCAGAAATTTCAAGTATAAAAAAGAGACAGAAACATAACATCGTCATTACTCCTGATGAAGGACTGCTGCTGACGCCGTAAGCTCGGATATCCTTTTCATTCGCTATTTTACCAATGTTTAAACTTTTGTATATAAATTTCTTCCCTGGTACTTTGTATCTTATTTCTGTCTCATCGGTATCAAGTTCTCAATAGTATGAGCATATGCAACACAAACCATTTCAACGAAGAGGTCGAAGAATTGTATGAAGAAATCGAAGAGGTGCGTACCAAGAAGAAACAATATATCCTGATGGTTCTGGGGGGTGGTAATACAAGAATCAGACAACAGCAGTAAGGTGGGACGTCAGTTAGAAAGTACTAATGTGGTGAAATAAAGGAACGTAATTATCGGTTTACCGAATTTGCAGATGCTGAAAGTTCAAAGTTTCGGACTTATGAACTTTCGTTTCAAGAAATAAAAAACATTGCTAAATGGGTGAGGTACAGAAAATCCACACATCTAAAACTTTTTACTTCACAGATATTAATTTTCAACACCCACGTTTGAGCTCAAAAGAATATCTTTCGATGTATAACAGAAAAAGAAAAATCGACCCAGCCTAGGGTCGAATCAGGGCCCCTTTGTTTGATCTGAAGTGCTTTAACAGCTAGGTCACCAAGAGATTTATTAAACTGTAATAACATAGGAACGAAGATAAATAGGGCATATTTAGATCATTTACGTTTTACCAATGAAAACATGACATTTACTGATGACAACGGAGCCTGCAAAACTGCAAAAGCTGGCCGAAACACTATCAGCTGGTAGCAGTGAAGTTTCATTCACAAAATGAACCTGCAAAAGACTAAAATCGTTTTCGACAATTTCATAAGGGAAGCAGAAATACAGGTTGATGACATGGAACTAGTTATTGTTGATTCGTACATTTATTAATCTTAGCCTCCTATTAATTTTAGATTAATGATACCAATTGAAGGCAACATGAAGGAATTCTGATGATGTATTAAACTTAAATTTGGAATGCCTTAGAAAGAAGCAGTTTTATCCTGCGGGGAAAATTGTCTTTATATCTAAACAGAAAACCCTTCAATCAACGTGTATTACTCTGGTCCTCTCTTATAGGCAAATATAAGAAGAAACGCGGAAATTGCAAACAGCCCAAAGGAAAATAGAGCAGTTCTTGTTTAGAAAATCTAGGAGGGATAGAAAAAGAAATATTTGGATGAGAGAGCAAACAACGACAAAAGACAGAATTGTGAAACTGAAAAGGTAAACAGCTGAGCATAGTGCAAGAATAATAAATGAACAATTGAAATTTGTAATCAGATTCCAAAAGACTATCAAAGACATAAGAAAAATCTTCAGATTAGATTGGTGTATGAAATAAGTAAACAGGTTGAGATAATATGTGGAAACGAAATGCTTAAAATAGGTTATGATTTATGTGATGTCCATTTTTTTGTAATTTTGACTTTAAAACAGTGCAACAAGAATTGTGCTTTTATTAGAATACGATGTGACATAAGAGTGGATCCAAAAATTATTTTTTGAGTTGAAAGAAGTGCTTAAAACGAAAGCTTAAAAACCAATTTAAACCTATTTTGTGAACTTCATTGTCGAGTTTGGATAAGTAGTATTAATCGGGAATTTTTTCTTCTCGTGGGTGGGGAGCTCCCTGAATCCATCTTTGTGTGATGGGATGCTGAGTTTTATTGAAGACTGGCAAAATTCTCTGAAGATGTACGCCAGAACAGAGATGAAATAAGATATCTCGCCATATGTGATAACCTAGAATCAGTATTCTTGTTTAGGGGGGGATTGTCAAAGGATGGGGAAGGGAATAACACTGCTGTTGCCTCGGGGAGAAGACAGGGGAGTAATAACACAACTGGGATCAATAACTTAGTCCTCGAATCCCTAGCTTAACGGGATTAGGTATCCTGTTAACAGGGGCGCGCCCCGTAATAACAACAATGTTCTCAGTATCCCCGAGCGATAATCCTTCGAGGATTAAAGCTGACACTTTAATCTGGTTAACCCCCTGTTTTAAAAATTGCCCCGCCATCAATCCTCCCTCAGGGAAAAGGATCAAGAGGAGGGAATATGCAATGAGGGGAAGCGGGGGGGGGAAGGAAAATTGAGTGGGTTGAAATTACCCAAACACAGATTGACAGGCAAATCCTTGTTCCCTGTATCTGACATTACTGCCCAACCGCGATGCTGATTACATATTAAAAAAGGGGGAAAATTTAACCCTTTTTTGGCATTGCTTTAGGCGGATTTTCCCTTTACAATTTATGATGAGGGATTTTTTTTTTCATTGCGCCACATGTATGTTTCTCATAAATCGTTTTATGAACCATGAAAGTAAGACTTTTTTTTACTTTTTTGTTGCCTGAACAATTTCAGAGAGGTTTGGAAACACGTAAATACGAGAGAGAAAAAAAGGGGGACATAAAAACAGAAAAAGTAGCAGAACACAGTAATCTATCGTTGTAGTAAATATCCCATAAAAGTTTTTTCAGTTAAACAAGAAAGAAATCTACCTTATGATTGGTTTGTGTATTTCCTTAAAATCGTACAGTGCGTTCAAAAAGTATTTTCCACATTGTTATGTATGTGTTTTTGATTATTACCTTCATTTTTCAGTCAGATGCTATTATATTTATTTTTTATCATTTGTTTTATATTTTTCTTATCATTTCTTATCTCTTTCTACTTTATCTTCTTAATATGAAAAAAAAAATTCCCAAATTATAGTTAGCTATAGCTCCACTAAGACAGAGTTGCTTATATACTTATATTGTTTATTACTATTTATATTATTTTATTACTGTACTTATATTAAGTTCAAATATACTAAAAGTTTTTTGTCGTATTATACTTAGCTGTGTTAAATTTAAAGATATTTCCATATTAATTTTATAGTTATTTCCACATTAAGTTTATAACTACTGATATGTTGAATTTTCTAATTGTTATATTTCGTTGTATTTTAATTTTATTTTTGATTTCTCTATTTATAGTTATTATCATATTGTTATATCATCTTTGCATATAGTTATATTATATTTCCATATAATCATATCATATTTTTATATAATTACTACAATATTCGGTTACTTAAGTAACTATTTCTTACATCAGTACACGTTATGAAGTTAAGATTCTCTTCAAGCTGTAAGAAAGGTATTTTTCGAATCTCAAGTAAATAAGCATAAATTATTAAAATCAACAATTCTCATCGGGGCCGTTCAAGTATTACGTAAGCACCTTTAAGGAAGAGGAGGTTGAGATTTGCTTATTTTTCTGATAACGGACAAGAGGGGTGTGAACCATGTTTATGTAAGGCACGGGAAATGACAAAACTAGCACATAGTCCCAAAGTGGCAACGGCCCTGACAGAACTACAATATTTCGATGCAGCAATGAGCGATTACGAAATGTTTTTACAATCGAAAGAATCGCAATCGACTCAAATTTACAATCGAGTCAACGATTCATTCGTCCTTGAACTTAACAATCGAGATGTTCAATCGCTAGTCAGCTACCCAACACACTGCGTATGAACTTCGCTGAATCACTGCTGCACGCTTCCGTCAAGCACATGGCGTCGTTGTCAATTTGTTGAGTAAATATAGGCAAATAAGTAATCCAGGCAAAAGGATATAGACATTTTTATCGAATTGTTATATGGGTTTTAGAGAGCCTATAGAGTATAACCCTGATTTAACGAAATCCAAATAACCTGCATTTTATTTATTTATACGAGTATTGTTTTATTTTGTTCCCACTTCTTTTGTTATTATTGGCGTAAATACACAAGAACTTAAACTTTGAATTTATTATACATATGTAACTAAAAATCATCTATTTACTACTACTGTGCTGATTTTATATGCGAATCATAAAAAATTGTGTAAATTAGGGTATACAACATCGCATCAAGTGACTGAAAATAGACCCTCTGGTATTTTAAGCTACATTTAATCTTAAAGTTGTTTATAAAAATATTTAAATTATTTTTGTCGTTATAAGAAATGCACAATAAATATATAGTACACGATATAATATTTATATTCAAAAACATGGCTGATAAAAATGCAATTACAATTTTATCATTCAAAACAAACACTGGTCAAAGATCGTATATAAGTAAATAGAAATGGTAGTCAAATTTCCATAAACTTTTTATGCATGTATAATCTGATCTTGTTGAACATGAAGACTTTCCATAAGACTGATTAACTATTAATTTTATGAGGTAGTTGCATACTAGCAAAGCGAAATATTTTTACGATTGTTTCGAGTGGAGGGAATGGTGACGTCAGAGGAGCATAGATAACTCGGCTGCTTGGAATAGATTCGAATCTGTGTCTTTATGTACGTTTACCTAAGAAACGTTTGGATAATTGTTATTGTGTTTTCATTAAAACGCCACGATTTTCATTTACAAAGTCTATAGTTTGGACTTTTTTTTTTTATAACTGAGCTTATAATAACAAACCAACGAATCA
>QLNU02015359.1:77560041-77585600 GCA_006491805.2 Dysdera silvatica | reverse complement strand
GATCGTTAGAAAGAAAACCGACTGAAACCAACTGAGAGCGTTATTACCTGTCCTCATTCGTCTAGCGGTCCAAGACACTCCGGGCTAAACGGAGGGACCCTGGTTCGAATCCAGGATGGGGAAAGCGTCTCTTTTTCTCCAAAATTACACAAGCTCTAGTTTGAGCTGTAATTAAAACGTGGGTGGCAAAAATTATAGTATAATAAATTTCCCCCACGAAAACTCACAAAATTCTCGCCCCGGAGGCTTTCTTGTGTTGACCATATTTGGCAATTGTGTTATCCCTGCGGAGGGTAATAATACCTTAACATCTTTACATACGGAGAAAGAGAGCGTTGTTTCCTGTCCTCATTCGTCTAGCGGTCCAAGACACTCCGGGCTAAACGGAGGGACCCTGGTTCGAATCCAGGATGGGGAAAGCGTCTCTTTTTCTCCAAAACGAATAAGCTCTAGTTTGAGCTAATTAATACGTGGGTGGCAAAAATTATTGTATAAAGAAATTTGTAGAGTTTAAAAAAAAAGCGCCAAATATCCTTGGGAGGGAAAAAACGCGCCAAACATTCGTGCAATCACATCCGTGAAACCTGTCTGCGCCAGGCGTGCAACCTCCTAGGCCTTCCAGGCTTGTGCCATCTTCCGCCACCTCCGTGCCACCTCCCGCCGTTATGTTGAACTCTCCTTTTCCCCCTACTTGCGGGCCACACGTTGGATAGTTGATAATGACAAATCTGGTGCTGTGACAGCTGCTCTGACAATTGCTCTGTCTTTCCATTCTGTTGTGGCCCTAGGTCGACCGTTGTCGTTCCGATGCTGACATCTGCCGTTATTGACCCACTCTTGCCAGCACCGTCCAATCGCCGCATCGCTTCGACCCACATGTCCAGCGATTCTTCGATTCGTCCAACCAGCCTCTTTCAAACTCTGACATATGCTCGTAATGAGCACGAATCTTTCGGCGAGGCATTGTTACAGTCAACGTAAGATGTCCGCAGTCAAAATGCAACAGAAATTTTGACCACATATTGAGAATCGCTCCTTATATACACCTGCTGAATGCGCAGTTCTGATGCGCTGGAGTACCTGCTAGTCATTCATTTGACACCAAATTTTAATTATTTGCATGTTCGGTCAAAATGTCTTTTAATACGAAATTTTATTACAATTGGACAACTCCTTCTTGGTACGTCGATTTTTTTGTTATAGAGTGTATATCCAATAGGTGTGTCATGGGCCCGTGAAATGCAAGTTGAGCCTGGGCCCCCAATATTCACAGTCGGCCACTGACCATGTTGACCAAAGGGGAACTTCTTAATAAAGGAGAAATAATTCAATATAGGTAAAGTTTTGACACTCCTCTTTTTGTATGGTTATAAGAGGCATAATTTAATTTTCTCTACCTATAAACACATATTTTAATATGAACCATACAAAAAACGGAACGTTAAAATCACTGGCATAGGCAGCATATTCGTAAAGGGGTGGGTTACAAGACTAAAACTATATATATATACAAAATTGTAGCATACATCTCAATGCGGTTATGACTGCATCATTCCTCCCATGCGTATGGCAGTAGTTAAAACTTAATTGCACTGAATAATACCACGTTAAACGATTTATTAAATAACATTACAGAGAGATCAGGTGTATATATGAATATAAATCTCAAAATGTAATTGGTTCGAAAATATGATAGGGTATATATATGTTCTAACTATAATTGGAAGAGTTCAAGTATTATGTAAGCACCTTTGGAGGAGGGAGTTGCTGTTCTTATTTTTCTGTGTTAGCCAATATTAATGTTTGCTTACCAGGAGTGACGAGGGATATGAATTGTCGAAAATATTGCTTACGTAGTCTCTCCCATTCTATTAATAAAAAATGCATATTTATGATAATAAAAATAAAATTGGGAATTATATTTTTAATTGAAAACTAAAAAATGCATAATACATAGAAACTGAATATGTGGCGTATAATTAATTTATGTGGACGTAAACCAGAATGTTTTATCATTCAATACGTATTTAGAAAAGTTACGTTAGAAAAAATAATAACTTAAGAAAATTGTATTTAATGAAAGAAAAGCAGTAATCAGGTATTTGGTTTATGTGGAGAGTACTCTCTGGAGAGTCGTTGCAGGACACATATTTTCTAACTATCTAGCAAATTTAGATACACATCTCAGACATTCGGTGGAGTCAGAATGAAACGTGGAAATATTTCAACGATTCTATCAAACACCACGTTTCTCCTTTTTTTTCTCTCTCTCCCATCGTTTCCTTTAATTTCCGCTATCGTATCTTCATTGATAGTATAACTAAAAAACTAATAACTAAGGCTAGGATTTTGATGATTTTGCATTATTTTTTGGCATTGTCAGAACGTTACCTAAGTGTATATAAATGTATTAATGAAAAACGAAACAGATTGAAACACCTTCGTTAGGGCAGTTTTTTGCATTTTCGTCATTTTTAAGGGATGGAGCATTTTTTTTTGTTTTGGGTCACTCAAAGGGCATTTTTTTTTATATTTTTGGGTTAATACTTTGCATTTTTTGATATTTTCAATAAAAAAGGCATTTTTCCATGAATTTTTCAGAAATTTCATTTTTTCCCAAACTGTAAATTTGTCAATGTTCCTTTTTTTTTAGCAGAATTCAAAATTCATGATCGATAATCGATATATATTACAATTCTGCAATACTCAAATAAATTTTTCAGTTTTGCTATGGCTAATTTGAAATACTGAATAACTTATTTTTTTGTAAGTTTTTGGTTTTTTAAGGTCACTTTTTTGTTTATAGGGCATTTTTTTTATTCTGGTTTTTAGATCATATGTATTTTTTATAGGTCATTTCTGACTGTTTTTAGGTCATCAAAATCTCCTAGCTCTACTAATAATTCCTCATCCGAAGTCAAATCATTCTCTATATTCATAGAAGAGTGTATATTCTTCAAAGCTTTGTATGTGCTAAGAGAATTAATTAAGTACATCAACGTATTTCCTCTTCAGAAATATTTGGCTGACTTTGGCTCATTATCCTAGAACTGGCTGCATTTATGTTTACAATATTCTTCAGAATTAATGGATTGTCAAAACTGTATTGCTTTAAAAAGTTTTTAACACAACGTATAGATAAAGACTGAAAAATTGCAAAATTATCGTTATATGCAGGCTCATTCAAAACAAATTATCGTTATAGACAGAATTCACTGTATTTCAAGATATGAAATGCAAAATCCGCCTTTGCCATCAGAGAAAAAGCATCTTAATTTATAATGTGTATAATATGATTGAAAATTTTATATCGTCAGTTTCCGTACTTGGACGTATGTATATATATATACATGTATTTCGTTTTTAGTAAGGAAGAGTTCAAGTATTACGTAAGCACCTTTGGGAGAAAGGAGAGTTGCTGTTGTGTTTATTTTCCTATGTTAGTCAATGTTTATTATTGCCTACGAGTGTCGGGGGAGAGGTATTAAATGACCATAATATTGCTTACGTAATACTTGAACAGTCCCTAACTCTTTTACCTTATTTCCTAAAATATATAAGTGCATAGGCTTAATTTATGCTACAAAGGAACCCAGAAAAAATTTCTAAGGTTCCACAAAATCCTAATCCATCCCGGTCTTTCAACGAATTAACTATTAAAATATAATAACAGAACATGATAATAATAATAATATGTGACATTGTATCGTTCCATATAGTGCAAAGGTGAAGATAATCACTGTAAAACAAAATCTATGTGTAACAATTTATTGTTATATAATATATTTTTATTACCCCCCTATATACTAGTTAATTTATATTACTCTTTTTTTTTTCTATATAAATTATTGTTTTCTCATTTTGGGCTCCGCAGCTAAGACCAATCTTCGACAACTTACTACATTGCAAAATCGTTTTTAAGAATAATTGGCTCAGCTCTCTCCCTCTCTTCCACATACACTACAATATACTTCCCTTGGACGATTTTTTAGATTATAAGAATATTATGATTATGAATATGAGAGATTATATTTATGTATCACCATGCTAGATCCGACGTTATGATTGACATTCCCGCCACTGAGAATTCTGGACGTACCTATGGAGTTCGCACCGTCAATCAATTAAGACCTTCCTATGCGAGGACTAATCTTGGTTTATCTCGTATTGGAGCAACGGGCCCAAGATTATAGAATTCTCTTCGTCTTGAGTTCAGGCCATGTAACACAATAATACAATTCAAGAAACAACTTCGTACCCTATTCATTAATTCATAATTCTATTTTTTTTATATTCCTTCCCATGTTACTCGGACATTTTAATCACTAACTATTTTTATTCCATCTGGTCCTATTAATTGCACTTCGCACAATTACCCAACGCCCACCTGGCTTTGACCTTGGGCAGCGTGGGCTTTGTCGGACCCCACAGTTTTTCCCCACTGCTGCCCAGGCAGATCGTCTGGCATTACATTATATTTTTTCAATATCTAATTGTACTGTATAATATAATTATATTATATGTATATAGTTATTACATATTTTCTGGTTAATTTTCATACCTATTCCCCGAATTATTTTTACTGTAATTAGTAAACTGTTCAATTATTATATTTTCTCACAGTTGTGGAGAATCATTCAGTTTGCAATGTTGAGACACACGTCTGAATAAAATATTTATTTATTTATTTATTTACGTAATACTTAATTTTCTCATCCAAATAAGTATAATTATAAAATATACTACTAAATATAATAAACGATTTCCAATTTGCTTAATCTATTATTTTATATTAACCCCACTTTCGACCATTTGCAAACGCAATTTTAAACCTAGAAATTTACTTCGAAACCTTCGTTCTTAAAGGCCTTAATGCGAATTTAGTAGGATAGTTATTTTCCTCCTTTGCCATCTGCTGCAAATACACAGCCGTTATTTAGAAAAACTGGAAAATTGACATTTAATGATAGATATGTCAATGAAAAGAAAAAACGACAGAAAAGATAGGAATTATGAAAGCTGCGTTTTCTTCTTAATACATTTCATGATTTTAATTCGATTTTTCTCGAAATGTTGATCCACAGATCCGATCTTGGAAAGAAACAACAAATCATTTGAAAGCCCATTACACACACCCGGTAGAACTTTAAGCAACGGTAAAGATGGAAATCAAACTACAAAAAAAAAAAGCGAAAATTACAGATACGTCTAGATGGAAAAAACAAGAAAATTGAAAAATTTCTGTGCTTAAAGAGGATGGGGATATACAAAGAAGTTCAATTTTGTAGGAAAACAGGGTGAAATTGATAAACATTTGTTGTCAAAAGATGGAAAAATGAACAAATATTATTTGTTGTCGAAAGATGGGAAAATGAAAAAAAAAATATTATTTACTGCAGAAAGATGGGAATGTGAACAAATATTTTCTGCCTGAAAGTCGATAAAAAAATTTACAAATGCTTGTATCAAATGGTGAGGCAATTGACAAGGGTTTGCTCGTAGGAGAAGATGGGGAAATTAACAACGGTGAATTCATATCAAAAGATGGGAAAATTAATGATTATCAATTTGTATCAAAATACGGGGAACATTAACAACTACTAATTTGTATCAAAAATGAGAAAATTGACAACTGTCAATTCATATTAAAAATAGAAAACTGGTGAAAGACAATTTGCCACAATCATAGTTGTGACTGAGTACATGGAATGCACTCACTCAGACGTGGTCACAAGTTACGTAAGTAATATATTCAGTTGCGGTTTTGGAACCTTTTAAATATTACATAAGCACGTTTCTGGACATTTTATGCCAATTTTACCTTTCTGAGAAAAAATTAGTGAATGCTTGTTCCCTTTATGCTTATGTAAGTTTTCGTTTCCTTAATTTTTTGGTAAAATTTTTGAAATAAGAATGCAACGTGTGATGCAAATTATAATACTTATTTACATTTTTATTGTAATATTGAGCATTTATTTATAAGTTCGTTATAATATTAAATGCTTATTAATAAATAGAGAGTAATCACAACAAATTATCGCGTTTAAAAAGTTTTAATTAACAATTTAACATCTATTTTGGTGACATTATTAGGTAATTCCAAATAGTTATATTTTTATTATTATTTCTTATGTTGTAAGCACTGTTATAGGCACAGTCGTACACAGGGGGTATGGATGGGGTCGTAACCGCTATTGCGATGAAATCTTGTATATATTTACATATGAATATATAGTTGTAGCTCTACACCCCACATTGAGCCTATCCCCCCTAGAAACTTTCTACGTATGCTTATGGTTGTAAGCAAAGTGATAAATAAGTAAATAGTAAATATAATAAGTAAAAGTAAATAGTAATATAACAAGTAAAAAGTAAATAGTAATATAACAAGTAAATAGTAAATATAATAAAAAAGTAAATAGTAAATAATAAGTAAAAAGTAAATAGTAACATAATAAGTAAAAAGTAAATAATTGTAATAAATAAAAGGATACGCTGAATTACACTTATTAAAAATAATACATTTATGATAATTTAAAACTGTGAGTGAGCCATGGGTTGCCTAGAAGGGGGCCCGAGCGAAAGAATTTTGAGAGACACTGGTTTAAATTAAATATTTAACTGCAATTACGTGTATTTTATATCTTTTACTCATAGTGTGTCGTGCATCCCAGTATTGTAATCCTGTCAGGGCGGCTGTTACTTCGTGACTATGTGCTAGATTTACAATTTTTTGTGTCTTAACCGTAAGCACAATTCATGATTTCCCCATTGTCAGAAAAAACAGGCAAATCTCAAACCCTCCTCCCCCCCAAATATGTTTACGTAATATTTAAACGACTCCTCATCTTATACAGTAAAATCCGTTTAAAACGATATTTTCCCCTGTTTCCGACAGGTATATAGTATACTGTGTTCAACCTTTATAACAATATCTTTTTGCAGTCCTTTGAAAATCGTTATAGACAGATATTACTACATATCTATTAAAATCATTTACATATTTTAAGTTAACTGCTTCAGTATTTTAGAGCCGTGCAAAAGGTGGTAGGAATTTACAGATCACAAATCCTCCAGTTGAACAACATTATTAGCTTTAAAATAATATTTCCTATGAAATAAAATTTCGTTTCCACTGAAACCCTCCCCCAGCCCTTTGAAATCCTGTACTTAGGTCTGCAGCAGCAGTAGTACATATGATGATAATAACCATATCATGCTAGAAAAGCAGATTGACGTCAAAATGTCGAAGTTTAAGCAGCATTGAGCACGGTCAGAAACTAGGAAGGTGATCTCCTGGAAACCGCCAACTTTACGTGCTTTTGCGTAAACATGCTGTGTCACGTAATGCGTTCTGCCATCCCAGATAGTCAAGATCTTCTTAAGGACGCCCTGAGAATTTCCAGAAAATCCTCAGGGCGTCCCAAGGTCGGTCTTTGCTATCTGGGATATATCAAAATTAGGACTAATTCCCCGGTATATTGTGAGGCTTTGAACTCCTCGCTACAAACGATCCTGACATATGTCAGTGGTGACACGTTTGCCTGGAGTACCCTTAATTCGTGTCCGACTCTCAACGTTGCCCCTGCCACCTCCCAAAAAAATCGCTTACCAACTAACTGCACAATGTAATTCGGGGGTTGGTTCCCTAGCCCTTAAAAGATGCGGATCTCTATTAAATATGTAAATCCTTTGATCAAACCGACCTAATGGTTACGCGTTCGTCTATCAGGTCGTTATTCCGGGTTCGACTTCTAAGGGTGTCACAGAATGCGCGATGTTTTTCTGTCCACTGTAACCCGGAGTTTGGTTCACTCGGCTACGAAAGTTCGGAAAAGTAAGTCACGGCGCAACATGTTCTCCTTGCACCGTAAAAGACCAAACAAACCTTACTACCGCCCCGGGTTCGACTCCCGTGGTGAAATAAGCTAACCGAGGTTACGATCCCTGTTGAACTTTACGTCTTTTAAGCGTGGGATTAACAAATTCATACCCTTCATCAAGATAATAAATTGAGGGTAGTTAGTCGATTGAATTTTCATGGCGCAAAGACAACAAGAGTTATTCTGCCACCGGGGCGAGATTTTTGTGAGCGTTTCGTCTGGGATTTTTTTTTTTACAAATAAATTTGACACCCACGTATTTGTAGCTCAAACTAGAGCTATTTTTGTTTAGGAGAAAAAGAGACGCCGTCCTCATCCCGGATTCGAACCAGGGTCCCCACGTTGAGCCTGCGGTGTCTTGACCTACTAGACGAATGAGAACAAGAACAAACGCTCTTTCCTCCGTATATTAAGTTGTAAGATATTATTACCCTTCACAGGGATAACACAATTGCCAAATATTGGTCAACACACAAAGCCACCGGGGCGAGATTTTTGTGAGTTTTTCGTGGAGGATTTTTTATTACAAATAAATTTGACACCCACGTATTAGTAGCTCAAACTAGAGCTATTTTTGTTTAGGAGAAAAAGAGACGCCGTCCTCATCCCGGATTCGAACCAGGGTCCCCGCTTTGAGCCCGCGGTGTCTTGACCTACTAGACGAATGAGAACAACCGCTTTTTTCTACGTAAGGGTGTATTTGTCAAAAGTACTGAACTAACACCTGTCAGAATAGTAATGACAAAAATAAGTGGCGCAGGCCATTTCGGTTTAAGCGAAGTTAAGAAAATTATGGTTGCACTGTATTCTATTAAAAGCTATAATACGTTTTCGTCGAAGAAATTGTTTTTCTCTTTGAGAAAGTTAATGAATTTCAACATAAATTGGTGAATACATTAAAAAAACTCCTCATATAGAGATCCTAGAAATAAAAATCCCCAGGTGCTTAAAGAAAGAAAAACCCAACCAATTACACACACGTATCTTTAAGGAGGGAGGGATTCTATACATTTTATATCCCCACCAATGGATAAGTAAATGGAAACACCGCGGGATGCATCCGAGAAGAACAAAGAATGAGGGTTAAAAATCAAGTTGCCAGTTTCCTGGAGCTTCCTAATCCGAGAACCACTTCTCCTCTGCAATATTACCAGATATTTAACCGTTACAGAATGGCAACGATTTGTTCACGAACGGCTTTCCTTCGGCCAACCGAATTCACGAGCTATTATAACTCAAGCAATTGACCAATACGTTAGCTCAAAAAATCGTTCTGGCCTTAACGTTCCTTATTTTTTCCTTCCTCGTGAAAAAAAAGCGACGTTAAAACATAGAAAAAATAATAGTCAGAAGGGAAAGATATAAAGCGATGGCGAACATAAAGTTTATGAGTAAATTGATGAGCGTAAAGCCGGCTGTATGATATAAAGCCGAAATACGATAAAAGTACTTTACTCTTTCTCGTCTCTTTCAACCGCCTTTGGGGACCGTTTACAAATGTACATTTATTTGATCAAGTTATACAGTTACTTTGCTCTAAATTATTTGATAATTATAATTGACATCGAATTTGCCTTTAATGGATTTTTATGATACTTTGCCAACGATACTTAATCAGATGTAATCATTTTGATGAACAGATTAATCGACTCATTAAATGCATTAATCGGAATCATCAGATGGATTAATCGAAATTATCAAACAAATTCATTGAAATAAACTTTGAATAAATTAAAATAGGCATTAAACAAATTAATTGAAGCAAGCACTAAGCAAGTTACTCAAACGGTTATTTTGTTTAAAAACAAAATGTATATAGTGATTGTAATTGGTATTAAATTTTCCCCTTAAAGCATCCTGCTGATACTCGTACTATGCAAATTATATTTAATCAGATATGATTAATTGATTGAATCCATCATCAAACTGTTTACTCATCATTACACAAATGTACTGAAATAATTATTAAACAGGTTTCTTTAAAAATCATTCGACGAATTAATTATAATTATCATTAAATGGGTGAATCGGATAAACTTCGAGTAATTTATATATCTTGGATTGATGATCATAAAATGAACTAATTAAACACGTGTAATAAGTTAAAATCATTTCCAAATGCTTAATTAAAATCAAATTTTATTTTTCATACGCGAAGCAATTAAATCTTGCTTTCTGCACTACGCTGTTCTGTTACGTTTTAGTTTATATCTAAAAGATTTTCTTCTAAAGAAATTCTTATAATCAGATGCAACCTGTAAATGAAATTTTCCTTTGTGCCTAAGGAGATCGAATGTCCGACTTCCGTAAAATATATCATTCATGGCTATGCTTTACGTGAAAATCATTTGCACAGGGACTAATAAGGTTTAGATATGAAGTATCCCAAGTAAATACAGAGATATAACTAGCTTGGTTGAAATTACTATGAGTGCATTAATTGAAAATATTAAACATTTAAATCGAAATCCTCATCAATTTAAACCATCATCACATAACATTTGTTAAGAGAAAAATATATCTTATGCATTAATTGCCCTATTGATTTATATTAAAACCAAATATTACGTTTTAGAGCAATTAAGGTCTGTCTACGCCGGTTCTGTCTACAAGAAAAGTATTTAAAGTAATTAAAGTATCGATCTTCAGGAGAGTATAGAAATCCTACAACGTGGTGTTTTTGGTTTTTTTTTATTTTAACAGTAGGCCAGTTCTCTCTAAGTTAACTATTGTCCAGTTCCTTCTAAAAATTTTATCGTTAAATATGAATCTCCTTAAATATTACAAATAGCCGCATAATAGCCTTTATACAAAAACGAATACTTTAACCTTCTATGGGACTATGTCTGTTTCAGCATACATAATTTCCAAAATTTTTATAAACAATACTGACATATGTCACTCCATTTTTCGCTTCAGTACACATTTAAGTTTCAAAATTTCAGCAATAGATGACACTATATATTGGACTTTTATTTGTATCGTCATTTGCTTCTAGATGAATGAAAAATTTGCCTAATAATGTGTTTAGTTCTAGCCCATAGAGGGTTAAGTAACCAAGGATATTCGTAGAAATACCCTCCCTATATACCTCGTAGTGTATGCATACTATCAGCTTGTAAATATTATATAAATAAAATATAATTTATCATAGATTTAAAAAATTTAATAGAAAAATAAAGGTTATTTCCTCTGTAAGGTTAAATTTCCTTCTCTAATCTTTTTCGAAACTGAAATACAATTCCGTAAAAAGAATTTAAAGAAACTGAAATTTAAATTGGAAAAAAATTTAATGTGAAAAAGAAATGAAGTGATTGAAATACAATATAGCAGAGCAGAAATTCACGAACAAAAATAGCAAAAATTATATAGTAAAAGCGCAAAAAAAAGAGTTCTCAAGCTTTTGCACAAGCGTTATCAACGGTCCCTCATCAGGAATACGTAAGTATAACAGTCAAGCTTTTGGATACGTCACCAGCTTTTGGATACGTCCGTCATCTGGAGCTACAAGAAAGTAGAGCGCCACGTTCACAAACGCGCACGTCAACATCATTACTTAATTAGGAATAAAAGCTCATGATTAAATGGCAGCCATTGACGTGCCCGAAAGCGTGGGCACTTTCAATTTTACTAGTATTCATTATTTTTACATGTAAATATTTATTTTTTATGATGAGTTCAATTTTCTATTGCTTGGGTGACAATTTCATAGCTATTTTCGCAATTTAAATTTTAGCATGAGCTTTTGAAGGTAGGTTGGGATCTTATTAACTAAAGAATAGGCTGTGGATGAACTAAATTTAAGATATATATTACGACCCACATTTGATTTTCTTTTTAATTTAGATCCTTTTATTTTAGTGTTTTTTCAATTTGAACTCTTTTCCTTTTCCCTTTGCCTTTTAACCACGCCGTACTACGAAAGTCAAAAGTGGTGGGAAGAGAATAATAGCATTTGGACATTTGAAAATGCGCTGAATCTAGTTCGCTCATGGTCAGGGGTGGATTTAGAAGTCATTCAGGGGGGGGGGATGCGAATAAAATTGATGTCTTGATTTTTGGAAATGATGCCTCATTGGACCTTTTACTTGTATCTTTTCAATATTAAATTTTCTTTCAAGGGGACGATCGGCCTCTAAATCTGCCCCTGCTCATAGTGTTTGGTGTCTACCTTTTCCACTGTTACAACAGCGTCCGGTCATAATGAAGAGTTTTGGAGGTTGAACACCCCCAGCTGAACAATATATTAGCTACAAAGTAAAATTCATTGTTAGAGAAAATTTCGATTCTATCAAACCCCCCTCTTTATCAACAAAAATACCCCCTTTTTGAAATCCTGTGCACGAAGACCTGTTCATGAGTTAAAAAAAAGGAGTTCTAAATTGAACAGAAAACTTGGATGCATAAAAATAAACAGATGAATTAATCCCCCTGAAATTAATTCTTCCGCTTTCATGGGAAAGACCCCCCCCCCCACCTCATACGTCCCTAAATAATTGACAAGTGTAAATACGAGAAAAAGTCTGCTCATTGCTGGTTTTAAGAGGCAACATTATATAAGCTATTGGTATAACAGATAATAACGGGTTAGAATATCGAGACTGTAACCAAATTCTTTGTTTTGTGTCCAATACGTAATATGACTTTTTAACCAACTTTTCTGTGTCAAAACACATTTATTATTTGCTATATGTTAGAACTAAAAATTATGAAGGAATCAAAAATCAAAAGAAATTTGCATGAACTACTTTTGAAGCTTCGTTTGTGTCCTTATGACGCAAGGACAGCAAATATCATGCTGCGGTGGTATCAATAGGTTTTTCTCCAAAAATTCGAATCAGTACTTTTGAGCAAACCAAACTTAAGATTTTGGAGGTCAGGAAACAGGCACGCTCTCTACCATACCATTGGTAATCGAACTTTGGTTCATGGCACGACGGGAAAATGCGCTACCGCTACACCAGCAAAGAGCAGTGGACTTGCCCGTCTTCAGGGGATCTGAACCTCCTAAAACTTGGAGAACCCCCCACCCTGGATTGTAATGAGCAGAGCGGTTATTCTGTAAGCTTTTCTTTTATTCCACCTTCGGGAATCGAACCCGGATTAACGACAGGCTAAACTATTGAAATAGAGTAAACTTCCTTAAGGCGACCACCTTCGGTTAAGTGAAAATGCGGTCGCTCAGAGAGGTGATTTCTAAATGGAGGTGATTTTAAATTTGGATCTATGGGGAGGAGAAAATGTGTGTCCATAAAAAGTGGTCGTTAAGGGAAGTGGTCGCTGAATAGAGGTGGTCGTTAAGTGAGGTTTTACTGTAGTAGTAGTATTCTCGCCACATTTTGCGTATGTAATTTGACACCTAAATCCGTTACTTCCTTAGTACAAGTGAATTTTAATTTAATTGATAGTTATATAAAAAATTAAAATTTGGGTTTAAAATTGAAGAAAGGTAAAGAATTTATAAATATTGACCAATATAATAAAAAAAAGTAAATAAGGTAATTAATGATTTATTTATAAAAAGAATAAAAAGGGAAAAGCTGATTTAAAATTTTTAATTAAATTTTAAACAGTTTTACTGAATATTAAAATTAAAACGTTAAAACAAGTTACGAAAATTCAGTATTTTGTTTTAATATTATATTCTGTTTTACGCTAAAATGGCAATGTATTTGTACTGGCTATTGTTTCAGTAACAAGTAGCAACCCCCATTTACTGACAAGTAGCGACCCACATTTACTGTCAAGTAGCGACCCACATTTACTGACAAGTAGCGACCCTTTTTTACTGACAAACCATGACCCACTTGTACTGCGATTATAGTTTTATTATCAAGTCGTGAACCACTTGTACCGACTTTTATTTCATTAGTAAATCGCAATCAAAACTGAAATCACTATTTTATTACCAAAAACTATTTTATTAATAAAAACTGCTTTATTAATAAAAACTATTTTATCATCAAAAACTATTTTATTATCAAAAACTATTTTATTGACAAAAACTATTTTAATTACAAAAAGCACTTTAATCACAAAAAGAGTTTAATAAAAAAAAATTCACCAACATGAACAATAAAACTGTCAAATTTAGAATTTTTATTTTTGAAAATTTTTGTCGATGTTATTGTTGTGTTTCGAGGCGTAAAGATCGCAAAAGGTCATTTGCAAAACGTCAAAGGATTGCGTAGCGAACTACAGTCTTTCAAGCAATCCGAACCCATTATGTCCTAGGGAATCAACACCCCGATTAACAGTGAGTAATTAGTAGGCAAGCGTTTTTTTTTTTTTTGGCACCGTTGGGGGGTCGAAGCCGGATAACTGCGCCAAGCCAGGTGGAGGTGTAGTTATCACTACACCACCGCGGTGCCTTTTTATCGATATTAAGGTGCTTATTCGGCTATTGAGTGCATAATGGCGTGAAGTCACGAATTCACCGCCAAATAGCGATCAATAGAATTCATCTTTGGTTTCACGTGATTGTGAAATATTGTCTACCTTCTCTTTATTGTTTCTGTTATTTACGTTTGTTCGCCGTCGCAACTGATTGAATGCAACATTTGTTGTAGATTTATGACAAGAATAAATGGTTATGACTGATATTAATAATTCCCATTTGGTTATGACACAAATGATGACAGATCTCCTTTTTTCTATCTTCCTCCATTTTTATTCTTTGCCATCATTATTAGCAGATTTTATTTTTCGTTGCAAAATCTAAGCCACATGTTTTATATCAAAACGCAGTGTTTACAGTTTTTCCACTATATCTAAAGGGTAGAATTTAATTAAAACGGCAATTTTTACCAAAGTCACTCACTAAATCAACAAAAAAATTAACTACATTATATTAATTAAATTGTACAGTAAATTATGTAATTAATTTTTCCCAAGAAAACTGCGATTGAGAATAAATCGTTTTGAACATGCATACATGCATGCACACATGCGCACACAAATACACACCACACATACATATTAAAACGGTACAAATGTATGATCTTAGGCTAATTCCAGAATCATATTTTATAAAAAGTCCCGACTTTGTTTTATAATACGGCTGGTTATGCAATTAATCGGCTTACGACACACACACACACACACACATATGGGTAAATTCATAGTTGACTTAATTTCGTGAGGGGTCAAAATTCTTTCCGAAATAAATAAAGCTGAATAAGGATGTATCCCTTTATCGTAAAGAATAAATATAAATAGTGCACTATACAAAAATAAACGAGAAAAAATATCAACTTTGCCCTCGAACATCGCTGTAAATTTTTGTTTGTGGTTTCACCATAAAACTTTAATATTTTTTATAACGTCCCTCTTTTAAAGAAAATGGTTTCTATATTTTTGTTTTTCTTTAAAGTACAGTTTAACTTCAATTTAACGATACCAGATTTAGAGATATCCTCGATTTAATGATTTTTTTTTATTAGTCTAGATTGAGTTACGTTAAATCCAGTGTTATATTTTCCCCGATTTAACAGTAACTTTTCGTCATGAGCCTGTAGCTGCAAGTAGAATTTCAGTTAGAAAATCAGTTATCATCAGAAAATCAACTTCAATTGACTTCACTCACTTGAAGCGAATGCTGATTTACAGTGTGTAAAGAAGTATTTACTGAGTTTTGACGTCAACAATGATCTTTTCGATGCATTTGAAAAAATCGAAAAGGCAATTTCAAGTGCCAACTCTCAAGAAAAATGAAAACAAACATCAAGGATTTCTTTTCAAAGTAGTAATTACAGACGTAAGCACTTATTGTGTCTCGTGTTTATTAAAATTAACACGTATTTTTCAGAAGGCTGGTAAGCACTTTTACATGGGCGCCCGATGGGGTGCACTTCCACCCCTTGGCTTATGGAAAAGAGGACTGAATCCACAAGAAACTATAGTCCAACAACATTATTCAATTGGAATTTTTCCTAGATGCACCCTCCTTGCATATTATATTTATGGGGGCGCCCATGCATTTTTATGATTCGCCTTTTCCATAATTTTTTTAATTCAGTTCCGTTCTATAGCGTACTCATGATTTTTACCCGAGGAACGTATTTTACATATACATTTTCAGCCCAAGAAAGAGCCATGATCCATCACGCTTCTTTCGCGTGGGTGCATTATTGGTTCCGAAAAATATCTTCCCTCGACTTAACGAATCTCGATTTAACGATTATTCTCACTGGTTCCGTGAAAATCACTAAATCGAGGTTGGAGTGTATTCTTTAATTAGTGGTCAGCAAAACAAAACCTTGGAGTCAGAATTTTGATAATTGTTCAAGGTTTGAGAGGGTTTTTTTCCCCTTCTCGTTTTCGAAAGTTTGACACGTTAATACATATACCTATTTTTGCGGTCCTGTTAAAAATGTAGTTTATGTGGACTGGAACCTGAATACAGGCACGTGAATACCAATAAGGGAGTACAGTTTTCGATTATATTATGATACTGGAGTAAAGTAGAGAATGTCAACATTTTAATTTCAGACGATTTCAGAGGTATCCTGAAATGCACTCTTTTTTTAGGAGGTATCCTGAAATACACCCTTTTTTAGGAGGTGTCCTGGTGAAATTTTGGAATACATTTCAGGGATATGCGGATAAAGACTGAACTAACGAGAAAAACAACTTCGCGGCTATGCTTTAATTAACCAGTGCCCCTGACATGCTGCTTTTTCTGCAAAGGCCGATGCGAAGCAGGGAAGCTGGCAAGTTCAACTGCTAAAATCACGGCTAAAATAAAAATTTATATTTTCGTAATTAGGTTTTGGATATAAAATTATAAAATGGCTGACTTACCTTATTTCCTTCTTCAGCAGCGACACCCTATAAATAAAATAATAAAATTAATGACATATAGATTTCGATACCACGTGTTAAGTTTAAATTAAATTCATTCAAATAGTTTTGTTTGATTAATATACTCGTCAATTTCATTAAATTAATACGGTGATTTATCTATAAATTAAGTACCCAATATTTAAAGCATTGGAGCCTTTTAGGTGGCATTGAATATAGTTGTATTTCATTTGCACCTAATATATCCCTACTGATGTCATGGGGCAACCATTTCTAATGTAACTGTGTTATTCTGTGAAAGATAATAATGCCCAAAAGCAAAAACATGAATACGAAGAAAAGGTATCGTTTATGTTCAATTTTACGGCAGAAAAGTGAAAAGAACTTTTTCGTAATTATAAACATATGCCTTTGTAGACAACTGTCTTGGGAAAAATTTATCAGGTGGTTATTGATGTTTTACTGTACGTTTCGGCTTGCACCTTGAAGTTCTTATTATGTGTCTTCTCAAAAAATTATGCAAGTGCATTATATATATATAGCAAAATTGTAGTATGATTGTGACATGTAGTACTTTCTAATGTAATATACATACACTACACTTAAGCATATATTAATTTAGACAAAGTTAAAGTAGAAAAGTAATATAACACTAGGTAGTCAAACCAAGTAAATTAAAGAAAGTAAAGAGGCAGGCAGACAGACATACAGACAGATAGAGATAGATTAGATAGATAAAGGGTGCTTCCATTTACAATGTTAAAATCTCAACTTAGCATTTGATCTTTCTCCAGAGTGCCATTTGGTGATGTCTCATATAGGAAGTGTATATTTTCAATAATTATTAATTACAAAAATTTTTTAAATTGAACAATATTTAGGACTTGCCCACTTCAATTTAAATTCACTTAAAAGCTACTTTTTTATGCAAAAGTATGCACTACGAGCATTCACGGTTAGAATTTGATTCTTCTTATCGTTACAATGATGAAAATATTAATGTACAATTTTATAAAATTATTAACTGAATTTTATTAAGTTTATGTGATTACTTAGCTAATTAGTTGATCTACAGAATAATTAATAATTAGTTGCCATTTCTAAGCACAGAGGACGCCACCTTTTGTAATGAATTTTATAACATTATAGGAGCTCATTGAAGCGTTAAGAAGCTAAAAAGGGTTATAAAATAGAAATTTTACAGAAAGAGCGGTCTGCAAGAAATTGGTATAAAATACGGGTTGAATTGTTAATGTTATGTTTGATTTTTTTTAAAGTTTGAGGCAGACCACTTTGTGCAAATCTCTTTGCTTACATCTTTGTATTTTGATTTTTATGCTCGTAATTTTAACCGTTGTAAGTGTGACAATTTGATAATTCTGAATATAATTATATAGGTGCACTAAATACTAGGCGCAGTATAGCCCAGATGCTCTTGCGCCATAAAAAAGCCAAACAATCAAGCACTAAATACTAGTTAGATGTACAAGTAACTAACAGAATAAGAAATAAACCTCAACTATATTTAAGCATGTAAACTACAACAAAATGCAACTTTTCAAAATAATTGAACATTCGTATGTAATAAAAAAAATTCAAAGCAAATGCAGATACATTGAGAAAATTATATAAAATTATTCCGTAGTTCACTATTCTTGAAAAAAAAAAGTAAGTAGCCGTAGTCTTGAATAATTTGGTACACTGCGCGCACCCAAGTTAAAAATTTACGTGCACGGATAAAATTTCATGTGTACAATGCCCCTGTTTATTTCGAACCCTGGGATACGGGAATCATTAATCTCTTGTTAAATCTGCAAAACTGAACAACAACCTTGCAGGTCAAGGGGTTGCAACTATATAAGAATTTAACAATTCTCTCCCCCTTCCCCCAAGTTGCGAAGAACAGAAACAGTGCTTATTGCAGGTTGTTAAGGAGTACAGGAAGCAATTTTCTGCACTGACCAAGGCTGACGTTATAAAGCCATCCAGACACGCGGACAATAAACTAGATTAGCATTAGGGTATTGAATGTAACTGATAAATAATGTTGATTGAAAGCTACATTGCTAAACCATCACAATGCACTGCCAGTCTACAATATATTGTACTGTATTATGTGTGAATATTAAAAGTATTTTGACTAAATAGGGGTGACAAATTTTTATAATACAATGTTCATAATGTTGAAAAATATCAAAACCTGTGAGTTGGGCAAGTCCTAAATATTAATCTATTAACCGAACTTTTTTGCTGGGACCTCTTAGCAGTTGATATCATTCAACAAAGGGCAGGAGGATAAATTTCCAGCACTTTTATTTTTTAGAAGCACCCTAATATTAATATATATATATATATATATATATATATATATATGCACACAGTATATCCTCACTTGATTCAAATATATATAAGGGATGTTTGAAAGAGAAAAACCGTGAAACATTCTGCTGACGAAACCCACCATTGAAATTAAAATAGGGCCATTTTAAAGGGCGTTCGGGATGATATTGAACTTATGATATGTAATTATAACTATTTTTTTAAAAATTAGATTCGAATGCGGTGAGAATAAATTTTATTTTATAGCATCGTGTTATAATAAATTTTACTATATTAAGCGTAGTAATTCATTTAATTATATAAGGACTTTTTACTTATTTGGTATATACACTAACGATAAATTTCATTACATAGGAAATTTGAGCGAGTTACAATGGTAATTTGCCTTATATTTCCATTTTATATAAAACCATATTAAGAATTCAAAACTCATTATCCGCTTATCCATATTGATCATAAGAGTCGCAAAAAATACTATCTTAAATTTATATAAAATACAAATATACGCACATAATAATTGGTTGCATTTATATATGATAAATACAATTCACGTAACACATAATATAATTCCTACAAACAAGTTAATGAAGTTCATTTGAACCTTCACGTAACTCGCATAAACGTTATAATTACATAAAATTTTATTGCAACGTACACATAAAATACAAAACTAAATATGAGATGTCCACTGGCCATTTTCTTTGAAAATTTAAGTTTTTGCCAACAATTTATAATTAAGGGCATTTTTAAAAAACTCATGATTAAAATAGATTAAATTTTAACATACGAAAGAAATCTTATTTCCAGTAACGAACAATTACGTTAATATTTTATTTTTGTATCGAGTTACCAACATATGCAAGTGTATGTTTCAAAGATCAAAAATCGTGTTGGTGAGTTGGTTGAAATTTAGTAGGACAATTAGTGCATGCTGCTTAAGTCCAAAACTCATATGCGCTGTGCGGTTATTATGGAGTACATATGGCACATGAGAACTTCGTCAAATAAAAATTGGATACGCAAAATACGAAGACTACAACAGAAAATATTCTTGCCAGTAAATTATAATTGAAACGGAACTATTTCTAATGTCTTAATTGCATAGATTAATATGATATATATTTAAAATACTGCAGCTTATTTAAAATTTTGTCATAATAAATAATGTTTCAAATAATCATTGTTTTAAATATCTAATGTATTTATTTCTACAATTATGATGTAAGAAATTGGCTTGAAAAACAATTATGTATATTTTAATCGACACTTTTAATGAAAGTTTCCAATTTTCTCATTTTCTTATAATAAATTTCAGGTAATTAATCCTATATATGGATATATGTGTAGTCAGGTGTTTTTATTTCTAATAATTTTGTTAAATAATTAGCTTTTATGAAACTGAAATTTACAAGGAAATGGAGTAAACTACAGAATTGTTAATTAAAATAAACACATCAGCATATGTTTTATGTTTTCTTATATGAAAAACAATAACTTAAAACAATAAATTTAAAAACGTTGATGGTAATGAAATACCGGCAATGAATAATCAAAATATCAGTAATGAATGGACATACCAGCAATGAGTAATGGAAATAACAGCAATGAATAATAGCAATATATAAAATATGAGAAAGATACAAAAAGGAATATGACATTTTAAAATATGACAAAATATCAAACGCGATTGGTTAGAATTACTTACCGCTTTAACGTCCTGTTCGTTCATTGGTGAATGAAGTATCGAATCACAGTTTTATTAGATATTACTGAGTTGTCAAATTCTTTCCGATTGGTCGAATAAATCCTGTTGTCTTCTTTACGATAAGCCTTTAAAACGTTCTGAAAATAATCCTCTGAGAACTGGCACGTGTTTCATCCCGTCAGGAAACTAATTAATTTATGATTTGTCACATTCTAAATTATTAATCTGTTAAGGAAACTTGCAAGGGTTGATTCTGATCAGTTAGTTAAACATGATAAATTTAATATTTTAATATATATAATTATTTTATAATTATTCGTAAAACTAAGATCCATTTAGTTACGTGTCAAACTGCAATCAAAATGTTTGTTGTACTAAAAGTATTTTTTATGTTTTCTATTTTATGACAGTTATGAAAATACGAATTAATTAATTTTTAAATAAAAATAAGATCTTATTAGTCGCACATTCGATATTTTTCGTATGCCTAATTTCATTACCGAAAAGTTACGACGCTGTTTGCTGTTTTACTCAATTTTTACCTTTTTTTTAGAAATCTTAAACGGAATCTACTATTTTTACTCACAAGGCAATTTTTTAAAACTTTCTTAATTTCTTTATAGAAAATAAAATTCAAAATTTTAAATTCATTGACGAACAAATGAAATAAATTGATACCCGAAATATATTCATTAGCATATTTTAAAAAAATATTGAACGGAAACTTTTTGTTTATCCTTACCTATTTGATTTAGAAATTAGCATTAAGTATGTTAGCATAAAACGCGATTTAAACTCCATCATTATTTTAAATCAAAATAAATTTTTAACATAGCATTTTATTCGCAATTTTAGTATTTGCTTTCTTTCAGAAAATTATATGCTTTTTCATTGCAACGAATATTTGGAAAATGACTTTACTGATTTCCATAATGCTTCTTTTAGCCAATTTCATTAACGCAAACTACTCATTTTAAAAAAAAATTGATGCAATGTCTTAAATTAGGAAGTTTCTCCTTAAAGGAATATTGTCGAAGTAGGCGCGACACAAAAACTTGTTGATAGGTTGAAATCCCAGCAGATATTTTCCTTAGTCACACAACAATAATGTGTAAGACGTGTTTTGTACACACTGATGTTTAATCACAGCACAGGCGACAATGTAAATGATGTCGACAGTTTGGTCTGTAATATTTGCCAAGCCACATGTCAATATCCATAGGTAAACAACAATGTTTTAAAACTTCTTATAGGCAATCCAACAATGTGTGTTTCACATTTAGAAAAGTTCACACGATCAATTTGCGGGGTTCTACAGTCATTTTACGTAAGGACACATAAATCAATGTTCAGAAAAGACATTTTCTTAAATACAGGGATTTTTTTTTTATTTAAGTATGTTTGCTTTTCCCCTTCATACTAACTCGGTGTACCACCGTAGATTTCAAAATACGGAAAGACTCCAAGACTTAAAGTAAAGAGCCGCACGGCAAAGTCGACGCATGCGCACTATCAACGAATCAATTGATTTTTCCCTTTGCTTTTCCCCCTGTGGCCCCCAATCCACTCCTTCCCTTTTCCGTCCACTCTTTCTCCAGTTTTTCCCGGAAAAAATAGAAAGAAAAGAGAAATAGGAAACGGAGCAAAGATGAGAAGATAGAAAAAGAAGAGGAGGAAACTAAAAAAAAAAAGGAGCGCGAAACAGAAAAAGCTCTGGAATAGATTTATAGGATACGAAACAAGGAAAGGGAAAAAACATATAAAGGGAAAAGAAAAACAGGATTCCTATGTTGTATCAAACTACTTTTTCCCTCCGTCGCCCAGTTTTAGAGGTGGGGGGGGGAGGAGTGACTGAAAAGAAATACAAAAGAGAAAAAAAAATGTAAAGACAGGATCAAAAAAACTAAAAAAATACAAATTGTTTTGAAGACTTTTTTGGTTTTTTTTCTAGTATCGAAAATAACAATTTCCGTCCACGTAACGAATTTACGAAGATAGAACAATTTTTATCGCCGAAAGAGAAAATGAAATTTCTGTTTGAGTTCAAATATTGTTTATTTTACCGAGTGGATCATGAACATTTGCCCCCCCTTGACATTTCATTTGACGCTCTTCAAATAAATAAATTCACGCTTTCTTTCATCGCAAACTATACTACTTCGGTAAGCCCAAAGTTAACACAATATCATGTATATACGTAAAAGTAAATCATTCGTACATCTTTTTAAATCGGCATGAAAATTCAAAGTTACGAAAAGAACATTGTCGACCAGCAAACATCAAAACGAGATGTTTTATAAATGGAATTAAGTCCATAATTTTATACTCATATCAATCCAAATTATAATATATTTTTGTTGAAACATCAACAACATTAGCGAAAACAAGCAACGTTGACAAAGTAGGTAGAGAGCACACACATAGACATAAATATTTGTCCATTTCATTTTTTCTCCAATTTCATCGATATTTAGTATTTATCAATCATACTAAACTTAGTATTTGACTCTGTCTTCAGTTTCACCTTTGTTAAGTTTCACGCGTGTCAATTTTATAGATTTTATGCAGTTTAATCAATATCTTCTTGTTGATTCCATATAAAGCGTATTTATAGTAATTGGTGTCAAAATCTTCCCATTTTTTCAATTATCTTTGCCTCAAATGATTCGTAAACAACCTTTGGATGTAAGAATCAGACGACACACAAATTATAAAATGACAAAACGCACATAATTCTTTTAATATTCCGCTCTATAATTATATTAATTACTGTTTCATTAATTTATTAGGAATTAGTGATTTACTAAGTCCCTAAATTATGTTCTGTACGAGACTGATTAAAATTTCAATAATTGCGTCTACCTTGACAATTTATTTTATAACCATTTTCCCTAAAATACAAATGGCTATATGATTTGCTTACTAATTATATTCGTATTTATTAGACCAAAAATTTCGAAATTATGTCCTTAATGCCAACTAATACGACACTTTTGGTATGCTCGAATATAATATTTGTAACATGTGATTATTCTGTGAATTTAAAATCATGAATAACTAACGAGTTTTGCTAAAAACTCTTGTTAAAAATATGTTTTAAAAAACGGCAAAAAAAAAATCCCTACCTCACTTATTCATTAAAATAGTTGTTTTGTCATAATGAAATTTTAAAATGCCGGTGGAAAGAATATGGTATAAAAAGGAGAGAGCCTAATAAAGCATACAGGGGGGAAAAAAGGGAATAATAAAAAGACCAAGGGAAAAAAAGATTTAAAAAATGCGGCAGAGCTTTAAAAGGACTTTGGAAAAATTCCCGCGAAATCAAATTATTTTGGCGGGAAAAGGAGAAAAAAAGGAAAAACTTTTCCCTAACATCGTCAAATGAAATTACGTCGTCATAAATTAAAAACAAAACGCGGGGAGAAGAAAACTTTTTTTAAAACAAAACGAATCTGGAAAAGTGGAAGCGAAAATAAAATATTCCGCGGTCAGAAATAAAGTGAGCTTTCATAGCACGAGGCTTAATTCTGGGTCCAAATAAAATCCCTGCTAAACACGTTTAATACAATTTAAACGGGCCCAAATTAAAAGAACTTGCGCGCCGGCTTTTTTTCAGAAATTTTAAATCCACTTTAAGTAGGAGACGGGGCTTTAAACAGGCGTAAAGATTTATTTAAAAATTTAAACCGCTTTTACAGTTTATGCAGGCTCCGAAAAGAAAGCAGCCACCCTTTCTCCCTTTTTCGTTTAATTCCGACAATTAACACTCTTCTGTTAAATAGTTACCCGCCTGCACACTAATTAAAAGTTAATTACCCGTAATTTATTAGCGCGTCCGTCATTACTTCCCTTCTCCAGGCATCATAATTAAGGAACTGGGCCCTCAAAAAAGAGTGGCTGACGTTTTGAAACAAAAAAAGAGCGATGTAAAATTAAAATGAATAATTAGTGGTGGGGAAAGAATGGCGGGAAAAGAATGGCGGCAGTTGAAAAAGAAGATGAATTAAAATCGTCTGCTGTAATTAATTCAAAATGGCTATTAAGCTTGTGGGAAATTTTCCTAATCGCGCCTTTTTCTTTGCGTGTTAGGAGGGCAAGAAGCTGGTTTGAACAAGGTTATTTTGGTTGCCAGATACATATAAGATATCCCCCTCCTTATTTTCTATTTTAATTAGAGCGTCAATAAAAATAACATTTAATCCCGAACATATGACCTTCTGGGAAAAGCTTACAAATAGCAGACGATTTTAACTTTTGTTTTGATTAGCGTTTAGAAATAAATTTTTAAATGATATAAAATTCCGTTTTTAAGGGGAACATATACAATAATTAATCAATATTGTGAACTGATTCATTTTATTGAATTAATTCAAAACAGTCTGAATTTATTAGAATCCCATGTCAATGTTTTATATCCAGTTCAAATATTAGTGTTTAGATACTTCGTATTTCGGAATTATATTATTACGGTTAATTAAATATTAAATATTACTGTTTAATCTGACCAAACAGAGAATTTGGAAAGAACGTTGCAATAACGTTGTACTGCCTATGAATACCATTATTTTACAATATATTGACACAATAGAATTTATTATATGCATGCGCGCGCACATACAGATTCACGCAATATTATATAAACCTTCTTCTACGTGCAAAGGTGATTGGAAAAGTTGGCCGCATCTGCGACATGTATTTCTATAAAAGTTATGGTAAAGCCATAATGAAAAGGTTTCATTCCAGCCCCACGAATGAATATAAGAGTGGATCCAATTATATACATATACTATTCTACTATTTTTAATTGGTTATCAATATATTATTAAACC
>QLNU02015359.1:77523637-77559941 GCA_006491805.2 Dysdera silvatica | reverse complement strand
GGTGGAGGCAGGGAGATACCATTTCTCCAAAACTTTTTACTTCAGCTTTACAGATGATTTTTCAGCAGATAAATTGGAATAACAAGGGAATAAAAATAAATGGTGAATATTTAAATCATTTGCGGTTTGCTGATGACATTGTTATTTTTTCAACGAACCCATCAGAACTCCAAGACATGGTACAGGAGCTCTCAACTAGAAGTAAAGAAGTTGGACTCAAGATGAACCTACAAAAAACTAAGATCATGTTCAATAATTTTGTAGAGGAAACAAAAATACAAGTTGACAACACTGAGCTAGAAATTGCTGATTCATATATTTACCTTGGCCAGCTGATTTCAATGGATGGTAACATTATGAAAGAACTCAACAGACGTATTAAACTTGGCTGGAGTGCATTTGGAAGAAACAGTTTTATCCTGAAGGGAAAATTGCCTTTGTGTCTAAAAAGAAAGGTCTTCAACCAGTGTATGGAGTCTAACTGTTGGAGCAATACGAAAGTTACAGACAACGCAAAGGAGCATGGAGAGGTGCATGCTTGGAATAAATAGTAGAGATCGAAAAAGGAACACGTGTGAGAGAGAAAACTAAAGGACATCATTGTTAAAGTAAAAGGGCTGAAATGGCGATGGGCTGGGCATATTGCAAGAAGAACTGATCAACGATGGACAACAGAAATTCTGAACTGGATTCCAAGAGACCACCGAAGACCTAGAAAACGTCCTCAAACTAGATGGGTGGATGAAATAAGAAAACAGGTTGGGGTGACGTGGAAACGAATGGCCCAGGATAGACTTGTGTGGAAAGCATTTGGAGAGACCTTCATCCAGCAGTGGATAGATAATGGTTGAATATGATGATGATGATATATATATATATATATACACATACATATATATATACATATATATGTATACTATAATATTATTATTATTACTGTACGTATATACTATATTATATATAATGGTTGAATATGATGACATATAATCATCATCATATTCGACCATTATCTATCCACTGCTGGATGAATTTCTTTCCAAATGCTTTCCACGTAAGTCTACCCAGAGCAATTCACTTAGACGTCACCCCAACCTGTTTTCTTATTTCGTCCACCCACCTAGTTTGAGGACGTTATCCAGGTCTTCAATGGTCTCTTAGAATCCAGGCCCGAATTTCCGTTGTCCATCGTTGATCAGTACTTCTTGCAATATGCCAGGCCCATCGCCATTTCAGCTCTTTTACCTTAACAATCATGTCCTCCACTTTAGTTTGCTCTCTTACCCAAGTGGTCCTTTTTCGATTTCTCCTAGTTATTCCAAGCATTCACCTCTCCATGCTCCTTTGGGTTGTCTCTAACTTCTGTATTGATCCAACTGATAGACTATGTTTCTGCTCCGTAAGAGAGGACTAACAATACACACTGGTTGAAGACCTTTTTTTTAGACACAAAGGCAATTTCCCCTTCAAGATAAAACTGTTTCTTCCAAATGCACTCCAGCCAAGTTTAATACGTCTATTGAGTTCTTTCATAATGTTAGCGTTGATTGAAATCAGTTAGCCAAGGTAAATATATGAATCAGCAATTTCTAGCTCAATGTTGTCAACTTGTATTTTTGTTTCCTCTACGAAATTATTGAACATGATCTTAGTTTTTTGTAGGTTCATCTTGAGTCCAACTTCTTTACTTCTAGTTGAGAGCTCCTGTACCATGTCTTGGAGTTCTGATGGGTTCGTTGAAAAAATAACTATGTCATCAGCAAATTGCAGATGATTAAATATTTGTGTGTAAGCATAGTGGAGGAATTAGCCATCATTTCACCACGCTGGTTAGACGGATTGGTGAATTAGCCTTCACCTTCCCCCTTTCTATTCGTGCAGCAAATAATAATTTGCTTCATAAATTGAAAGCCCGGCCCGCACCGCTGGAAAACGAGGCAGGACACTAGGTTACTGGCCAGGCTGGTTCCACACATCGTCACATGCGTTCAGCGTGTGGGTATTATTCCAGTTAGATACCAGCAACCCTTATATATATATATTTAGAAAGCAAACACATTGCACACATAAAAGTTTTAAATAAATATTTCTATAAATTGATATTTTTCATGAAGTTTTCACTCATCGCCACCCAGGCGGATGCCTGGCAAAAACCGATATGAATTTTATAAATTTGCAATTTGTGAATTTTATATCTGTGTTATAAACCATGTGTAAACCCCATAATGTAACATAATCCCGCCTTAATAAATTTGTATTACTAATTAAATGCATGTATTACTAATTAATAAATTAATATGGGTGGCGAGGGATATACTGTTTTCGAACCTGAGCGGCCAGTAATCCAAAAACGGCTGTAATCACAGGAAATGAACAGTGGAACCATGAGACAGGCATTGGCGTACGCAGGGGGTGTTGATGTGATTTGCAACCCCGATGGCCATGAAATTTTGTATATTTAACATAGGAATTCGCGAATTGTAACTCTGGAGCCCTCCCCCCATTGAGTCCATAAGCCCCCCCTTACGAACTTCCTGCGTACACTTATGGAGACAGCGCATAATCTTAATTAAATCAGGATTTATTTAAAAGGATATAAAAAAAAAAGATACGGAGAGAGAGAAAGAAACGCATTGTAAAGAAGCCTTATAATCGGCCATAGCATCTTCATTGAAGAATTTTTTTATACAGATGCTGAGAGAGAGAGAGTTGGATAAACGTACGCATTTTGTTTCTAAGCATTTATTTAAATAAAACAAATGATGTGAATCCCTTATAGAGAGAGCTATTAGATGACTATGTATTCTGATTGAGCCTATGCTTATAAGCGTTGTGTTATGTGGGTCTATGGGGCCGAGCGTCTGCCCACCCACAACTTGAAGTGAATTGAAATTTTACTTATATTGTAATGTATAAATGTACGTAATATGTGCTTGGGTCCTCCCTCTCAATTTTGAAAAACTATACATTGATGCATATACTTTGCTAAAAATTTTGCTCTACTTAATATTATGTGTTCGATCTGGATATATAGCCACTTAATATTAAGTAGAGCCTGATTTTTAGCAAAATTGAAATATTGAGACAAATCTGTAACATCTTATTTCAAGGGAGAAACCCATTCCTTTGTATGAAGAGAACGGGGGGGGGGGGGGAAAAGAGAGTGAGTGAGTGATCAGTTCAAGAATCTCCAAAATCTCCACAGAAATCTCCAAAATCACATGATGGTTTTTCACTTACTGGTCAGATTGCATATTACCTTTTTTTCCGCATCTCCGCGGAAGTGTGTTGGTGGTGGTGGAGGCTCGAGCCCCATGGGCTCCTATAACTCTAAACCTATGTCCACAAGTACACACCCGCCTTAGGTATCTCTGAACAGCTGTTTCTTTTCTTGGCGGTCAACCCCCCCCCCTTTCTTTCTTAGGATTCCTCAGGAGGTGGGAGCTTATGTGGTTCGTTTGAACCCTTATAAGATGCAGACTGAATGTTGCAGCTGGCGATCAACGGAAAGTCGGGAAGCAATTATGTCAGTGTTTGGGTTGGAAGAAAGAAAGAACGTCAGTGCGTGATGAGGACTGAAAATTCATCAAAAGAATATTCGTAAATCAAAATTGCAAGTTTTTTTTTAAATATTAGCAGATTATTGGGGGGGGGAGCTCAAACCCCTTTTGGAATTTATTGGGGGGCTCGGGTCCCATTGGCCCATATAACTATACGCCTATGTGCATATTTAAACGATAGTGCCAACTACGTTTTCTCTTTTCGTCTGGAGTTACTGATACGCTTCTTGCAGATGCATTTTCTACAAGTGGACATTCACAAAAGCTAAATAACCAACGAAGATTTTTCCCGTGCGCACACACATCTATTAGTCGCACTTACGATTGTAAACATGTTTAAAACAACAAAAGTAAGTAAGAAATAAATAGCTATATATCCGCCTTCGTTAAAATCTAAACACAGCGTTACAAATCCCCTTTATATACTTTGGCAGACTTTTTTTTCAATTGCACTCATTTTCCAAGTTAAATATTTTGACTCATTACACACACACACACCCAAAAAATCTGACCACATACAATATTCCTATTTCTCCGAGTAATCCTATACCATTGCAAGGTCTATTCTTAACGACAGAGTTCAGTTTTGCACGTTTAATCCTTTATCTTACAAATCAAAAAAAGGAAAAACCCTATGAACGTAATAGCAATAGCTAAAACCGTTTTGACCATTTTTGTACTGTTGCCAGATCCCCCATTGCTAATTATTCTCAAATTCGCACATCCTAAACCTTTGTAAAAAATATAAAATGAAACTAGATTTAGCATCTTTTATACTCATACAGTGTTTCCATGTTCATTTTGTATAATTCTATCAAACTGAAAAACCTAATTTTTGCCTTCGAAAAAATAAATTACCCAATTTTTAAGCCTCCAGACGATATTACGATTATCATTCGATCCCTTTTGTTCTGTTGCCAGTTTTGTTTTCGAAAAAACAAATTTCGTCAAAAAAACGCCAAACGATTTAATAATAATCCCTTTGGTTGCAAACACAAAAAATAAAATATAAACGTGTAATTCAAACTTAATTATTAGCGAAAGAAGTTTTCTTTCCTTAGTAAAAAACACGAAAGAACTGAAAAGATCCAGTTCTTTTTTATAATTAATTATTTTTTATTGACACTAGTGACTGAAACGTTCAGTTAAAAAAAATTAATTAGTTTTCTTTTTTTCCGCCTTCTAGATTTTTAAGAAGGAACTCAGAAAATTAACTTCAAGGGAAAGTACGAAAAAAATTAATCCAGTTTTTAATTAATTCTTTAATTTTTTTCTCTAAAATAGTCGAGTATTTGCGATCGCTCCGCGGGGAAATAGAGAGAGTAAAATAATCAGGAGACGAATCAAAAGATTAAATTTAAGGCTTAAAAATTAATAAGATTTATGAAATTTAATTTTCTCAGAATAAAAAAAAGTTTGACGTTTTTCTCTCAAAATTTAAAAGACTGGTGAAAGGGCAAACGACTTTTTGTTACGAATTTTTCAGTAATCGTAATTCGTTTTGCGAATAATTTCGTTGCGACAATATAATTTTATTCTTGCCCGAAAATTGTATTATGTGATTTTTTTCATTAAAATGCGACTTAATTCGGAATTCGTATTTTTTCTGTCTTAAAGATACTTAATTTTATTTTTTTTAAGCTTAGAAAGTCGGAAATATGATCGTAAAACTTAAGAGGTCGTCTAAGACACTTGGAAAAAATACAATTTGTTCGTAAGCCTTCCATCTGAAGGAAAATGCATACAATTTTCATTTGATCCTCAAAATCCCGCATTTATGCGACTTCGAATAATTTTTTTTATCAATATATCGCTAAGAGTCTTTTCGTAGTGGTTTTTATTGCTTGTCGAAAAACATCTTAAAGATAAGATATGCATGAGTTTTATATTACCTCGTACGATCGTTTTGTAAATATATTCGGATTTTTGGAGCAAAAACTCGAATCCAAAGCTTTGGAGGAAACCATCGGGCTTGAAAACAGCACTAGCGTTGCTTAGCAACAGTGTGGAATGGCTGTTTATTTCTCATGCTGCCCTCCCTGAGTTGCCGCACCAAAATTTCCCCCTTTTTTTCCCTATTTCCTCCCATTTATCATTCTTCTTTTCGCATCGTCCTTTTTTATTGGATTTTCCCCCTTCACATTTTTTCGTTTTTCAGAATTTAAATACGATTAGATTTTGTTTTATTTTTTATGGATATGCCAGGGGTTCTAGGGTTTGGTCTCCAATTCGAGTACTTATTTGTTGATGAAAAAAATTTGTCTGAATACAAACAAAAAATTACCGAATTTCTAAGGGGAAAAAAATGCTGTTTTTATCATGCAAAAAAATTCGAAGATTTTAATTTTTTGCGAAAAAAAACTAAATTTTTTCTCGATTTCCGAAATGGTAAGGCACGTGAAAATAAATTTATAACAGACGTTGTGTCCCAATTTTTTACTTCACAGTTTCCACAAGCATCGTATTTATTTATTTAGTATTTATCTTATAGATAATGTCTTAAGCTTATAAGGACATTAGCATTTACTTAGGAGCCTCTACATGTAAACACTGGCAAAGGTGTTAATTAAAAGAGCTATTAGAAAACAAATAACACGTATATAGAAATAAGCATGCGTATGTAGAAATAAGTATGTAAATAGGTAAAATGTGTACCTCATAGAAAAAGTATGCTCCAAACACCAAATTTTACCAATGTACTTGTATCATCATATATAGCCATTATATATCACTGCTGGATGACGGTCTCTCCAAATGCTTTCCACACAAGTCTATCCTGAGCAATTCGCTTCCATGTCGCCCCAACCTGTTTTCTTATTTCATCCACCCATCTAGTTTGAGGACGTTTTCTAGGTCTTCGGTGGTCTCTTGGAATCCAGTTGAGAATTTGCGTTGTCCATCGTTGATCAGTTCTTCTTGCGATATGCCCAGCCCATCGCCATTTCAGCCTTTTTTACTTTAACAATGATGTCCTCTACTCCAGTTTGCTCTCTCACCCAAATGTTTCTTTTTCGATCGCTCCTAGTTATTCCAAGCATGCACCTCTCCATGCTTTTTTGGGTTGTCTGTAACTTCCGTGTTGCTCCAACTGTTACACTCCATGTCTCTGATCCATAAGAGAGGACTGGTAATACACATTGGTTGAAAACTTTTCTTTGGAAAACACAAAGGAAATTTTCTCTGCAGGATAAAACTGTTTTTTCGGTATGCACTCCAGCCAAGTTTAATACGTCTGTTGAGTTCTTTTATAATGTTGCTATCCATTGAAATCAGTTGGCCAAGGTAAATATTTGAATCAGCAGTTTCTAGCTCAATGTTGTTAATTTGTATTTTTGTTTCTTTGTAGAAAAAAAAATACTTGTATATAGAAAATAAACTATTATTGTTACCATTAAATACTACTAACTAGATAAAACCATTTCTATACTATCCCGATGCTTTGAAGACAGGGCACTTCTGTTCTGGCTGGCGGATATATATTCCGCATGTTGCCCTAACTGTTCAATATTTCGGATTACATATAAACATCCGCGGTATTTTATTTCACATAGTTACGCAGATGCCCCATGAGAACTATTGATAGTGTGCGCAGAAAGGTAATAAAAGAATATAAAGAAAGAATATAAAAGGAGTTACAAACCTACAACTGCATATATATATAAAATTGCATTACGATGAAAATAATGGCCCCATCAACACCCCTCTGCGTACGCCAATCGAAACTATTAAATAATACGCTATACATAGGATTGGGAATTGTGGAAGTGTCCTTTAAATAGAGGTAACCGCTAAAAAGAGGTTTTACTTTAATGCCACTACGCAATTAATTACAGTGGTATGTATAATGAGAAATGAAGGTATGTATAATGAGAAGGTAAAAAGTTAGCCCACAAAATCGAATTCTAATAGCAAATATATATCATTAAATCTACTAATATATGAAAACACTGAGCTGGTGACAAAAATAAGGAAAAGAAATCTTGGGTGTCTCGGGCATGTAGAATGAATGGGAAAATCTAGGATGGCTCGGGCATGTAGAAATAATGGGAGAATCTAGGATGGCTCGGGCATGTAGAAAGAATGGGTGAATCTGGGATTGCTCGGGCATGTAGAAAGAATGGAAGAATCTAGGATGGCTCGGGCATGTAGAAAGAATGGAAGAATCTAGGATGGCTCGGGCATGTAGAAAGAATGTGTGAATTTAGGATGGCTAAGAAGATCATAAAAATCAATCCAATAGGAAAAAGAGAAGTGGGACTTCCTAGGAAAAGATAGCTTGACGGAGTGGAGTAAGATCTACGAAGAATGGGAGTAAGAGAATGACAAAGAAAGACCTTGGATAGAGGAGAATGTGTGACGATCGTTAAAGGCCTCAGGTTCTTCAAGAACTGTAGCGCTAAAAAACAATGTTTATTAGTGAAAATCAAGGCATTGTCGGCTTGCCTCTACTCATCACGCCTTTAGAGATCCTCCTAACGGATTTTCCAGACACGCCCCTGCATCTGTACCAGATTATTCCACCGTTTTCAAAAATTTCTGCAAGTGTTGTCTAGAGGAAGAGTTGCCTTGGTAAAATCGGATGAGGCGTTCCAACAACCTCGTCCTACAAATATTCTATCGTTTGTATCTATCATATTGAAATGAAACATATGTAAGACGAGCCGAAATCCTCATCAGGTTTAGGCAATCGAAACCTTCTTCTATATCAGCTTTCATATCCCCCCCCCACCACCAAGAAGTAGAAAGAAATATCCGAAAATGGACCTGTTTACATGTCTTAGGAAGCCTGCCAAAAAGAACTAATAACCCTAAAAATTCCATTAATTTTGGTTTTTAAATAATATATCGTTTTCTTTTTTTTTAATCCCTAGGTGTCTAAATACTTTTGTCCATACAGGGTATGTATGTGCACGAATTTGGGTTAAAGTATGCTGAAATCATGAGCCCAAAGAAAAGCATTGTCTTCGACGTTAAACCAATGTCTGGAGTATTTGTCCTATCTCTAGGAAAAAAAACTATTCTTTGAAAAATCCCTATAATAGGGATATCGGGAACCAGGATAATTCTCTTCTCGCGGACTGTTTTTCCAGGAGAAAGGAGAGGGAAAAACCTCATGAACATTTATGAGCGGCATTTCCTCCGTCCTGGAAATAAAAGAAAGGGAAAAGAGAGGGAAAGAAAGCGAGAGTTCTTAGAGAGTCTGAAATCGACCTATCTAATGGATTGGAGGGGAAAATGGATAGAGAGGAGGGGAAAAACTGGGTTGCCCAAAGAATTTTTCCCTCTTTCCGAAGTCGCCGAAATACCCTAAGTCGCTTTTATTATTTATGGCGAGCCAAAGAGTTCCAATGGCTAAAAGTTTTAAATTTCAAACAATAAATTCGAGAATGACAGTCATAAGAACGGCCGTGCATTAGGGGCTGTAAGTTATGGCAGGCTAATTTTTATGACATCTTTTTTGTCATGGCTATCATCTTTTATTTACCCAAATGTGAGAGGATAATGTCTTAACATTAGTAATGACTAAATTAATCAATGAATAATGACTAAATAAAGGAGAAAAGTACAGTAACATTTTGTATTTATCATTGAAATCCATGATATTGTATGAATAATAATACTTATGCCATTAAAGCCGTTGATAGCTAGGTTATATCAGTACTTGGATATACTGTGGTTATTGTTGTTTGAACAATAGCTGATTTAGACAACCTTGACGAAACATGGAAACAGTTGACCATCAATTATGCCCTGCATCCACGAAATGACAAGGAGACTGTACCCACTAAAGAAAGTTGGTGGACGTGGCCTCTTCATAGACAAAACAAACGGTTGAAGAAAACAAAAGAAAACAGACTCAAACGAATATTAAAAAAGAAGCATAGAACATTTTCTGAGGGAGGTAGCTATAAGAAATGCTATAAATGCACCAGGGTTGAAAAAGTGCTTTAAACAATAGGAACTTCAAAACGCCGCTGAAGTTGAAAGAAGAAACCCAGCTGATATTTGAAATAAATCAAAGAGAAAGTGAATATTCCGAGAAACTGACGATGGCTTCAGCTAGGTACTCTAGAAAGGGAGACAAAGTCTTATTTTTGAAGCGCAAGAACAGGTACTGCAAACAAATGTGATGTCTTCCTAAATACAAAAGCCATACAACAATAGAAACTGCAGACGTTGTAAAATGGACGAAGAAACCATCGACCATCTAATTAGCGGCTGAAGTAAAATAGCTGAAGCTACCGAAATAGATATGGTAATGTGGCCTGCCCGGTATATTGAAACCTCTATGAGAAATGCAATCTCTCAGTAACTGGTAGTCACTGGGAACATAAAGCAATAAATATTATTAAAAATAACCAAATTAAAATTATTTGAAATCTTCGTTCACAGACAAAGGCATTTGTAACACAATACTCTTGATATAACGCTGGTGAAAGAAATCTAGGATTACGTTATGAACATTGAAATTGCTAATGAGAATAGAATTAAAGATAAAGAATTTTAAAAAATCACTAAATATCGTAACCCTGCATTAAAAATGGACTGGGAAAACGTGAAACTGTTATCACAATAGTCATCGATGCACTGGAAGCTATCACGTCCAACTGGAAAAAAAAATTCTTAGAAAAATTGGACATCACGGACACAACTACAGATGACCAGCAAAAAATGTCCTTACTGGGCACTGCGTACATTTTAAGATAAATGGACAGTTCTCAAGTATCCGGATGAGACGAACTGTACAAAGTAATTCCTAGGCTAAGAAGACGGTTTAGTGCCGTTATGCTGTGTGAAGAAATACATCTTTGTCTATTAATATTGGATAATGCATCATCATCATCATCATCATATTCAACCATTATCTATCCACTGCTGGATGAAGGTCTCTCCAAATGCTCACAGATATCTGGGCCATTCGTTTCCCACGTCACTACCACTCTCTTTTCTTATTTCATCCACCCATCTAGTTTGAGGACGTTTTCTAGGTCTTCGGTGGTCTCTTGGAATCCAGTTCAGAATTTCTGTTGTCCATCGTTGATCAGTTCTTCTTGCAATATGCCCAGCCCATCGCCATTTCAGCCCTTTTACTTTAACAATGATGTCCTCTACTCTAGTTTGCTCTCTCACCCAAGTGTTTCTTTTTCGATCTCTCCTAGTTATTCCAAGCATGCACCTCTCCATGCTCCTTTGCGTTGTCTGTAACTTTCGTATTGCTCCAACTGTTAGACTCCATGTCTCTGATCCATAAGAGAGGACTGGCAATACACACTGGTTGAAGACCTTTCTTTTTAGACACAAAGGCAATTTCCCCTTCAGGATAAAACTGTTTCTTCCAAATGCACTCCAGCCAAGTTTAATACGTCTGTTGAGTTCTTTCATAATGTTGCCATCCATTGAAATCAGCTGGCCAAGGTAAATATATGAATCAGCAATTTCTAGCTCAATGTTGTCAACTTGTATTTTTGTTTCCTCTACGAAATTATTGAACATGATCTTAGTTTTTTGTAGGTTCATCTTGAGTCCAACTTCTTTACTTCTAGTTGAGAGCTCTTGTACCATGTCTTGGAGTTCTAATGGGTTCGTTGAAAAAATAACAATGTCATCAGCAAACCGCAGATGATTTAAATATTCACCATTTATTTTTATTCCCTTGTTATTCCAATTTATCAGCTGAAAAATCATCTGTAAAGCTGAAGTAAAAAGTTTTGGAGAAATGGTATCTCCCTGCCTCACACCTTTACCAATTTTGATAGTTTTGGTATCTTTATGTAACCGAAATTTTGCACTTGCATTTTTATACACACGTTTCACCATGTCAATGTACACATCCTCAATGTCTGTTGATCTTAAAGAGTTGATGACTGCTGATAATGCATATATATATAATCCGTTTGCACGTATCCTCAACATTTCTGTACATATCCTTACCACATAACATAGGAAGTTTATATTGTACATAATTATTACTCGTATTTCCAATTCTCCTATATTTAAAATAACAGTAATTAGTGTAGCAGCCCTTGTTTTAACCTTATTGAAGGTTTGAAAGACCTGTTGGAGCTTCAGGTCTGTCCATTAATAGTTAACAATTAATCAGGTAACAGTTTCAAAAACAGAGGCAGGTAAACGATTTTTTGATGAATTAATTTTATTAATAATATTCATTATTTCTGTTCAAAAATTTCATTTCAGTATTTTGTGTATCAGTTTCTTCCATAGGCGTACACAGAAACTTCATAATGAAATATAAGTGCAATGTGGGAGGTGTACAGAGCTACAACTCACACATATTCCTATGTTAAATATACAAAATTTCATTGCAATTGGGGGTTACAACCCCCATCAACACCCCCTGCGTACGCAAGTGGTTTCTTCAAGTTTCAATTTGCAAAGTAGACTATATCTGTATAAAGGGGTGGTCAGAAAATTAAAATTACGTAAAAAGTAGCGGTAACAACAAGTAAATAACACAAAGTTTGAAGTAGCTTTTATAAAAGGAACTTAAAATCGTGTTTGGTACGAGAAGTTGCTTAATAACGGAATTGCGAAATGAAATAAAGTCCACTCTTTTAAGAAATAAACCACTTGGTTACTCACGTATTTATGTAAATTTGTTGTGTATTTCCAATTGAGTGCGTGATCTTCCTCTAGAACATGCTATGACAAACTATGTATTTTTCTTATTTATCGCATCATGAGCCATGATATGCTGTTGTTCTTTTCTTACTGCTGTTGATTATAGCAATATAAATATATTTATATCGCTGTATCTAGTGTCCAAAAAGTAGAACTTCAAGTAGAGTACATGTATTCTAAATGTAAATTCGGTGAACCTCTTGTTTAACCAGATTTCTTTTTTAATTTTTATGCTAATCCCAACTAAATGGAATGTATTACAGTCGTCCAACTCTATGTTCAGCGAAACAAATGGACAGATGATAGAAATCTGGACTATATAAAATATTGCTAAAGTAACGAAGAAGATTTGAAGAGGGAGATTTTCAGAGGGGGAAGTTTTGCAGGAAAAAAACGACATCAAGAACCGAAATATATACATCTTTCACCGATTTCAAAGCGAGCGATATCTGCATTTCTTTCCTGAAAGGGAAGAATCTAAAAATATCGGAATCTATAAGACAGTGCGGAGGGGAGAAGAGGAAAACCCAAATAAAAAAAAAAGCATTGAAAAGGCTCAAAGAGATAAAGCCGGGGATAAATGAATGAGAAGACCTATACTTATACCGTTTCGATATGCCAAAACGTTAACTTTTTCACAAGCCCTCCCCATAAATATATTTTTTGCTGCAAAAGGGTAAAAAAGTTGCAAAATGTGTCGAATCACCTACAATAAAAAACGATATTTTCTTTGAAATCGCTAGGGATATGGGTGGGGAAACTTTTCCCCTCTTTTGCTGTAGTTTTCCCCCGATGGCGTCAATATTTCAATCGGGTTTCTAAAAAAATCCTTCTCTAGACTCACTCTCTTTCTCTCTCTCTCTCTCTCTCTCTCTTTTTATATATTCTTTTTATTATTATTTTATCACCCGTTCTTTTGCTTAATGTAGGTGTAGGAGTAAAACCTGGGCAGGGAAATTTTATTTTTCTCTCTCCTAAAAATATTTTCCTCCATCATTTTAGGTTTTAAATTTCAATTTTGACAGCCAAATTGATTTCGTTCCGAAAAGAAGGGGAAATATATATGGCCAAATAGCTGCTATTTGTCTTTTAGTGGTTTTGTGCCCTTGACGTTGACAATATTCAAAATCATGGTTTTGTTTTAGTACACAAAAGTTCACAACTATATGAGTTTGGTCACTAGTGAAAGAATGACACATGATTCAATAACATCTCTAAGTACGCAAACATCATCGTGTAATCACTAGTTCGCACGTGATAGTGGTGAATATTTAACAAGGCTAGAATGTAGAAATCATGATCTTGTTAAAAGTTCACGACATTCAGGAGAGGATCCATTTAATCACAAATATCAACTGTAAAACGTAATTTAAAATTTGTTCACAAAAGAAAACACGATTTCAATTATTATTTATTTTGAAACTTGTTCTCAAAAATGATTAGTTCACATTAGTTCACAACATTTCTAATCCTTTCGTCAAACGTACACTATGTTATCGAAATGGTTTGGACGCTACGTTGAATGTTCATGATTGCAAAATTCACGGAAATTGTGAACTTGCATCATAACTTTGAGAATTCAGAATATAAAACCTGAGTCTTCCTTAATAATTTCCATGGCGAAAGGACAGCAAGGGTCGTTTTGTATCTTTGCCAACAATAGCACTGTATTTTAAACCGTTATTCTGGGTGAAAGCGAACTTGGATTTTCAACGTGAGTTATTCGTAGGATGACATATATCAATAACGCTTCCATACGTGACGCTACAACTAAATTAGATACACCAAAATCGACTGTGAATTATATCATTAAAATATGGAAAGGATGATGGTTTATTTCTTATAACGCAAGGAGAGCAATGGTCACTCTGCGTCAAACAATTCCGACAAATTTGACGTCATACGTGCGGTTTAGATCTCATACAAAGGTGAAAAGTACACAAAAATGAATGATGTCATAAAATATGGAAGAATGACGATGCCATTACTGAGAAAGGGAAGAAAGGATGACGGTACCATTACTGAGAAAGGAAAAATGACGGTACCATTACTGAAGAAAGGGAAGAATGACCTACCATTATTGAGAAAGTTAAGAATGAAGGTGCTATTACTAAGAAAGGGAAGACTATGATAATGAAGACGAAGAAATAATATATAGGCGGCTACGTGCACTCAATGAACATGAAAGAAGATGTCAAGCTGGAAATATTTAATAATCTCGCTCAGAGGTGGCCTATGACTTGTAAAGACCAAAAGCAGTATCTGTTGAATGTAACTCCATATTTGAAAATTTCAAATCATTTTTTAATGAAGTATGCGGAGAGAAGGGTAAAACAAAATAAGAGAAAATGAAATAAAATACATATATTCAGGCCTTCCGAGAGGATGAAAGAAGCCCCCTTACCTTTAACAGGGCCAGAGACAAGAGTTATAGACCCCTGGACGGTTTAACAGATCGGATCCTCCCCCCTACTTTCCAAACCCTGTCCATTTTCCCGCAGGATTATTTTTCGTGTTGCACTTACATGTATTTTTAATATAATAATAATAATAATTTTAAAAAAAGGAAAACCAAAAAGTTTTGCGCTTCGCCCCTTATGACGCAGGGGGCCCCTGGGCATTGCCCTCCCCCCTTTCCACGGGCCTGCCATTGGGGCAAAAAGTGAGAAAAATTTATTAATTAAAACTGCCTTTGGAAAAACGAAGAACTATGTCAGTTTCATTAAAACTACAAGTACAGACAACAGAACAATAAACTGTGATAATTAAGAAGAAAAATACATAGCGAGCAACGTGTGAACGTGGCAGGCAACTAGAAGTATGATCTGGACATGAAAACTGGTTAGTGACATCTTTTGACACGTTTATGTGTTTCTGCACGTAAATATATGTTGTTTTTTAATTTTATATAAGAAATGAGCTATATCTTTTTTTAAATAAAGAAACAATCCATTTCTTTTTTTTTTTAAAGGCAAAATTTGAAGATCTCCGATAAAGCGAAGCCGGGGCCAAATGGCCCCGCTGCCCCCATTCTCGGAGGCCTTGCATATGTTTAAATAATGAGCATGCTAATCAGTCAACTAATCGATGTACCCGTAATTAAAAATATGTTGATATTTAACTTGAAGGCTGTAATTTGCCTTTGCGGATACGTTTGAACATCCTTAATTTAACAATAAATGTATTTACACCAAAACGACAACTGAAAGTAGGATTCGGTAAACACTTTTGGGTGATGTGCCAAAGAAATACCGCAGACCCATTCGGCGCGCCCGGGGCATCACTTAATTTTTCTGTTTCCCATGAAACTGGTCTCGAAATATCTGTATTGTTGCACTCCCTCGTTCAAAGTTTTCATCCTCTTCCATTTACAAGCCTTTCAATCTTTGGGACCTTCTTTGCCCCGTATGTTTCAATCGTATTTATTTAATCTTATTATTAATTTCTAACATGATTTAATTTCCGCCATTTACGAACTGTTTTTTATCGGTTCCTTTAAATTATGTAAAGTTTCACTTATAGATATATATGAAGCGATGTCGTTCAACTAAAATCTTGGTACTGAATTGTTTTATTGAAAATTGTACTATCTGAGTTTACTCGTACTCTTTTCATGATAGTTTCTAAGTTTTAATTAAATATCGTCGTTGGAAAGGCATCTTCCGATCTTAAATTTCTTTCCGTTTCGAATTTGTGTTCTCACGTCGGCTTTGGTTCTCTTTAATGCCAGCTTTAATAAATAATCTTCAAGGATGCGAGCAGTTTTCTCAGAATGTGGTAAAGATTATTTTTATTCTATGAGGTACTCGTTTAAAATCGATAAACTGTTAGTGAATACTAGTGTTAAATTCTTTGCATTTCGCAAAGATTGTGTTAAGTGCGAACGTCTGCTCTGTTATAAATCCGCATTAATAGTCTCGTAGGTGTTTTCGACATAAACCTCGAACCCGAAAATCTCTTGCAACAAATTACAGAGAGAGTGTGTAGTAATGAATGTGAGTCGTGTTCAAATGCGTGATAAAAATCCATGAAAAAATGCATGATAACAGTCAGTGTCTAGGGTAATCACCCACTGAAAATATGGAAGTGAATGCATAATCCTCACAGTGGACTATAAACAGTTTTACCAAAAATATTCACCAAGTTGGGAGGAATGCCATGGTGATAGTAAAAAATTCTTTTTGTTATCGGGAGGGGGTGGGTGTTAGAACGTGTACGTTTCACCAGAATAGACCTTAAATGAGAAGTGATATATCCAAATTTTGAGATGTTTGATGGTTAGTTGGTTGTATTTTCATGACAGAAGGACATCAATTGTCATTCTGCTCCAAGCAAAGTGAGACCGTACATACGTTTCAATGTCAAAATGAATTAAAATAATAATGGTAAAAATATAGTAAACACGCAGTGAAACGAAACGATCTAGTAAGATATTTAAGAAATTTAGTGGATCATAGGAGTCAAAGTTACGCAAGAGGTGCGGGGGTGTGAGTAAATGCTGCATCGTGACAATGTCTCAACCCACGCTTCGCATCTCGTACAGAACTTTCTGGTCGAATATGAAATCCCACAACTCTTCCAGTCTCCATACTCGCCAGATCCTATCTCTTCTGTGACTTTTATTTTTTTATTTCCAAAATTAAAATTGACGCTGAAAGATAAGAGAATTTTGAATATAATGAGTATCTGGCAAAATGCGAAGCAATAACTAAATAAAATCAGTCAAAAGGACTTCCAAAAGCGCTTCCATCAGTGGAAAAGTAAATGCGTTGCGTTGGAAATGAAATACTTTAATGGATATTAAGTGGTAATGTTATTAGCCTACTCGGGTTCCATAGACTATCTATAGTGTTTGATCACAGTAATATATAATCATAGATGTCATGACCGAGTCTGTGCAATATAAGGAGATCCTTTCTCTTGTGAACTATTATAACACTTATTTGTGAAGCTAATTATTGTCTATCTGTCTGATAATATTTATCTAATCATATTGATCAGTATATGTGTTGTATTTTGAAGTTAGCTCCGTATAATTTTATGCACACTTTACAGAATGAATGAACATACAATCACGGACAATGAAACTTGCGTACCAAGAAGGAAGCATTTTACAACCACAAAATTGTGCAACTAACTAGAGGGCGAACTAGTGCCAGCGCCCATATAAACTGGCGTGTTGCCGACGCCTCATTAATGCGAGAAGCTATGGCCGATGCAAGCGCAAGCACTGAGTAAAAAAAAGGTGGATAGATGCCAGAAACGTCAGTATACGCAACTGACGGTTGACGCATAATTATTATTTGTTTATAGTATACACGTTACAGTCTCCACATGATATTCGGTAAATATCGCTGTTTCTTCCCCCATCAAGGACACGACACTTAATAGACCAACGTGGGATGTAATCAAGTTTGTAGTATGTCTTAAAAGTTTCCCGAAAGAACACGCGGTCAGCAGTGTTGCATTCAAAAGCGGATTCATCATCAATAAATGAAACATGTTTTAAAGGGAGGGCTCACTTGTTGTATTTAGAAAAAGGTTTATCCGTGTTGTTAAATTAATTTTTAGAAGAACTCGCTAGCAAGATTGTTGTATCCGGAAACGGGTTCGAAAGAAGCCTGACCATCGGATTGAAAACCGTGGAGTGGTCATCGCGCCGGGCAGCCCGTCAAGTGGATCGCTGGCACTATATCGCTACACCTTCCGACTCCGTTAGGAGCACTGGTGACGTTGACACGTGACGCTGCTCATACATGGAGGAATGGTTGTGGAGAGACCAGGCCTACCACGAGCAGAGAACTAATGATAGTGTGTGGTGCGTCAGGCATGCATAGAGACCATGGCGACTCGATCCACCATACGGGCACGAGTAGGCGCTAGTGGGTCTACGAACCATATCTAGAAGCCTCAACGAAGCGAAGCTGCGATCCCAGCGTCCCTTACATGCTGCTTATACTGATGTTAATACGAGAACATCGGCGTCTCCGCGTGCAGTGGTGCCAGACCAGATCAACATGGAACGCCAAAGATTGGCAACATGTGGTGTTTAGCAGTGAGTGCCATTTCTCTTTGAGGACAGATGATCATTGTATCCGGGTTTAGAGGACCACTGGACAATGCCACAATCCCAACTTCGGTATCGGGGAACACACCAGCCTCACTGCAGGTATCATGGTCTGGGTAAGCACAGCCTACGACAGTTGATCTGCTCTAGTAGTAGTAGTACTTGGGACATTGACGAGACAGCGGTACGTCGATGAAATTCAACGGGCCCCATGTGATCTTATTTGTGGCTAGGATTCTAGGTGCGATATTCCAGCAGGATAATGCTCGGCCGCACAAGGATCGGGTTGCCCATGCCTGCCTACGTCGTCATATCCAGACACTTCCATGGCCTGCCCACTCCCCAGACCTTTCCCCTATCGAGTATGTGTGGGACCAACAGCTACCTCGTTGCCGCAATCTCTGGGATTAGGAAAGTAACCTTCAACAGGTGTGGACCCGTCTAACGCAGGATAACATCAGGCGTCTATTTCACACCACACCGGACCGTATTGCTGCTTGTATCGCAGAACAATGCGATGTGACGAGCTATTGAGGATGACAGGACTGTATACTACAGCTCCCTTTGCTGATTTGTTTTCGTGATCATGTATATCATTCCATCAACAAAATTTCAGAACAATTCTACGCTTTTTTCTTGGTGCGCAAATTCCATTGTCCGTGAGTGCATATATAATATATGGCACTTGCCTGAATAAATAATGCATAAAAAAGTGGCTAGACGGCAAGCAATGCGCGAGCAGTTATAACATGACTCTTCAATTCAATGTCACACTCCATCAAAAAATATTTCACTCATAAAGTGAATCCACTTCTAAAATAGCTTTTTTATTCAAAATTCCCCATCAAAAACATATAATCACAGGAACGGGTTCATCCTTTGGGTATAACAGTTTTTTAATAACTATTATTTCGATATTGATGTAAGGTTTAAGAACATAACGTTTCAGGGACCAACTACTCCCTTTAGCAAGTGAAAGTAGAATAAAAAGAGCAATGGCGGAAATTCCAAGTTCACATGTTCCCTTGTTGGGAATTTTCATCTGGAGAAATCCCAGTTGAGGAAATCCCATGTGGGAAAATCTCATATGAAACCTTTCGAAAGCGGATTATTCAATGTGGCCACACCTAACCAGAGGTTTGCCAAAAGTCTTGTAAGGTTCTGGTAGGAGGTTTCAAAATGATAGTGACACAATTTGTTGAAGTTGTAAGTCTCCATCGATTTCAGAAAGTGTCTACTTCCCGGGTTCGTCAAGTTCTGATCTAAAACTCCCACAGGATTCTAGTCCGGTCCTTCATTTTTATCAAAAGCATGTTCAGACATTTGCCTCAACATTTCTCCTCTGGCTACTATACGCATATGCTGTTTTGTTGGTTGACATAATTATTGTTTGTTTATGGTGTACACGTCACAGTCTCTACATGATATTCGGTAAATATCGCTGTTTCTTCCCCCATCAAAGACACGACACTTAATAGACCACGTGGGATGTAACCAAGTTTGTAGTAGGTCTTAAAACTTTCCCGAAAGAACACGCGATCAGCAGTGTTGCATTCAAAAGCGGATTCATCAATAAATGAAACATATTTTAAAGGGAGGGCTCACTAGCAAAGTTGTTGTATTTAGAAAAAGGTTTATTCGTATTGTTGAATTAATCTTTAGAACTCGCTAGCAAGATTGTTGCATCCGGGAACGGGTTCCTCCTGTGAGTACAACAATTTTTAATAGAGAGATCGCTGGTAAAACTATTGCATTTGGAGATGGGTTCCTCTTACGAGTGAACCACTTTTTTTTATAAAGGATACAAATTTGGATTTCACTCCATGAAAGAGTTTTCATATCATGAGACATTAAATTCAGTCAAAATTGCAAAAAGATCCATGCATATGAGGTGGTCGTAATCTGGATTCGCGTAACGATAGAATATCTTACACCGACTTCTTTGAAAATACACTCTGAATGAAGTGCACCAATAAAAGTACTAAAAAAGTGCTGCGACCATATATAACCGCTCAAGCGGAGGTTTGAAAGAAGAAAAAATTGACGGAATTTTTGACAGAGCTGCAAGTTTTGATTGAGAGAGATCAACGTGGAAAAAATGTCATCTCTCAGAGCGAAGGATGATTTATGGCACAAGATGCGGTTTAATAACTGCGGGATGTTGCACACTGAAAAATGAATCCTTGTTTTTGATTTATTGAAAAACTGAAAACTTTTGTTAAAAATTTATGCCTTAGAAGCAGACATATTGCAAACGAAGTCATCTATCAAGAGCTCGAGTACCTTCAAGTCTGCTTCTGACAAATCTCATCAACTACTTAATAGCTTTAAAATAAACTCTGATGTTCTAAAAATATAAATAAACAACTGATTAGTATTTGATGGGAAAACCTGTTAACCTAAAAATTTATCAAGAGGTATTTTTTATATTCTGAAACGTATGCGCTTATGCAATAAAGTAATACATAAAAAAATATGTAATATAAAAATATTTAATAATTTTTATTTAATCTCCCTTATCCAATAATTTTCACTTAATCTTCCTTATGTAATCATTTTCATTTTACTTTATTTTCCTCATCATTTTCACATAATTTGTTATTTATTGTAAGTATAAAATATCGATCTTACCAATCTTTTCAAAAGTATTTGAAAAATTATTATATAATGAACTAATAAACTTTATTGAAAAGAATAAAATTTTAAATAAAAATCAATATGGATTTAGAAAAGGTAAAACCACAAAAGATATACTGATAAAAACTATAAATAAGATACAAAAAAAATGAAAATAAGGAATTGGTAATTGGATTGTATTTGAACCTGTATAAGGTCTTTGTTGTCGTAGAAGGATATTCCCCAATAAATTAGAAAAATATGACAGCTATGGTAATATATACAAATTAATAGAAAGTTATTTGAAGGATAAAAACAAATTGCAGAAATTGGAAATAGTTATTCAAAAGAGCTACAAAATAATTATGGAGTCCCTTAAGGCTCAATGCCGGGCCCATTTATTCTATATATAAACGATATAATAAAATTAGATAGCGACGTAAATTTTCTGATGATATAGTATTTATATTTAGATAACAAACATAATAATATTTATATGAAACGGCAAGAAACAAATTACTAAATTTGGGAAAATGGTTTAAGGAAAATGGTCTAATTTTAAATACTGACAAAAATAAATATACTTCATAATATAAACAAAAAAAATCGATATTGAGGAAGCATTGAAACTCGACGATATAATTATAAAAAGAACAAATAAAATTCCCAGGAATTGAAATTGAAATAAATAATCTGTAAAAAATAAGAAAAAATGCAAGTATAATTACAAGATTAAACGACATAATACCTTACCGCTGTGTAAAATTACATACTTTTCATTGCTATATATTCATATATTTTATGGAAACAGTGTGTGAAACAGGGTAAACAAATTAAATTAAAAAAAATTATAATCAATAATTTAGAGATTATTAAAAAAATAGGATACAAAACTAACGGAGTATAAAACACATCAAAATAGAAAATTTAATGAATATAGAAGAAATACACACATACAGAATATTAATAATGATATACACTCTTTTGCCCCCAAAAAAAAGCATCATGAAGAAGTTCTGTTTTTATTGAAATTAAATGTACATCCAGCACATACACAGATAAGGGAATAACAAAAATTCAAAGCCATAAGAAAGACCTATCAATAGCTAGAAATTGCACATCGTTGGCGCAGATGCTCTTGCGCCATAAACAATCTAAACAAACAAACAATTCTACATTGAATGTTCAAATCAGTAGTTGGTGAAACTCCTCATGGCGGCGATGCATGCTTCTATACGTCTAGATAAGGAGTGATAAAGGTTCGTACTATCATCCTGCGACACATTCTTCCAGGTATTTCTCAATTTTTGTTCCAGATCTGCGACATTTTGCGGTGCCCGAATCTGGCGGCCTACCATGTCCCATACATGTTCGATTGGCAAAAGGTCTGATGATCTTGCTTACCAAGGAAAAGTATCAACAGCACTGGGGTAGCTCACAGATATGCGAACCATATGGGGCCTGGCATTATCTTGTTGGAAAATGGCCCAAACTGTCGTGTCATGAAGAGTAACGTAAACGGCCACAGGATGTCATCAACATATCGCTGAGCAGTTAAAATTGTAAGCAGGATGACTAGAGCATCCCGCTGTCGTATGAGATAGCACCTTACACCATCACACTAGGGGTAATGGCTGTGTGCCTGTGTAAAACAAAGGGTGGTTGGGACTGCTATCCCTGCCATCTCCACACACACGGATCCGATGATCATCTGCTCCAAGACTGAAGCGGGATTCGTCGCCGCACACTGTACGATGTCAATTTGCTGGCAGCAATGATGATCGGCTACGACACCACTCCAGACGACTCTGTCGATGGTGTGGGGTTAAATGCAGGCGTCTTTTTTATTTTGCTATGCTTCGCCCGTGCCCCAAAATGTAATTTTATCATGGAAATAAAAATTGTATGATATTGTATTATATTTTCGCATTTTATCATTTTCATATCCTACTTCTATTAATCATATTTGCGTAATAATTTTCTCCGATTATTTTCACCCGATCATTTTCCGATAATCATTTTCTTTTATTCATTTACATATAGGCAATCTCATGCAATCATCTAAGTTTAATTACTTTTTAAGACCATTTCAACGGATTATTTTTATGTAATCATGTTTGTATTAGGTGTGTGCAAAAGTTCTACCCGTCTTTGGAGATGGAAAATATGTGATTGGATTTGATGTCGTACATGACGCTGTGATGACTGGAATTTTCGACCAATGAAACGTATGGACAGACAGCATACAAACACAATGCGGCGGTAAAAATAAATCGCTTGTAAAAAATTTTCAAGCGGTTTAAAACGGCTAGTGGTAAGAAGCATATCAAATATTGCTTATTGTACAAGTACTGCCCCTATCGAACTTGTACAATATTGCTTATTGAACAAGTTCGATATGGGCAGTACATCGGAATATGCGTCAAGTGCACAGAGAGGATGCAGTTGACGATAACGTATCATATTGCTGGTTTCAGAAAATCAGAGACGAAGAAGCTAAAAAATGCAATCATGTTTTGGAGCGGATGATACAGGAGATGATTTCTGAGCAGATTCTGGACCAAGCCATGTCGAATGCCACATCTCCAACTATTGAGAAATTAGCAGAAATGCTATCCGTATACAGAACAACAGTTGAAAGACGAATGCATGCACTTGGATTCGTCAAAAAGCTAGATCAGTGTGTTCCACATCAGCTCTTCGAAACGCAACAATAGGAGAGAACCAGTAGCTGTGTTTCTTTTCTTTCTCGTTCCAGACATGGAGCATTTTTGGAACAAATTGTAACCGATGTTGAGAAATAGGTACTGTACCGTAATGTGAAGCGTCGAAGAACTGTGTCGCGTAGCAGAGCCTACTCCATCCACCTCAAAAGAAAGGATTACATTCCGAAAAGGTTTTGTTAAGTGTATGGTAGGATACAAAGGGAATAATCTGCTAGGAGTTGCTCCCACGTAACAAAACCATTGATCCTGACATGTACTTCCAACAGTTGGACAGACAGAAGTAAAAACTGATTCGTTAGCTTTCAGCACTTGTCAATCGCAAAGGCGTTACTTTCCAACAAGGTAACTCCGGATTTCATATTGCTTAAATTTATTGGAAAAAGCTACTCGATTTTGGCTTGGAACTTCCGACTCATCCAGCATATTTCCCCGATATTTCTCCTTCGGATTACCATCTTTTACGATCGTTATAAAATTCCTTGGTCCTTCAAACTTTTAATGATATGCAAGATGCGAAAACAGCATTGCAATTTTTTTGACTCTAAATCAGAGAAATTTTTAAAACGATAGATTAATCTACTGCAAGGCAGATAGCAACAGCTCATACTAAATGATAGAAATTACGTTAGTACATAAGTACTATATTTTTTTTTATTCACTGTTCTTTATCATCCAAAAGAACGGGTAGAACTTGTGCACACACCCAATATTTATGTCTCCTCATATTATATTCATGTCTTTTCATATTATAGACTATTCATATATTATTCATGTCTCTTCAATATTATTCATGTATTTTCCTATGTATAGGCTATTCATATCATATTCTAGGCTATTTATATCATATTAAGGCACTATTCATATCATATTAATGCTATTTATATCGATTATCAGTCTCTTCATATTATATTCATGCTTTTCATATTATATTATATTCATGCCTTTTCATATTATATTCATGTCTTTTCATATTATATTATTTTCATATCATATTATTCATCTTTTCATATTATTATTCATGTCCCTTCATATTATATTCATGTCTTTTATATATTATTCCATGTCTCTTCATATCATATCATGTCTTTTCATATATTATTCATGTCTCTTCATATTATATTCATTTCTTTCATATATTATTCATTTCTCTTATTAACTTACATGTCTCTCATATTATATTCATGTCTCTTCATATATATTCATGTCTTTTCATATTATATTCTGTCTTTCATATTATTAGGCTATTCTATATTACTCATGTCTTTCATATTATATTCATATTAATTCATGTCTCTTCATATTATATTCACATTATAGGCATGTGTCTTCATATTATATTCACATTATAGGCATGTGTCTTCATATTATATTCACATTATAGGCATGTGTCTTCATATTATATTCACATTATAGGCATGTGTCTTCATATTATATTCACATTATAGGCATGTGTCTTCATATTATATTCACATTATAGGCATGTGTCTTCATATTATATTCATATTATGGGCATGTGTCTTCATATTATATTCGTATTATGGGCATGTGTCTTCATATTATATTTATATTATGGGCATGTGTCTTCATATTATATTCATATTATACTAGACATATGTCTTCATATTATATTCATATTATAGGCATATGTATTCATATTATAGGCATATGTCTTCATATTATATTAACGAGTCTTCATATTATATTCGTAAGTCTTCCTATTACATTTGTCTTCATATTATTGCATTTATACAATCGTATTCTTCCACTGAATGAGAGTAGAAATTACACTGTTAATGGTTATTCACTTTAAAGAATGCATTATTTTGAATTATTTTCCTATTTCCGCTATATGGCTCAATTTTAACTACGAACTTAATTAATCTACTTTTAATTAAGTTCTCCTCGAATAATCGCTCACGGGACTAATTTGTATGAGATGTTTATTCATATTTGCATTTCTGCATGGTTAATATTATGGTTAAACGTACTGTTGGAATCTTTCGGCATCCGGCAGCAAATTTGCTGCAGAGGGAGGTTTTGAACTGAGAACATTCTAGCAGAGTGGTTAAATTTTCGAAGTTATTGATACTCCACAGATCACCCAACCACCAGTAGTTCAGAAGGCGGTTCTTAACCTTTCTAAGGTCCCACTTTCCTAAAAACAACCGAACCTGCTGTCTTTGAACTCTAATTTTTGCATTTCAAAACCTGTTCATCCTAACAGATTTATCGTTCCTGTGGATCGTGCTCTACAATTTAGCAAAATCAACCCCAGCCAAAAAGAGGTACTGAGGCATCTGGTAGCGGAAGCTTTGTCCTCACCCCAAACCGAAACCTAACATTCCGATCTCAGATCAACGTATGATCAACGATTTGTATTCAAACGATAATTTGATTATCACTAAAGCAGACAAAGGCGGGCAGATAGTAGTTATGGACAAAGAGAAATACATTGAAGGAGTCGACAACCTCATCAGTGAAGGTCCTTATAAAGTGCTCAAGAAAAACACATCTTCCGCTCAACTCTCTAATGTTAGTAAAATAGTCCGGTCATCAAACATCTTGGATCCCGAAACTAACAAATCCGTAGTTCCTTCTATTGCTAATGTCGCAAGACTGTATTGCCTCCCGAAGGTTCATAAACCCGGCATTCCATTGCGGCCCATAGTCTCCAACATCGGTACTGCAACCCATCCCCTAGCCAAATTTCTCGTCCGCAGATTTTCTCCTCTCCTGGCTAACAACTATCATGCTGTCCTTAATTCTTCAGAATTCATTTCCAAATTAAAGTCCTCTTCTTCTTTCGCTTCTTCAAAAATGGTCTCGTTCGATGTCAAAAGCCTTTTCACAAATGTTCCCGTTCAGGGAGCTCTTGAAGCTCTTATCTTTCGTATGAAAGAATTTCATTTTGCTGATGCTGAAATCCGTGAATTAGTCAAATTTACGGAGATCTGTATCACACAGACTTGCTTTTCTTTCCGTGATCAATTATTTTCGCAAACCAATGGCCTTGCCATGAGAAATCCTCTTTCACCCGTTTTATGTGATATTTACATGCATTATGTGGAAGAGGATATTCTTAATCGCATACCATTTAAACTGTGGATTAGATATGCGGACGACACATTCACTATTCTTCCAAACGATTGTTCAGATCTCTCTACAATTCTCACCACCTTGAATTCCGTCAACCCTCACATACAATTCACTTTGGAAGAAGAAAACAACGGTTCATTGCCTTTCCTGGACGTTTTGGTACATAGATCGCCGTCCGGGTTCCAAACCAGCGTATATCGGAAACATTTTGCTGTTAGCCAAACGCCGCATGCTGCTTCCGCCATCCACAAAATTAGACGATAAGCACGTTCTACAGGTTTGGTCTCATGTACTCTAAAATTGTCATCATCTGAAGAATTACTCAAGATTGAACTTAACCATATTCTTGACATCGCTCGAGATCGTGGTTACAATCCCACCATTATTGACGACGCTTTGAAGAAACTCACTAGACCTAAGCTGTGCAGTACACTCTTGATTGATTCCTCTCCTTGTAATTTTATCAGCATTCCTTTCGTTCCACGAATTTCTTCAAAAATTGCTTCCATCCTCCGTAAATTTAATTTCAAGGTCACTTTTACTCCAATCAATAAACTCGGTTATTCCAAACTCAAGGATATTATTCCTGATTGCAATTATTTTGGAATTTACTCCATTCCATGCCAGTGTAATCGTGTTTATATTGGTCAAACACGTCGGGCCCTTCGATTTCGGCTTAAAGAGCATGAAGCCTACGTGCGTAAACAACAACTGGAAAAATCTGCTTTGGCCAAACACGCCTGGGAAGCTGGCCACAAATTTTCTTTCGACAAGGCCCATCTAATAGAGAAAGTTTCTTCACCAGCCGACCTCAATTTCTTTGAAGCCTTCCATATTCTTTCGCATTCCTCTTCTACTGTTAACGATCAGCTTCCGTTCAATTCCATGTCCTCTATTTGGAGAAACTTCATTCGTCCCATAGCAAAAGACGCGGCTACGGACCCACAACTGGTTTACCCGAACTAATTTTGGACTAGCAATTTGGCATCGATAGTTTTTCTAGCACGTGTGTCACATTAGTGTAACTAGGGTTCTGAAGAAGGAAGCCTAAACGCGCTTCCGAAATAGCTATAAACCATCGTATTTATTTTAACTGTGTTAATGTGTTTTATTTTATTTAATATTTTGCGCAGTGTGTCGTTTCATCTTTACTATAAAGAGTGGTCTGTTAGCGACTTGATGTACCCCTGATTTTATATTCTACTCATGGCAGAGTGAGTATAGTATGTGTCTCTGTGTTCCCAAAAAGAGCATCGAAAGTTTTTTTTTTTCGCGAACACGGTCCAACCGCATTGAAGCTAGTGGCAAAGAGAGGTGGGTACGGACAGACAGTCGCCAGTTACAACGTGCACGGAATAACTCTAAGAAAGTTATCTCAACACTTTTTATATTTTTATTTCCGCCAGTTCGGTATTTTTATATATATATAGAGCTAAATTCCAAGGGTTCCAGCCTTGGCGCCTTTTCGTTTGTTTTACGAAAGGTGGGTGGAGAGGGGGAGAGATTTTCTAGGCAGGTTTGGCGATTTCCGTAAGAGAGCATCTCTCGGTAGAGAATTCTCTCACACAGAATTAAATTTCCAACTCTTGCCAAGAAAGTTGAATAGACGTTTATATTACTGAACAATGCATTTGTAACATTGAATAATTTAAGATTAGTTTGCAACAAAATAACGTAACGTGCGTATAATGTTGATTAATGCAACAGTATTTTATAACATTTAATGATATAACAGTTTTGTACATACACATAGCACTATTTTGTAACATTTACAATTGACATAGGATATATATAAACATCGAACTATGCAACGTGTTTGTAATAATGAATTCTGTAATATACATAATTTATTTATACATAATTTATTTATAATGTCCAATTGTTTAGCAATTTTGCAACATATTGTATATGTATTACTGAATTATATAGCACGTTTAAGACAATGAATTGTGCTTTACATATGTAACACCGAATAACGTAACGCATTCGTAAGATTAAATTTGTGACACATTTCTAATATTGCTTAATGTAAGAGTAATTTGTAATATCGACCATTGTAGTAGTAATTTATAACACTGATAAATGTAGTGGTAATTTATAACATTGATCAATGCAGTGGTAATTTATAACATTGATCAATGTAGTGGTAATTTATAACATTGATCAATGTAGTGGTAATTTATAACACCGACTAATGTAACACGATTAAAGGAATTGAGGACATTTATTGATCTAAAATTGGCTTATTAATTAAGATAACACTGAATTATGTAACACCAATTCACCTATTATTAATTAATGTAACATATTGAAAAATGCATCAATAAATTATGTTATATTCATTGGTGTTACAATCTAGTTTGCAACATTTACAACACTAAATTTTATTGTCTACATTTGTAACATTACTAGGAACACTGACAATGAGGGAACGTAAAACCATATGATTATGTGCAAGTAAGAGTGCTTATATGAGTTTTACTACGCAAAGACAGCAAGGGTCACGCTGCGCCGGGACCTATGTTTTTTCCGAGGAATCCTAGTCTCTTAATGCCTAGGGCACCAACCCCCGGTTTACGGTGAACAGGCCGGTAAAAGTGAATTAATGACAGCAAGGGTCATTTTGCGCCAAACAAGGTGAGATGCGTTCATGCGATATTAATTGCTCAAAGAATTTCACGGAGTTGCACAAAGAATTTTACGGAATTGCTAAAACACTTCACTGAGTAAGTAAAAAATGCTGAAAAGTGGTTCTCTTCTCAGCAATTTTTAGCCACATTTCATAGCTTCGAACCAAACGGTTTCCAAATTGTGATAAACTGCAGCATAACATGTTTTGGCGGGTGCCAGCGATTTTCTCTGTAACTTAGCAACCCTAGCTCATCAGTTTGCCACGGATCTTCCCTTTATCTCATTACAAAAGGGATTTTTTCTTTCCCTACACCGCCGTGGTTCGAATAAGAATGCCATTCGAAAGATGGAAGAGGAGAAAAAATAGAGAAAATATATTCGAAAATAAGCTGAGGAAAGAAAAATAATGGAAAAAAAAGGGCGGCATTTGAATTTCCCAAGTTGTGTTCGAATGGACGACGCGCTGAATTTTAAAGTTTTAGACGCCGAACTACGAAAGATGTTTTGCTTTACGGAAAAAGTCATTTGCATCTAGTTATAAAGCGGTGCTCCAGGGGAAAGCCAAATAATCCAGCCTTTGATTTATAAAAGCAGAAATTAAATTTACTTTTCACTGTTTAGATCTCGTACTGTTATGTTTACAGATGAAGTTCTTTGAGGGTTGCTTTCTCCGAAAACAGAGCCTTTTGAAGCAGAAAAAGAATGCACTTTTTATTATTAAAAATAAAGATCTCACGGCGTATTTGCAATTTATTAAACAGATTAATCTACTAAAAGCTGCTCGACTTTTCCCAAAACGTTGCTTCCACTGCTGAAAGATTTAAAGCAGGTTTTAGAGTCGATAAATTTGAAAGTAAGAATGTGTCAAGTGCTAGGATTTTATGAGAGGCGTGCGTACACCTGCACGCATAAATTAATGTCCCCTAATTAGGTTAGTCACTTTTTTCCCCCCCATGATGCGATAGTAGCTATTGGCACATAGACACGAAGGTTATGAAACAACTGCGTTACAGTTGTTTTCTCCGAACAATCAGCGGAAAGCTTGTATTGGCAACAAGAGTGAAAACTGTTCAGCTGTTCTACCTTCCGCACATGTTTTCTACCTTCCGGGAAAAAAATGTAAGGGATAAAAGACAAAATTCACCAACCCCATCCATCCAGCATGGGTCTGCTTCCTCCAACATAATTTTATACTAAAACTAATATCCTCCAAATGTGATCTTGCTCCCAATCAAGGCAGAAGTCAACGCAGCGTGGAAACAGGGGATGTTAAGTATCATCATAATGGAAAATTTCTCTTTATTTGTCTTGCTTACTTCCGAAGTGAGGCAGTAAAAATGAAAAAGATAAAATGAAGGCAAGGGAATAGTCTAGAATTCAGCAAAGTTAGAGGCAGATATGAAGAAGTGATGGAACTTAAAAATGTAGGCATTTGCGTTGCCATAGAGGAAAAGCAACTAAGAATAAGAGGTGTAGACCTCTTAACCAACCTAAATATTAAAAACAACAGGTTGAAAATTGAAAATACGTCAGAATAATCATAGATATTTGTTATTCAACTAATCCAGCGATATTAACAGCAATATGAATAGCATTATTAATTTATGTTATACTGATAGCGTGACTAATAATGCTACTTGGAATGGTATTTTGTGCAACGGGATATTGAAGGCACGACTGAGTAATTAAAGACTTTGCAATATTTTATAAAAATAAATGTATCTCCTAACGGTTAAACTATATGAATATAAATTAATAGATACGTTTTTAAATAGTGCCGTTCTCCTGCTCCTTTATGTAGCGTTAACTGAGTCCATAGCTTCAAGGAAAGAGGTTTTCAAAGACGAGATCGACAGAAAAGTATTTAAGATTAAAATCTCCGAAATACGTCTTAATGATTATCAATAATATCAACATGTTTATGTTGCTTGTATCTGTAGATCTAGATATGAGATTTAATTATGATAATTGTGGCTACTAAACATAGGAGGATATAGATTTTTGTTTGTTTTTTGGTTTTACGGCTCAAAGACTACAGTGGTCATGCTGCGCCGGGACCTACTGTTTTCCGAGGAATCCGAACCTCTTAAGGCCTAGGGAACCAAACCCCGGACTACAGTGAGCAGTGCGATCTTTATGAGATCTCTGAGTAAGCGTTCTTTTTGCACTGCTGGGAGTCGAACCCGGATTAGCCGCGCAATAGGAGAACGCGTTACCACACTGCGCCACCGCAGGGCCGAGGATATAGACTAACGTATGTTATGTACCAAAATCCAAAATGTATTATGGTGTTTTGGTTAGTCTGTAATAGTTAACAAAAAAGGTTTTGAGATGTTATGGTTTTACATATACATTCGTACATATTGTATTTCTAAGAAAAAGGTCAGAATATCTTGAATTTAATTCCATTTTAATCTGGAAATTCTATTTTATGGGGCCGCTGTAATGTGACTTTGTCTCTTACTCACCAGGGTTTCTCAGTATTCTTATACACTGAAGCTAGAATAAAAAAATCTGCTATGTGTCGAAGAACTTACAGAAGTCAATATCTCCATAAAGCTATTAAAAGATTTCTTGCATAATTATTGGAATTTCGGTGAAAATTGATGGCTCTCTAATTAAGCGAAGTGATTGTAAAATATCCAATGCAGCTGCACATCACGCAAAAAGACGATAGGAATAGACATAAAAAATTTAATTTCCAAAGTTGAATATGAAGAAATTTAACTTTTTTTTAATTAAACACAACAATTAATTATGAATAAGGAAAGACATTGCTTGCAGTAAGAACTTTAAAAAATCATTTTTTTATTACAAATAAAAAAAGACATTAAGTAATAAGGTGACGTTAAGGTATTATTACCCTTCACAGGGATAACACAATTGCCAAATAATGGTCAACACAGAAAAGCCTCCGGGGCGAGATTTTTGTGAGTTTTTCGTGGGGGAATTTATTATACAATAATTTCTGCCACCCACGTATAGATTATAGCTCAAACTAGAGATTTATTCGTTTTGGAGAAAAAGAGACGCTTTCCCCATCCTGGATTCGAACCAGGGTCCCTTCGTTTAGCCCTGAGTGTCTAGAAATGAGGTAATAATACTGCGTAACATCTTTACATGCGAAGAGCGTTGTTTCCTGTCCTCATTCGTCTAGCAGTCCAAGACACTCCGGGCTAAACGGAGAGACCCTGGTTCGAATTCAGGATGGGGAAAGCGTCTCTTTTTCTCCAAAAAGGAATAAAGCTCTAGTTTGAGCTATATATACGTGGGTGGCAGAAATTATTGTATAATAAGGTGACGTTGAGGAAAATGTTTAAAGGGGTGGAATAATTCTACATAAGCCTGCAAAAAGGAATCGGTTAATTTAACGAAGAAGATGCTAAAACAATTGTAAAAAGAAGCAGCTTATGCAATCAAAAGTATGAAGAAAGTAACAGTCAATCTCAAGTCTAATGATATTAGATAATCTGAAAGAAACTAAAGGAATAGAAGCCGCTGACATATTCTTCCCAAAATCCCTCAGTGTCCATAACACACAAGACTAGCAGGATTTCAAATCCTTCAATAACCAAACGATTGAACGAGTCTTCTCATGTGTAATACATGAGCGAAATCGTTCATTAATTCGTTCTGTGCATGTTTTGGCGCATCTGTACACTGGCGGGTACAGATGCGCTGTACACACCAAGGGGGGCGATGCCCCCCCCTTAAGCCGGAATTATAACATGGGAATAAAAAGTACCGGACACTTGGATAAAAATAGGAATCGGAAATACATCTGTCCACCCTTTGAAAGATTTCTGAATCGGTGCTTGCACTCGTATACCAAACCAAATAAATGATGTGACAATAATTCTAACACGCAATAAAAAAGGTGGAAAAGTCTTAAAAAATTGCAGATCTGTCAATTACCTAGTAGTGACAGATATTTATAACTTCTCCATAAAAAGGCAACGCATTGTTTACAAAAAATTTATATGAACAGATGAAGAACACAGTCACAACTTCAAAGTGGATCCAATACAGTAGATTGTATCCAATTATTAAAAGAACTGATTGAAAGAGACAACGATTCCACCGAAACTTTTCCCAATTATGAACAGCATTTCCCCACCACAAAAAAAAAGCTTTTGGCTCTATCCAAATATGGGAAGTTCTCGATTCTTTGGAATCAGAAAACGTCGAAGGTATATTCGTGGATATGGGCAAGTGTGCGGAAACATAGATTGTAAATTTCTTTCATATAAAGATATGAGACATCAGCATGTTAAAGGAATGATTCAGGAAAACATCATAGCCAAAAAATAAACACTTTGCTTCATGTGATATTTCAATTAGAAAACTGGAAAGTTAAAAGGATAAGGGCAATTAAAGGACATTTAATGTGTTTTACGTGTGTATGATTTCCTCCTTTTTCTAATGACAATGCAAGGGCACTTTAGAAAATGCATGTAGCTTGACAAGTGCGCATTTAAAAAGAATGCGCTTTCATTCTAAAGCTTAATTACATGTATGCTTGACGAGAGAGATTTTCAATCAATGTGTATCACCAGTTCCCTATTATGAGTCAGAGACATAGTGTCTAGCGTATAAAAAAAAAAAAGCAAATGAAAACTTGGGAACAGCCCAAAGGAATATGGAGACATACGTGCTTGGATTAACTTGGAGAAATCAAAACGGAATGCTTCAATGAGAGAGCAAATTAAAGTTGAGAATACCATTGTTAAAGCAAAAAAAAAAAATCGGATGGCAATCAGATGGTCATATTAAGGGGACTGATCAGAGGTGAATAACAGTAATTCCAAGATGCATCTAAAAAAATTGCTTGCTTGATGGCTTGATTGATTGATTGAAAATCGCTGGATAAGAAAACAGATTAGAGAAACGTGGGGACGGATATCGAATTAGGCCTCAATACTTTAGTTATGAATAGTATGGCCTTCATCTGTTTACTCGTTAGTCCCCAGGGGAAGCCATGTAGGGACGAAATGGTAACGCGTTCGACTACTCTGCGAATGATCATGGAATAAATGAGGTACCCAGCATTTGCTAATTTCTTTCTGGAGATCCGTAGCTCGGGGTTTGATTCCCTACAAAACAGAAGCTCAGATTTCCCAGGAAACTAAAGGTCTTGGCGTACTATAACCTTTGTTGTCCTTGAGCCATAAAAACCAAACACCTGGACCCCGGTTCAAATCGAAATTAATTTCGACATTTGCCAATGTACCGTGTATACGAGATATTCATCTTAATCTGTCCATCTCTTTACAATAGATCAGACATTTTAGGGAGGTTGGTTGCCTGTATTTTTATGGCGCGAGGATAGCGAAGGTCATTCTGCGCAAAACAAGTTGAGGCGGTACGCACGGTATTTTAAGGATGTAAAGCTCTCCCTAATTAAAAATATTCTTAGAACATATAAAATCGAAGAACTTTAAATGTCTTTTTAAGTGCTAAAGTAACAACTGGAAGAACTCTATATTAAAGGCAATCATATTTTATATGAGAGCAAATATACTTTTATATGAGAGCAAAGTTACTTTTACATAATAGTAAAGGTACCTTTATATGAAAGTAGAGATGCTTTTATATAAGAGTAAAGATATTTTTATATGAGAGCAAAGCTTTCAACACACGTTTTAAAGAGTTGTTTATAAAAATGAGTTTAGTGATATTGTACATTTTATTAAAATGGTGCTATGAAAATATCCACAAAATACGGAGAAATGATATATATATATATATATATGGCCTGCAAAAGGGTTGCTGGTATCTAACTGGAAGGAGACCCACACGCTGAACGTATGTGACGATGTGTGGAACCGGCCAGGCCAGTAACCTAGTGTCCTACCCCGCCTTCAAGTGGTGCAGGCTGAGCTTTCTATTTATGTGGCAAATTAATATTTGCTGCACGGATAGAAAGGCGGAAGGGGAGGGCTAATTCACCAACCCGTCTAGCCAGCGTGGTGAAATTATGGCTAATTCCTCCATTATGTTGACACACCAGAAACCATGGCCCCTAGTCTCCAGGTGCTGGAGTGCTCCTGATCAAGGCAGCGGTCAGTGTGGCATGAAAGCAGGGGGTGCTAAGAATCACTGGAATGGCCCAGGCTGCCGTTTGTTATTGACCTTGGCTACGTTTAATGGACGATCCCTTGCTTCTGAAGCAAAACTTCAGGAATTGGAAGAAGAACTTGACAAGATCAAATGGGACATTGTAGGACTCAGTGAAGTTAGAAGAAAAGGTGAAGAGTTGGTGGAACTGAAAAGCGGACATTTGTTTTATTATAGAGGAACGGAAACTGGAAGAACAAGTGGTGTTGGCTTCTTAATCAACAAAAGAATTAAAGACTGTCTTCTGGAAGTTGAAAGTACATCAGATCGAGCAGCGAGGCTCGTTGTTCAACTAACCCAGCGATACCAACTTCAAATAGTACAGGTATATGCACCAACATCAAGCCATACCGACGAAGAGGTTGAAGAATTTTATGAAGAAATCAAACAGCTACATACCAAGGGGAAACAACATATCAAGCTCATCATGGGGGATTTCAATGCAAGAATTGGACAACAGGAACAAGGAGAGACATCGGTTGGTAAATACGGATATGGGGAAAGGAATGAACGTGGCGATCAACTCATCGAATTTGCAGAAGCTGAAAACCTTAGCATCATGAATTCATTTTTTAAGAAGAAACCGCAAAGAAAATGGACATGGAAACACCCAAATGGGGGAACTAGTGAAATTGACTATATCCTGGCAAACAAGAAATCAATTATTGAAGATTGCAGTGTACTGAACAGATTTAATACTGGAAGTGATCATCGAATGGTGAGATGTAAAGTGCACTTAAATACTAAATTAGAACGACAGAAGCTCATTAGGAAACAAGTAAGTAAGAGGGTGGATTTAAAGAAATTAAAAGAAAATACCGAGGCATTCAAGTTGGAATTAAAAAATCGCTTTT
>QLNU02015359.1:77489332-77506685 GCA_006491805.2 Dysdera silvatica | reverse complement strand
ACAGTCATCCTTCCGTTCTTTCCTAAAATCAGTGCCGCCGTGGCAAGCATATTTCGCAGAGCCAACTTTCGAGTCATCTTCTCACCATATACCAAAATTCGGCCCTCTCACCTTAAAGACACCATCCCGATGCTACCACGCTAGGGTATATATCGTGTGTTTTGCCAATGCCATTTATCATATGTGGGACAGACCAAGCGGGCCCTACGACATCGTATAAAAGAACACCAAAGATATGTCACCAATGCTTAGTTTCAAAAATCATCCATTGTAGTTCATTGTTGGAATAATGACCATCAATTCAACTTTAAAGAAGCCACGGTCATTTGCCAACCTTTTTCGGTCATTGAACTTGACTTCCTAGAAGCATTTTACATCCATAGATTTGGTACATCACTTGTGAACGACCATAAATCAACCCCAAGTTTTAGTGGGGCTTGGAAAAATCTGTTAAAACTCTTCCCCATTGCTTCTCCTTCAACTACACCTGCTACTTAACTTTGTGACCAAAATTTACCACTTTGTAAGTTGGCCGCCTAAAACAACTCTGTACTCCTGAAAAAAAGCACTAACCGCTACCGGCAACGTATTAACCACATCGAGTTGGCAACACTCCAATGTTGTTTATTGCACGCTAGTTCCAGACGAGGAGAGACCTTGTTCTCTCGAAACGTGCGTCGAACCATCTTTTAAACTTACAACTACGATAAAAAACGTTGTTATTTTTCCATTATTGCAAAGATGAGAATGTTGAACAAAGGTAATTTATAAATATTCCTTTCATGAAGGCAAGAAAAAAAAATAAATATTGACTATCGCCTTTAAAAAAAATTAATCAAACCAGACGTCAATGAAACTCCGAGAAGAAAAAAAAAAGAATAATAAACGTCTGCTTAATAGTAATTTATAGGATTTTCAAGAAATAAATTAATCGCAGAATTTCCCAATTGGCTTTTAATGGATGACTTCAATAATTAATAATCATTTTCAGTGATTAATACTAATTTCAAGTTAATGATATAAATTCCAATGATTAATGATAATAATGGCTCTTTTAAGTTATTAATTTCTAATATATTACAGTTCCTTGCTTTGTTAAAGTAAAATTGTGAAGAGGCTAAAATTTTACCACAGTGAAACCGGAAATATGAAATAAGATAAAGATAGAACAAAAAAGTTGAAATAATAAAAATAAACTAAAAACATGGTTTAAATGGATAAGATAATCTTTCTGTTAATCGCATGTTAACATTTTTATTTGCCCTTTTTTTCTATTATATTAATAAACTCATGTTTGTAAAAATTGCAACACCATGAAGGGATCACATGATTGAGCTGAAACTTACAGGAAATGCAAATTAGAGTATGCTATTCAAATGATTAGAATTTCAGAGTCATCGCGCATGCGTGGGCTGGGCTATTTATAATAATATTTTTAAACTAAAAACATTCTGGATTTATAATACCTTTAGTCCCCGTCCCGCATCCCCCCACTTTTTCATTGCTATTGATTCATTCAGCGTTAAGCATATATTTCAATTTTTGTTGTCGGAAAAAAGCAAATCAGTAGCAGGGATTTTGCACGGTCCGTGATGAAAAAAAATCCTCTGTATTGGAAAATCTTCCATTTACTGCTTTTCCCTCTTTTTTTTTTTTACTGCTAAAATTTTAGTGCCTTCTTAGCCTGAATGATTTTTACTTCTTTGATATTACCTTAGAAGGTATTACATGTCATAACCATTGTAAGCTTTTGGGGTATGTATGTATCATCATCATATTCTCACTCATATTATCTATCCACTACCGGATGAAGGTCTCTCCAAATGCTTTCTACAAGCCTATCCTGAGCAATTCGCATGCACGTCACCCCAACCTATTTTCTTATTTCATCCATCCATCTAGTTCGAGGACGTTTTGTAGGTCATCGGTGATCTCTTGGAATCCAGTTCAGAATTTCCGTTCTCCATCGTTGATCCGTTTTTCTTGCAATATGCCCAGCCCATCGCCACTTCATCCCTTTTACTTTAACAATGATGTCCTCTAGTTTGCTCTCTCACCCAAGTGTTTCTTTTTCGATTTCTTCTAGTTATTCCAAGCATATACCTCTGCATGCTCCTTTGCGTTGTCTGTAACTTTCGTATTGCTCCAACTGTTAGACTCCATGTCTCTGATCCATAAGAGAGGACTGGCAATACACACTGGTTGAAGACCTTTCTTTTTATACACAAAGGCAATTTCTCTTTCAGTATAAAACTGTTTCTTCCAAATTCACTCCATCCAAGTTTAATACGTTACTATACGTTTCATACGTTACGACCTCTGTTGAGTTCTTTCATAATGTTGCCATCCATTGAAATCACCTGGCCAATGTAAATACATGAATCAGTAATTTATAGCTCGATATTGTCAACTTGTATTTTTGCTTTCTCTACGAAATTATTGAACATGATCTTAGTTTTTGTAGGTTCATCTTGAGTCCAACTTCTTTACTTCTAGTTGAGAACTCCTGTACCATGTCTTGGAGTTCTGATGGTTTCGTTGAAAACATAACAATATCGTCAACAAACCTCAGATGATTCAAATATTCACCATTTTTATTCCTTTGTTATTCCAATTTATCAGCTGAAAAATCATCTGTAAAGCTGAAGTAAAAAGTTTTGGAGAAATGGTATCTCCCTGCCTCACACCTTTACCAATTTTAATAGTTTTGGTATCTTTATGTAACCGAAATTTTGCACTTGCATTTTTATACACACATTTCACCATGTCAATGTACACATCCTCGATGTCTGCTGATCTTAAAGAGTTGATGACTGCTGACGTTTTAATAGAGTCAAAGGCCTTCTCATAGTCAATAAATGCCACACGCAATGTAAACTCTTATTCATGTGTTCTCTTAATACTTGAATATGGTCTACTGCACTAAATCCACTTCGAAATCCAGCTGCTTCTCTTGGTTGAGCTGTATCTAATTTTTTCTTCAGGCTATGTGTTATCAGTTTTGTGAAGATTTTATAAATAACAGCTAATAAGCTAATTGGTCGGTAATTTTTTAAATCCTCTTTATCACCTTTTTTATGCAAAAGAATTACTGTTGCAGAATCCCATTGGTTTGGTATGTTACCACTGTTGAGGCATTTGGTAAAGAATTTTGCGAGTATGTCTTCTACATGTTCTCCAGCTTCTTTTAAGATATCTAATGTAATGCCATCATCGCCAGGGGATCTTCCTTTCTTCATACTTTTTATTGCAAATGCTACTTCTTCTTTTAAGATTTTAGGAGCTGTTCCTTCGACTATCTCAGAGTCTTCGTTTAATCCACTGTTTCCCTCATACAGCTTTCTGTAGAATTCTTCAACTCTTCTAAGTATTTCTTCCCTATTTCTTGTTACAGTGCCATCCTCTCCTTTTAATGCAATGATGTGTTTCTTCCCAATAGACAAACTCCCTTTAACAACCCTAAGGCTCTTGTTGCTTTCAATGGCCTTCCTTACTAACTCACAATTGAATTTTCTTATATCTTCTTTCATGTTTTTGCGCAAAGTTTTGCAAAGTTCTACATACTCGATCTTGCAACTGGTATTTTGATTGTCCACCTTCATAAGTCTTCGCCTTTTCATGAGTTGTTTCGTCTTCTCAGATAATTTGCTATTCTGCTTTTTACATATTACACCACCAATTTCCCCAGCAGTTTCAATTATTGTCTTAACAATGTTTTCATTTGCTTCTGAGATGTCAACTTCTTCAATAAGTCCTTCCAGTGCAGAAAAGCGATTTTTTAATTCCAACTTGAATGCCTCGGTATTTTCTTTTAATTTCTTTAAATCCACCCTCTTACATACTTGTTTCCTAATGAGCTTCTGCCTTTCTAGTTTAGTATTTAAGTGCATTTTACATCTCACCATTCGATGATCACTTCCAGTATTAAATCTGTTCAGTATGCTGCAATCTTCAATAATTGATTTCTTGTTTGCCAGTATATAGTCAATTTCGCTGGTTCCTCCATTGGGGTGTTTCCATGTCCATTTTCTTTGTAGTTTCTTCTTAAAAAATGAATTCATGATGCTAAGATTTTCAGCTTCGGCAAATTCTATGAGTTGATCGCCACGTTCATTCCTTTCCCCGTATCCGTATTTACCAACCGATGTCTCTCCTTGTTCCTGTTGTCCAATTCTTGCATTAAAATCTCCCATGATGAGCTTGATGTGTTGTTTCCCCTTGGTATGTAGCTGTTTGATTTCTTCATAGAATTCCTCAACCTCCTCGTCGGTATGGCTTGATGTTGGTGCATATGCCTCTACCCTTTGCTTTCATGCCACGCTGACCGCTGCCTTGATCAGGAGCACTCCAGCACCTGGAGACTAGGGGCCATGGTTTTTGGTGTATTAGCATATTGGAGGAATTAGCCATCATTTCACCACGCTGGCTAGACGGGTTGGTGAATTAGCCCTCCCCTTCCGCCTTTCCATCCGTGCAGCAAATATTAATTTGCCTCATAAATAGAAAGCCCAGCCTGCACCACTTGAAGGCGGGGTAGGACACTAGGTTACTGGCCTGGCCGGTTCCACACATCGTCACATACGTTCAGCGTGTGGGTCTCCTTCCAGTTAGATACCAGCAACCCTTTTGCAGGCCATATATATATAGCAAAATTGTAGTATGATTGTGACATGTAGCACCCTTTTTGGATGTAAAAAAAAAATTATATATATACATATTAATACCAAAAACAAATCGTAATAAAGGTATAAAATCAAAATACAAATGTGCAATAGGTTGTAGAATGATTTTTGCTGTTCTATAATTTTTAATTCCCCCTATATATGTTATTTTTATTTTTCTCTGTTTAATCATCTGTCCCATTTAAATTTGTGTTACTCTTACAACCTAAAACTATCGCTCAACTAAATATGAGGGCATTCCCTTTTCAATTTCTGCCTTACACATGCATATATTTATGTATAGATATATATCTTTCGTCAATGATATGAATATTATTATTCCGTAAACATTACTCGGAATCGGGGAAGTCACAGACAATGGAGAAATAAGTGAGCAGTCGAGTCAAACTGGGGCAAAGGATACCATTAAGAGGTTTCCATTACAGTAATAATGACATCACGAATATGATGCTGAGGCCTTACATCAAGATGACCTCGATCAGAATAATATTTGCGGTTTATTAGCTTCTTAGATTGTTCAACCGCGATTAATGAAATGTTGCGTTAATGCCAGTCTATGGCCCTTACTGCGAAGAAGCGATTATTTGCTAAATATATTAAAATTAACTATCTTTTAATGAACCTGACTATGTCTTAGGTTGGAAATGATTCGTCCTTGTTACGAACAAGAAACCAAAAGATTTTTTTTTTTTGTATTTGTATATGGCAAAATTGTGAAGTTGTACTTTAATAGAATTTTTCTTAGAAACAAATTTGCCCTTGGTAATTGAACCATACATTGAAAGAATACAGAATTTCGATATTGAGTTTTCTAGTTTATTCAAAAACTATCGCTCTTCGCTGTGAAGGTAGAAATTGAAATGAAAAGATACCGAAATAAAGGAACGGATAAAATACACCCCGCGGTTGTACCGGAAGGACATTTTAAAGAAACTAAACATTAAAAGAAATATTTATATCCCATTTTTTATAATTTGTTGTGTGCAGTAGCGATAAGGTTTCCTTCATTATTTAAGAAAGTAGCTTCCCTCCATTACCATATTCCCTTCAGCTTTGAGTAAATTTTCAAATCTAGTGATCAAGATGAAAATATATATAAAATATTTATTATCTTTATGAATCACGACATTGTTTTATTTTAAATTCTGACAGCGCTATTATAAGTTCATTAAAATTGGAAATAAATGTCATTGATTAATAATGATTTTAATATTAATTTCACATTAAAATTTAAAAGCACTAATAATATAATTATAATCTTACGTCCTCCTTAGCTAAGGTCTTTTGTTATGCCTTTTGTGCTCATCTAAATTGTTCAAATGCTATTAATTGCAAGGTAACTTTTAATACTTGAATTTATAAATAAATATAATTTGACACGAGAAAAACACGAAGATGAACAAGAGCCTTCATGCCTCACGCATGTCCTTTGTGTGAGCTTTATAAGAAGTTCGTGGTGAGATTGAAATGTCATTGGCAATACTGGAGTCAGACACTGACCATTTGTATTTTAATTCGATTTTTAAATATAGCCATACGATATACACAGAAATATGAAAACATAATTAAGGACGAGATTTCTTTCCTTAGACTGTATACAATTCACAAAAGCTCTAGTAAGAAAAGGAAATGTTCATTAGAGTGAGTGAGTCAGTGTGTGTAAATTCAATACTGCTTACAAATAAAAAAGTTGAAAGTGATATATAGAAAATTATAAGCATTTCTTTAAAAACTTTCCAATAGCAGTAGCATAAACATGGTGTCATAAACACGCCAGTTTACACTTTCAGCACCCAAAATAAGAAAAATTAGATAAGGTTGATTTTTCATAACGCACCCTTATTAGCCATTTCGGCCGGTTTAAATCAATGCAATACAAAAAATTCGACGTAGCGTCATCTATCACAAAGTTGCAAAAAGTTGTGCTTCCGAACTAATAACATGAATGGAATGCAAAATTTACGGGCATGGACGTCTCCGAATTGTTAAGCACTACCATATTTATTGTGTTTAATTTTAATAATCAGAAAAAGCCATCGAACAATTAGTTAACTTTTAACAATAATAAACCCAAAATTTTAACATTTCTACTAGGTAGGTGTGCGCCGCATACCTAGCACACTGGGTATTTGCTCCTGACATATATATATATAGCGCCCCAAGGTTTTAATTGAGAATTCTTAAAATACTCATTTCTTTTATATTTTCATAAAATATTTATTTCTGAATGGCAACATGTATTACATGTTAAACGATAGGCGTTTGAGACCTCGCACTTCGAACTAGAAGATTAGGAAAAGACCAAAGTCGTAATAGCAGCATACCCGCATCCAGAGGTCGAGGGGTGGGGGGAGATCTTAAGGACAGTTCCTCCCGCCGAAACTAAATTCTTTAATGGAACTTTACTACTGCCTTGAATGCTGTGACTGTATGTGTACTGTAAAAAAATTTCAACTACCCGAAATTAAATCCCGGCTACGGTTCTGAATAGAGGTAATGGGTTGGTTTTCCATTTCCGCAGGTTTCTGATCTTGAGAAAGAAACGTTGACTTTCAGATAATGTCCCCTCATTTTCTCAAGTGTTGCAGAGGAGATGCGAAATAGAAACAATTGCACCCAAAAGAAAGTGAGATTCCTTGTATTAGCACGAAAAGAAGTTTTTTTTTTTTCCCGTGAGGGCAAAGCCTGTCCTGATTTGAATAAGAGTCGCTTGTAATTGGCGATGGTCTCAAGTTCTTAAGTAATTTAAGCTTTCTGTTGTGATAGATAAACCCTTAAAACGTTAGGATTATTTGAAATGTACTTAAGAAAAATTAGAAAAAATGAAAAGTTGAACCACTGGTCCCCTTAGAACCCCTTAGGCATTTACCCCCCATCTGTCTCCTACCCACAGGTATGAATGATAGTAAAATGGTAATATGGCAGGATAAAGGGTCACTCCTGCCCCCCAGTGTCTTTTAGAAAGGGCAAATCGTACTTTTTCCTCCCATACAATTTGTTTGCCCCTCCCCGTTACGCCTAAATAATAGTCATAAGGTGACTACAGATTTCCTCAAACTTATAAATCAGTAAAATAAAATTATATATATATATAAATATATGTAATGCAGGCAATCATATGTAATGCAGGCAATCATTCCCTGTCGCACTTGTGATTGATTTTCATATGCATGTTGAGGAGTTATGAGAATTACTTTATGTAGAAAATTTGAATATTGACCTGAGCTCCCGCGGCGCCATCTATCGTCGAATACGGAAAAATAAAAAATATATATATAACGGTTTGTTAAAGTGAAAACCTTCGCAAGCGTAGCGCATTGGCTGCAGAGCTATTTGCCAAATGGTTCATATGACGGAAGGCGCTCTTTCTTTCTTTTAGATGGTGGAACCATATTTCTGACGAGGGAGATCGCTCCAGAAAAGAAGCACCGCGAGTGTAATGGACTGTAGAGAGAGAGATCGGTTTTCCCTCTCTATATCCTTTTCTTTCCACGCTTTATCTTCGCTCATGAATCTTGAGGCTCTGCAGTGACAACCGCCTATTCTTTTTTGTATAGTCTCTTTTCCCACTGACGACCTAATTTTGTCCTTTTTCCTATTCTTCCCTCTTTCGTCCAATATCTTCTATTATCCCGGACGATAACTGTCTCTTTCCTTTTCCTTTGCTCCCGATCCCGGAATGATGTATGTTCCTTCTCTATGACAGTCCCCATTTGTACCGAAACTGAATCGCTGCCTCGCAGTGCTCTTTGATGTTTATCCCTACAAATTCCCTTTTCTTTTCCCTACGCACATTTAGGAGGGGTGCGACTTTTACTGTTATTAAAGCTAAAATATCAGTGACAACGTTATGGGGCTTGGTTTTTGATGTTCGCTAGCGTATAAACGCGTTTCCGACAATCATTGCTGTCCGTCAGGTAGCGACTGAAATGAACGCCAAAGTAAATGGAATGTTACCATTTCATATTACTGAGCTACAGTCGACAAACACTCAATCCCTTACGAATAACCGATTTCGGAAAATACACTCTAAATACGTTCGTAAGGAATTGAGTGTTTGACGTCTGTAGCTCAGTTGATAAGAGCACCTGCCCGGAAAGTAGAAGGTCATGGGATCGTACTCCACCAGACGCAAAAAGCGCATTTATTTTCTTTACAACTGTTTCACCATGCCACAACATCTGGTTACTATTATGACGCCTAAAAAACGTTGATAAAAATTATTTCTTAGTATATAATACATTAATATAGACACACAATACCACATATATGTTTATAAAAATTCGCCTTATTTACCTCTGCTCTGAAAATGCGAATCAATATCTATATTATTATATTTATAGCAATATTCAATAGCTATAAGTAATTTTCATAGAATTTGGATCTTGCACTAAAATAAGAATTGAAAGTAGTAGTAATTTTTCTTTCTAATGTTTTTTTTAAGAGTGAGAATTCTGTTTTCCAGATTTTGTTATTGTCAGTCTTTTCTTAAGACTTATCTAGAATGCAACACAAAAATAAGTTTCCTTCCATGCGTGGGAACATGTTTTAAGCCCCACGGAATGTTCTAGGAATTTTCATATCCATATAAGATTTTATAACCTAGAACAAATTCCACTCAAATATTTAATAAACTCTGTTTTCCGTCAAGTTAATTACTTTACTTCTATAGCGTGAATTTTATCTTGCGACCCAGAAAAATTTCATTTCTATTGACTATGATGTTATTTTCATAGACCTCAAAAATCCCAAAATTGCAAACAAAAACTTCATAAAATTAATGCGTAAAACAGAATTCACGAAAAAGAGCCCTCTCACACTTCGCCCCCCCCAACACATTTCTCCCCCTATAGATAATAAGTAGGGGAGAATTCACGTATTGCATAAGTATTACAATATTTTGACCATTTTATACCCCCCAAGCAAAAATTAACATTGTCTAACATAGGAAAATAAGCACAAGAGTAACCCCACCCTCAATGGTGCTTACGTAGTACTTAAACTCTCCCTAGGTTACAAAAATGTAAATGCACTCGATAAGTTTTTGTTTTTTTTTTTAAATATTGGGGGCCCCCTTTAATAGAAGCTCGATGCTAAACCACCCGATTGTTGATAATCGTTATTATAATCGTATAGTGCAGGGGTGGGCATGCATGAGGTCAACGAGAGCCGCATTCCAATTTATCAAACGTTATAAAGAGCCATGCCATAGTTACATAGTATTAAATACACAAATTTAATTAATATGGTTACATATTGTACCAAAGTCTTAAGTGCTATGTAAATTATACATATAAGAAAATATAATTAAGAGAAAGAAAATACAAAATAATTATTTAAAATTTTTATAATAACTCCTAGATGGACCTATCGATGCAACCGAAGGTCTACTTTTGAAGCGATTACGTACGACTTCTATTCTTCATTAACCGATTCACTTTCTTAGTCAATTTAACAAGATTCATAAAAAAACTTCTGGAAAAAGGTTCAAATTTTCAATGGGGGCCTCACTTAACGAAGAGCAGCATTTGCCAACGCCTGATGTATTGCTTCCATGCAGTGGCTCTGAGAGCGAAAGCGAACTGTAAGATCGTTGCGCATGTGCATCGATTGTATCAGCATGTTAGTTTAAAAGTCAGATGCGCGATGTTTAACCCTTTGACTACGAATTCTTAATTTTTTAAATTCCCAATTTTTAATTTTTTTTCCAGTAGGAATATATATTTCTTCCATAAAATTTTCTTCCCAGTAGGAATTTTAAAAATCTTAGTGGGACATATATGTCCCGTAAGGAGTTAAAGGGTTAAGCACTCTTTACGAATTTGATTTCTAAGCATGAGCGATTTGCTAGTCGAAATGTTCTGCGACATTTACTTAATAAGTTTCCTTTTAGTCATGTTTTGACAAACCACGTTATCTGTTAAAAGCTGCAGTTATTTTGCCAATGGTTAACTTCGTTATTCTTCAATCACTGCAGCATTAGTAATCAAGCATTGCCGTGCCAGCAATAATAAAATTTGAGTCAGATAATAGCCGTAATTCAGTAACAGAGTGGGTAACTACCGATAACTACTACGATATTGTTGTACGCCCCAGCAACTAGTGTATCGCCACCTCAACATCGGTACATTTCTACACTAGTGACTTTTCTTCGTGGTGTGAAAATGCAAAGCTTGGACTTTGGATACGTATAATGACTATTAGTTTGGTACCGCATATTATTTGGAGATTACGTTTGACCTATTTTTACTACTTCGGGAACTGGGCTTCCAACAACTAACTTTTTACTTACATTTAATGTTTTTTATATATTTTATTTTTTACGTGTACTTTTTATTATGTAATACATATAAAGATATGTATATCATAATGTAATGAACATGATTTGTTTGGCTTGATTCCATTTTTATATACTACGTTTTTATTAACTACCCATTACCTACAGGAGAAATATGGGGTTACTTTTTTAAATCCCAATATACGAGGGGGGGGGGCTAAATTCATATTTATTTTATAATCCTGAATTACGGCATTTTTGAAATATGAATTTGAGAAGTTATTCAATTTTGATGAAATTAACTGGAGTAACTAAATCCTGATATTTACAGCGCAAAGAGAGCAAGGGTCATGTCGCGTTGGGACCTACTGTCCATTCGCCAGAAGTTGGCGTCCAGGTTCCGTTAGCTAATATAGCAGACGGGTTGTTCCATTGCAGTTTAGGGAAGGGCGTCTTGCCGTAACTGGTTTTTCGCTCGCGCGCGCACACATAGGTTGAAAAGATGAATGGATAGGTGGGTGGCGGGGATTATAAAGAAAGTTTTTTTATTCTCAAAACGCCAAAGAAAAACTTGGGGGGGGGTAAGGCGACGATTATTTATTCCTGAGTACATAGTCGACACGACAAGCATATCTCATCAAATAGAAGCGTGAATAATGTTTGAAGAGTTGATAAAATAAATGTCTAATCTGAGGACTAAGGGAATTCCATATTTTAATTCCAAAGAAAGATAAACTTGATTTCATAAAATTTGTGCGGGCAGGAGGAATGGTTAAAGAGGAGTTAAACCGAAACCTAGTAGAGTAGGTGTGGTCAGGGGCTAAGAAAGTTCCTGAGATGTCAAAGTTGTTGTTCACGATTTTGTGCATAAGTAGAGCAGTTTTTGATCTTATGAAACCATATCATGGACTTTTTAATGATTTTTCGTGTCTATGAAGTTTATAGCTCCCATCTATGACTAATACGAGGACTGTCAACCAGGCATAGGCGTATGCAGGAAGTTCATAAGGGAGGGATTATAGGCTTAATGTGAGGGGTTACAGAGCTACAACTCATATATTCTTACGTTAAATATACAAAATTTCATTGAAATGGGGGTTACAACCCCCATAAACACCCCCTACGTACGTCAGTGTTACCAGGCTCTCACGACCAGCTGTTCACCACAGAAGAAGCCCTGTAAAGTATTTTTATGAATATTTGTTGCCACTATGAACCTTTCGATTTTTCTTGAATAAATTCGAAAATAAATTGTTTAATAAATTCAAAAACAAATTATTTAATAAATTCAAAAACAAATTACTTAATAAATTCAAAAACAAATTATTTAATAAATTCAAAAACAAATTTAATAAATTCAAAAACGAATTATTTAATAAACTTAGGGTGTGATGTAGTAGGCCTGCACGTGGTGCACCCAGGATAATGCAAAATATACTACAGTTTCAGCCAGTTTCCAAGGTTAATGACTGAATAGTCAAACGCCCGGCATTGGTAATAAATTTAATAAATGTATGATGTTAAGTTTTTTTCCAGTTTATAAAGAAACCCATAACACATACCTTATTGAAGCAGATGTTAATAAAAAGAGAAAATCGGTAAAACAGCGTCCAATTTTACTCGTAGTTCTCTAATAGATTAAGCACGTTCCACTACACTAAAATATTCGAAGTTGCAATACCACCCTTTATACTCCACTCCGAGAACTTTTATTGACCTTCATATTTCGTCATTTTCAAGACGATTTGGTAATATACACTAATCAACTTCAGTTCTAGATATCATCTTTTTAGATTTCAAAATTAAAGAATGAGATAACATTTCCTCATATCAGTCAAAGATTCACATTAGGCCATTATCTCATCATAAAAGTAATTGCGGAAAATATAATGGTAATTGTCTGGCAAGTTGTTCATTTCTTTCCATTTTCTAATTTACTTTGATTTACCGAATTCCTTAATTTATAAATTTCTTCAATTTATTTTCTTAATTTGCTAATTTCTTGGGATTTTATTCCCCAATTTACTAATTTCTTTCAACTTACTGATATTCTTTAAATATCCTTTATTTTTTCATTTCCTTAATCTGCTTTTCTTCAATTTGTTGATTTCCTTAAGTTATCTGTTTCCTTTAATTTATTAATTTCATTTAATATTTCATATATTTCGTTTATTAATTTCATTTATTACCTGTTTATTTAATATTAATAATTTATTTTATTAATTTCGTTTAATATTTAATTTATTATTTCATTTATTCTCATTTCATTTATTTCGTTTATTAATTTCATTTATTAATTTCGTTTAATATTTAATTTATTAATTTCATTTATTCTCATTTAATTTACTATACATTTAATTTCTTTCAATTTATTGAGTTTCTTAATATAAATTATTTCCTTTTATTTTCTTCTAATTTATTAACTTTCTTAATTTTTTATTAATTCCTCCAATTTAATTTCCTTAAAATTAATAGCTCATCAAATTTAATCCCTTTTATCCTAGAAAGTATAAAATAGAAAAAAAATCCGTACTGATGGTGTAGGTTAAGGGGAAAAGTGAATTTCCTATGCAATGAATTTGTTTTTTTCCTATCGATATGTTTTCTATTTTATATCGATTTTTTTAAACTACAATCGTGTAATAAATCCCGCTTCGAACGCAAGGGGCCCGATTCGCCTGGAGACACAAATATATAGAAGCATAAAATACGTAATAACCTCAAAACTAAAAACTTTGAAGTTTTTCGAGTTTAACCCAATGAAAAGAAACATTCTTTCCAAGATAGAAATAATAAAAATCAGGGAGGCTAGGGAGCATTCTTTCCTCCTGGTTCGTTCTCCCTGAGGGTTCGCTTTCCTCGAGAAGATCGGATTTTATTTAAGTTGTTTTCCTCTTCTGTTTCTTTTGGTTTTTAAACAAAAAAATCTCTTGAAGTCTGATAGTTTCCTCTCCAAATTGTTTCGTAATCAACGAAGCAAGAAATTTTATAGCCTTTTCCTCTGACTTTTAGAGAGCTACGATCCTTTTGATACTCAAAACCATTTTCTTTTATTTACAACCGCACTACTCGCAAGTTTTTTCAAATATATTGCTATTGCGTTTTTAATGACAGTTGATTTCCAACATAAAAATAATATTTCTCATGATGGATATTTTTTATGCAGGTGTTCTGCAATTTTAGTGACAGTAAATAGGACGTGGAAATGCCAAAATCATTGCTGTTGTCTTTATATTTCGTACATTTTGGATCTAATCACTTTCATTTGACCTTTCTGGTCTTTCCAAAATGTTTACTTCTAAGTACGCCATCTTAAAATACCACGTAGTATAAATATCAATTCAAAGTACATGTATACATATTTAGCCATTGTCTAGCGATTGTTGGATGAAGGGCTCTCCATGCTGTTGCATTTTAAGCAATCCTTTTTTATATCAGCCTGTTGTATTGGTTATTGATATCCAATCAGAAAGAAATTTATGTTTAATATCACGAGGTTACACTGGGGAGGGGGGGTTGATGGGGGCTCTCTTATCTCATTATGATGCAAATTTGTTATGTACGTATGAATATCTAGAGCTATAGCTCTAACTTCCTTATGAATTTTTCGTATACGCCAATGCCGAACACGCTAATAGTTAGTAAAAATAGGTGAAATAGGTTAGGCCTGTAGCGAAATGTTTCACTCCACCCCCTGCAAGATTAAAAAGTCTGTGCTTTTTATTTACGAATAAATATTTTATTTGAATTATCAATAGGAAAGACGAAAGGCGAGGGTTAAAAAAAAAATAAATCTCTCCAACCCATTCAAGATTTTTTGTTTCAAAAATTCCAAGTGATTGGTTGATTGTATTTTATGGCGCAAGGACAACATGGGTCATTCTGAGCCAAGGACTTCCAAGTGGAGTATAATCATTAGAACGAAACTTGGATGACACATGCGGATGGACGTAAAGGAAAATGAAGAGAAGCGGTCCATGGTTTTTGAAATAGCAACATGACATGTAATGGCCTTAGTTATTATGCATGCATGCCTCGTGGGGATTCCTTATATCGTGCATGTGGCTATTAACATTTTCTTGTTTTAAGTTAAGATGCATCTAACTTGTGAGTTAATATATAAGTTATATACATAATTATATATATAAGCTGTATATATTTATATAAGCAGTATGCATAATTACAGAAGTTGTATACATACTCATATATATAAGGTGTATACATAGTCATACAAGCTGTATACCTAATTACACAAGTTGCATACTCATATATAAGGTGTATACAAGCTGTATGCATAATTATACAAGCCGTATACATATAGTTTACATATATACTGTATTTAAACGTTTATAAAATCTTCACGAAAGTGACAAAACATCGTCTGCAGAAAGAATTCGACACAGCTCAACGAAGAAAATAAGCTGGATTTCGAAGTGGATACAATACAGTGGACCATATTCAAGTATTAAGAGAACTGAGTGAAAGAACAAAAGAATATGAACTTCCATTGTGTCTGCCATTTATTGACTATGAGAAGGCCTTTGACACTATCCAAACTAAAGCAGTTATCGAATCTTTGAAATCAAGAGATAACGATCAGGCGTGTATTGATATGGTTAACCATGTGTGTGTAAAAATGCAGGTGCGAAATTTCGTTACGCAATGGTACCAAAAATATCTATCAAAATTGGTAAAGATGTGAAGCAGGGAGACACCATTTCCCCAAATCTCTTTATCTCAGCCTTGCAGGTGATTTTTCAGTTTGGAGAGTGAAATAACAAGTGAATAAATATAAGTGGTGAATATTTAAATCTTCTGTGGTTTGCGGACGGCGTCATTTTTTCAAGGACCCATCAGAACTCCAAGACCTGTTACAGGAGCTTTAAACTAGAAGTAAAAATGTTGGACTCAAGATAAATCTATAAAAAAAATAAAATCATTTTTAATAATTTCATATAGAAAGCAAAAATTAGAGGTTGACGACATTGAGCTAGAAATTGCTTACTCGTGTATTTACCTTGGTCAACTGATTTTAGTGGATGGTAACATTATAAAAAACTGCATAGACATATTAAACTTGGCGGGAGTGCATTCGGAAGAAACAGTTTTATCCTGAAGAGAAAACTCCCTGCGTGTCTAAAAAAAAAACTATGGATTAGAGATATGGAGTCTAGCAAATGCAGCAATACAGAAGTGACAGACAACCCAAAGAAGCATCAAGAAGTGCATTCTTGAGATAACTACGAGGAATCTAAAAAGAAAAATTAAGTAAAAGAGCAAACAAAAGTAGAGGATATTGTCAAAGTAAGAAAGCTGAAACTACGGTGGGCTGTGCATATCGCAAGAAGAACTTACCAACAATGGACAACTGAAATTCTCAACTGAATTCCAAAAGACTATCGAAGACCTAGGTAACGTCCTCAAACTAAATTGGTGGATGAAATAAAAAACATGTTGGGCTGACATAGAAGCGAATTGCTCAGGACAGACTTGTATGGAAAGCATTTGGAGAGACAGACCTCCATCCAGAAGTAGATAGATACTTGTTTAATATGATACATTGTGTGTAAGTTGTAAGTTAATATACAATACGAAATTTTATATTATCTATAATTATATTTCCTTCCATATACTGAAAGTTTAGAATTTTTGCAGATTTCCTTTTAATTTTACATACTTCTATATCCAAGTAGTACTGCACTAACATATTCCGAAAATATTTTTAAAAAATAACCCTCTCTTTCTCCCGGAGAAAAAAAATTACAAAAGACCACTCCTCTTGCAACTTTAAATTTCTCTCCTTTTTGTTTTTTATTAACACATTTAATAAAAGAAAAACTGCATTCAAGAAGTTTTTTTAAAATAAGGGAAAAAAACTTTTATATGGAAAGTACGAAAACGTGAATTAAAAACCACTAATGATTTTTTTTTCTGAAGTGCAAATTATTTAATCATCCATCAAAAGCCGTCAATTCCAGCCTGATACATGGAGATCATAAGAAAAAAACAATAAATATTATTCTCAAATTTCGCCACAAAATTTTTTGTAAAAAAATTCATCAAATATTTTCCATCATTTTACAAAAACGATTAACTCGAATTGTATTAAGGTTACACAAGGCTTTCGTCGTATTGTGTTAAATATTTTTTTGCATAGTTTTTCTCAATGGTGATTAGCTGGGGATAGTTGAATGCGATTTCCAACTATCTGAGATCGTTTTTACACAAAAACATCTCATTTATACACGAAACAATAGATAGATGGACAATAGATTTTATTCGTATTTATCTTCTTTTTTTTTCTTTTTGCATAAGTACAATTATGCAGGAATTTTATTTAGATTTCTCCATATGAATCCCTACCGCTATTGATTTTGTAGCAAATAGTATTCTT
>QLNU02015359.1:77460960-77473948 GCA_006491805.2 Dysdera silvatica | reverse complement strand
GTTTATATTTCTTATTTATATTTTAACATACGTATTATATAATAATACACATATTTAAAATGGTACGTATTTTTATATTATTCATTCTATGACATTTCTTTCGTTTATTTCGAATCATAGTTTATAATACTATAGATAAGGCTATCGCAAACCTACCTGATTTGGGGGCATATGTCAAAATAGACCAGGGTTTAAACTATGGTCGCTTTTTTCGCAAAATGCAACGAATTAATCTAAAATGCGAGAAAGAAAATTGTGTCCATCACAAAATAGCGACAGTTGTTTAATGTCCTATCAACAAACTGACTTTTTTAAATAACTTTGATTTATGTTTTATTGTTATTTTTTGAAACCTTAAAGTATGTTTCTTATAGTAACCCTTATAGTAATTCAAAGCATGGTTGATGTAAGCAATTTTATTGATAAGATTTTTTGAGCAACGAAAGCAACTAATCTTTTTTAGCATTCTGCTACAATATTTTTTCCCATTTTAGCATTTTTGCGACAGCATTTTTTGAGCCAGCTTAAACCACGAGATGGACATGAACGCAATGAACAATGACATGAACATAATGCCAGCGTTGCAAGCACTAATTGATCATATAATTTTTCTTTTGCACTTTGTTTTATTCACTCATTCCAACTTGCCTAAATTTTTTTAATAGTTTCTGATATTAATAGTATTGCCATTGTATGACTATTACCGCAAAGGACTGCAAACACCGTTTGGTGAGCATTTGCGACAAGTCGTTAGAAACTGGCAACCCTACACTTCGGCTTCAGGTGGAGTATTATCGTATTTTCAAACCTTGGCGACAATGATTCCCCAGAGCGACGGAAAACTCTCCTTTCATCCCTACCCATCTCTCTTGACTTTCCAGACCCCTGGCCGCCTTCTTTTTTTAGCTAACATTTTCTGCCTTGTTTGTGGCTAGAATACCGAGAAGGTATTTCCTAGGGAAAAGGCGGGAAAAGGAGACCCATTTTCCCTCGCTTTTGTTAAATTTTTTCCCTATAACAAAGAAAGAGACTTGACATAAGAGGTATTTCTGACAAAATCTGTCAAGATTCCCCCCTTTCTTTTCGGGATGCGTTTTATTTCATTTTTTATTTATCCCCCTAAGCGTAAGGCCTCATACAAAGACAGGGTACAAGGTATTTTTTTTTTATATATATTTTTTCACTCCTCCTTTTCGTGTGTGTCTACAATGGAACATTCGTGCGGCGACTTGTTAAATGTTTGAATACAAAAAAACAGGGGGGAAGGGGACCGACTAAATATTTAAAAGCGCGTTTCGTGCTACCCACTTTCTTCTCTCTTAGCTACATGAGCCTGTTATTATGGGACTATTAAATTTTTTATGCTTGACCCCAACCTAATGCAAGATGCAGAGAACTCCTATAATAATAAATATATTCTGAGTCTGAGTGGAAAGTTCAATATTTATTTTGTAACGATTTCCACTTCCATAATAAATAGGGCAGATCTTTACTTTACTGTGATGCTGTTTACCTGTTTTGGGTGAAATTTATGACATATTTGATAATGCAAAATAAAACAGCGTGTAGGTATTTACAAAACTAGTTATTTTGATTGCGAATACCTCTGTCAAAATATAGTTTGGGTACTAAGGAGCAGTCAAAAACAATGATTTTAAGTGGCCCCAATTCCCGATTTAGTACAACGATAGAGATAAAAACATTTAGGAGAAAATATTCCTTACACAGTATTCGGAAGAAAAATGTTCCTTACACAGTGCTCAATAATAAATGTTTCCTATAAATTATTCAAAAGAAAATATTTTCTACGAAGTATTGAGAAGAAAATATTCCCTACAAAGTATCTAGGAGAAAATATTTTCTATAAAGGATTCAGACAACAACGTACAAAGGTTAACCAGGGCTTACCATAACTAGTAAAATTTGACACTGGTCGGAATATACGAAATACAAATGAAGAAGGTAAAAGATATTTACCGTCTGCAAAAATATTCGCAACGTTTCGAGAACTACTGTTCCCTTCATCAAGCGAAAGTGTCAAGGAAGTGTAGGTGTTCGGTATTTATACCCCAACTTTGGTTTTCCCCAAAGCTATCCCGCACTCGGGTTTTCCCCCCTGTCTGAAACTGGTTTTCCCCCATCTCCTAGCAAAAATGCGGTAAGGTTCAGGCATCGATTTTGCGATGTTCATCGCCTTACTTCGCATTCGAAAAGTCTCCCAAGACTCCAGAAAAAGTCTACAATAGCGAGAAGTTACATTTTTATGAAGAACTTTTGTACTTTTCCAATCAGGAACATGACCTTTCTCCCAGGCATGTTCTGCCAGAATATTAGTCATCTCACCTTTCTCCACAGCATGATGATCTTCATTTTTACGAGTACAAACAGTTCTTCCCGTCTCGCCAGTGTATACTTTTTCGCAGTCTTTGCAGGGTATCTGGTAAATTGTTCCAGTCAATTCATCCATTGGAACTCGATCTTTCACTCTCACCAACAGGTCACGTAAAGTCACTTTACGTGACCTGTTAAATGGAGAAAATATTTTCTATAGGATATTCAGGAGAAATTATTTCCTATAAAGTATTCAGGAGAATTTATTCCCTATAAATAAATTTAAAAATATATTTTTTTATGAATTATTTAAGTGTAAATATTCCTTACAAAAATATTCAGGAGTAAACATCACTTGCAAAATCTTCAAGAGTAAATATTCTCTTTAAATTATTCAGAAGACACTATTTCTTACGAAGTATTCAGGAGAAAATGGGTCCTACGCAGTATTCAGAAAAAATATTTCTTACAAAGTAATTTAGGAGAAAACATTTTCTACATATTATTCACAGAAATGTATTGCACTAGAAAATATTTGGCACGAAGTATTCAAGTGTAAATACTCTCTACACAATAGTTGTGAGAAAATATTCCTCACAAAGTATTTACGAAAAAGCATTAGATGGAAAGCATTCAAGTGGATAACACGCTACACGAAAATTTTTGCCATACTTTTTTTTTAAAGTTGTGAAATTTACTTTGATTTCTTAAGTACTTTTGCTTTTCTGCTGTTTTAAAGCACACTTGACTCACTGGCGTACGCAGGGGGTGTTGATAGGGGTTGTAACCCCCATTGCAATAAAATTTTGTATATTTAGCATAGGACTATGCGAGTTGTAGCTCTGTAAACCCTCCTTTGAGCCTGCAACTCCCCCTTATGAACTTTCTGCGTATGCCTATGGATTATCGTATGAACTGCAATCGTCCTTGTTTTCCCAACCCACCTTGATTTCTTTTGTTCTACCTACATTGTCTCAAATCATTAGGACTACAACCCTAAAGTTTCTAGGCTCAAATCCAACCTGTGGACATGGTTGTCTTTTTTTTTTCTTCTAAATCTTATGAATAAAAAAGACTGGAATTTCAGTAACACTAGATATATCGTAATAGCGTTTCGATCATTTCCTTAACACATTGTTCTTTGGTATGAAGCAATAATTATTGTATCGTAGGCGGCTCCACTTTTACGATCAATTTGAATTCTCAACGATGCAGTTGTTAAGCTTTCTTAACGGACATATTGAACTGTCAAGAAGTTAATTCGCATTTCAATGCTTTAAATTCGGAAGCAGATTCGCACCGTAAAAGATGATAAAACCTTTGCAAAAAATACAAGTATTTTGCTCAGAAAAACGCCGTAAGCCAAGGGTCTTCAGCTAGTGTTGTTCCATGATCCATACATTGAGCTTTTTTTTCTTCCTAAATATTTAATCAATGATAAACTGAAATCCCGTCACCTTTGAGAATATCCAGAATTCGTGGCCATATAATTAAGGTTTTCTATTCCCCTCTATTTCACGACCATTTCTCAAACTGGAAAGTGGATTGATTCGCAGATGGCCCCAAAAAAAAGTTTCACTATAAATTAATTCCACTCCCTAAATTGCAACAAGGTAATTAGGTAACAGCGTATATTCCCTACTTTCTATTCATAACCATGATCCGAAACGCCATCAACCAACGACTAGCATTTTGCCATTGAGGGGCCATTCTGTAACAGATGCGATACTTCACAATGGCTATCACACAATAGCCGACTACAGAGGACCCCCTCCTTTCCCTGTCATACACCCATCTACTTTAGCTGTTCGCGCCCCCAATATTTTCGCACCGGCTGGAATATTGACAAAAACCCTTATCCAAGCCCCTCTTTTAAAGCCAGAGGTGTGATCGCGGAAGGAAAAAAAAGCACTTGTCAACAGAATGGTGAGGAGACAAATGACTATATTCAGGGTTACTACTTTTGGCGATCTATCACTTCTATTAAAGAACGTGTTTGACACATTAACCTCTTTTGAGAAATAGTACAAAGCAGGTCCGTGTGTAGGGTTGAAGAAAAGGGGGAGTTGGTAGAAAATTTCTCGTAAAGAATTTAATTTTACAGTCAATAAAATTGTTCAAATGGGGATTTAACTCCCCAAAATTGCTCCCTTGTGTACGTAATGTAGTACATGCATTACAAGATAATTAACTTCAACGTTGAGTTGTTGTTTTTTTTTAACAGGAGATTGTAAAGAGACTAAGGAAAACACTTATATTTATATATAAACACTGCAATTATAGTCTCCGATTTAAGTAAAATTTTCTCAGTCTTGGTCAGTGGGGTGAATTGAAGATTTTTTTGAAGGATGGTAATTATTAGCTTTCAAAAATATTATATAAGGGACCATTCAAGTATTACGTTAGCATCTTTGTGGGGCGGTTGACATTTGCTTATTTTTGCTGTCAACGGGGAGGGGGCAGTCGGAACCATGCTTACGTAAGACGCAAAAAATTATAAAATTAACACATACAGCCGCCCTAACAGAACTAAAATACTTGAATGCATGACATACTACTAGTAGAAGTTATCAAATATAAAATAAACGCAATCGCAGTTAAATAGTTAATTAGTTAAATCAGTGACTCTCAACCTTTTTAAGCTCAAGAGCCCCTCTATGCTTCCCGTGAATATTATTAAATTATCATAAACGTATTATTTTTAATAAATGTATTTTATTAAATCCATTTCTTATATATTACACTAGTTGCTTACAACGTAAGAAATATTAACAATAAAAATGTAACAAAATACTTTCTTGTGCCAAAAAAATAGCAATTAATAGCGTGTTAAAACTTTTTTTAAACGCGATAATTTATTGTGATTACTCTCTATTTATAAATAAGCGTTTAATATTATAGCGAACTTATAAATAAATGCTCAATATTACAATAAAAATGTAAATAAGTATTATAATTTGCATCACACACGTCTTATTTCAAAAACTTGTCCCAACCAATTAGAGAACCCAAACCTTACGTAAGCATTAAGTGGGAGGTGGTCAGACATTTGCTTATTTTTTCTTACAAGGTGGAGGGGGAGTATAAAATGACCAAAAATGTGCTAACGTAATACTTGAATGGCCCCCTAAAGTGTTCACATACAAAGATTAAACGCTGTTAAAGGAGTAAATGATACAGCTCACGACGCTTTCAGGTGTATCAGAAACAGTCTCGGGACTGTCTTGCAGCAGCCACCAGGAGTCCATTAGGACTCCGGGACCTGATGAAGACCTGCCCGGTCCGCCGGTGGTCCTGGTTATCTCTAAGAGATAAGGACCAACAATACGTTACAGCAAACTGTTGCTGTCTCTGGATTTTCGATTTTGCTGTCTGAAAGGTGACATATTTGGCCGCTTAATCTTATCAAACGTAACTAAAGGACGAAAATTTATCGCCTTAGGCTTTAGCCTACGGGTAAATTCACCACTGATAACGTTTAATTCAAACAATAACGTTTAATCAATTTAAATAATAATGTTTAATAATTTAAATAAGAACGTTTGATTGTATAACTAATAATGTATCATAAATACTATAAATGTTAATGTAAAAAATAGGGTGCTATGTGTGTTCTATTCTTCTGTGTTTTACGGTACACGGTGTTACATATAATATACTATTTAAAAAACTTTCTACAATAAATTTGTACCATATACCAGGGATAAGATGGTAAACATTGAAATACTGATAATCCATGTTCATTTACTACATCATAAAAAAAAAGGGACAACAACAACACTTTCTTCACCAAAACCTGAGCTTATGCGAATGTAAAACTTCAATAAAAATGTAATAAATAAATTGTTCGCATTACGTTTATATGCATACATACATATGTATATAACATATAACGGTGATCCTTAAACACGAATAAATAATACAAAATTACCATTTTCTCAAAGAAAGAATTGCTGTTATGTTTATGTTTAACAATAACGAGGTTTTTTTTGTTTGTTTGTTTTTTGTAGGTTTTAACTACTTTCTCTAATACATAATCTATAGGAAAACACATTTAACACGCGGTCGAGTATATCCATAAGTTACTCAACATATAAAATATGGTTTGTAAATAAAGGGAGAGGAAAGTCAATTACAGACTCCGAGAAAATGACCCAAAAAACGATAAAATCAAATGAGATTCTTGCAAGAAAGGAGAAACTGACCGTGAAATAAGACATGATTTATGATGAGATTGAATAACCATAGTTATACGCCGGAAGAATAGCATGCAGCGAAACCCGAAATAGAATTGATTATAGGTCAGTTAGGAAATGATGAAATTGATGTAGGTCACGTGACCCAATGTCGATTTAGTTCTTTATTAGATGATCCCACGATTAAATAGGACTTCGAAAAAAAATATCTTTTCCATTTAGGGTTGAGTTGTAGAACTTTAAGGACTCGACTTGCATGCTTGCCATCAGTAAAATGTGATCCATGAAAACTACAATAATTTAACTACATACATGCAATTTAACAAATCAATTTGATTGCATGCATGCAATTTGACAAATCAATTTGATTGCATGCATACATGCAATTCAGCATTCTCTCATAATTCTTTTATTGCTTGAATTACGAAATATGAGCAGATAACATTTTATCGCATCAATACAATTTAAAGATACCAGAAGCATATAATGTAGGTATAGACGTAGAGTTATATGGGCCCATGCCCCCCCCAATAATTTGAAATAAATTGCAATTTTACACATATTGTAATGTATAAATTTGCATAACATCTGCTTGTCACCCCACCTAATAAATATGAAAATATGCCTATGAATGTAGGTGTAAGCTACAGAGTCAGTGAAAAAAAATATACAACACGGGTTGTAGTCACAAAATAGATAAAACATGGGTGAAAATTATAAAATATGTATAATGCAAACAGAAAATACAAGAATACAAACAGAAAATAAACACAACATAGATAGAAAATTCGAAATGCAATTTTGTTTTTATACATATAAACATATAAAGCTGTATCTCTGTATACCCCCCCCCCCATTATAAACCTGCAATCCCCCCTTATGAACTTCCTGAATAGGCCAATGGTATGTAGAGTGTTCAGAATAACTGCAACCATGACCGCAGCAACTCAAAACTCATGGGTGCTCAAACAACTTTCAAAAAGTTCATATTATTAGGCGTTAAAGAGCACAGTGTGTTCGATATTTAGTAAGTAAGGCTTAAACCTCTGAGCCACTTTTCTTACGTCACTGGCTCCAACAAAATTGGAAAATACAAGAAGAATATAACAAATACAACATTCAGAATATAAATACAATATAGATAAAAGATAGAAAATGAATTCAACTCGGATGAAAATCACATGCTAAGTGCAATACAGATTAAAAGCAGCAGATGGATGCAACAGGGATTAAAAGCCCGATTCTGAATAGGCAATCATTTCTAAATAACCGTGATCCTTCTACCAAAGATTTAAACTTCGTTGAAGCAAGACTAAACTTAATTCCTGTGAACAAAACAAATTTTACAGAAGCTGAGCGAAGAGCAATAGCTCTTGAAACTATCTTTGATAGATATCCAACCGATTCTTGGCTGAACTCCTGGTACACTGACAGTTCGTCCGGAGACGATAAAGGAAATCTTGGGGCTGGAATTTATCCCAAATACTTTTCGCTACATAGTGCAGTGAGAATTTACTCTGACAACTATGCTGGGACGAAGGTTTGTTGATGCTGCTTGTTCTGAAAATAAAGTAATTATCTCAAGTGACTCGCAGACGGCCATTACTGCATTCACGTCTCAATGTTGCAATGATTTAGAGCACACTGCTATAAAGGGCCTACGAACTTTGCAGTTCATACTGACAAATCAATTACATTCCAATGAATCCTAAGCAATTGCAGTGTGTTTGGTAATGAAAAGGCAGACCAACTTGCCAAATATGGATATTCCCTGCAACAATCTTATCTCCCGTTTAAAATTTAAACAGCTCAAAGAATTATTAAATGTAGTATAAAAAAGCAATTAAAATACTGGAGGAAAATCGAGATTCTCCTTAAATACTTCCTATCAAAAAGAGCTTCCAAAATTGGTTGTATGTTTATGGCGCAAGGACAACAAAGGTCATTGTATGCCAGGATTCCAAGGAAGGTTGGAGTAGCTTGCTTCACACTGGACATGACCACCTAAAACAGTATCTCCACCGAATTAATCTAATTTACCCTTACGTTTCCTCTTGTACGAACTTGACCTAATAACAGAGAACCACCTCCTCCCACGCCCAAGTCTGCAAGATATCATGAACAATAATTCTGTGGCAAAATCCTTGTGGCATTTTTTTCAACCTGTCAGGCAGATGCTGGACCTCTAGAACCTTAATGACCGAAGAGCTAGAAAATGGCATTGGATTAAAAAAAAAAGAAGAATTGATTGGAAATGGGGATCAATGGATGAATTATGAATAAAAGATACCAAATAAATACAACTTGTATGATAAATTCATAATGAGTACAGACAGAAGATCGATGTAATAGAGGCGGCAGGTAAGAAATGGATACAATATGGATGGAAGACATGTGCTGAGTATAACATGGATTCAACAAGGTGAATATAACATGAATGGGGGAAATAGCAAATAAAAGATATAAGGTGACGATATCATGAGAGGAGAGCAGTAGGTGGGAGGAAAATATGAGTAGCGTGGAGAAAAAATAAAAGTTGAATATAACATGAAAAAAGACAAGACATGGATTTATTCAGGGAGACAAAGCATGAGGAGGGGGAAACGAAGAGAAATACCACAAGGATTGAAAAGGAAGACACATTCAATGTAGATGGAAAACGAAATGAAGATATAACTTTATGGAAAACAAAGAAGACACATTCAATGTAGATGGAAAACGAAATGAAGATATAACTTTATGGAAAACAAAGAAGAGCTACAACAGGAGTGGAAAAGAGAAGAGACATTGAAGACAGTACAGAAGAATATCGTTAAAGACATTATAGAAGAATATTATTGGAGACATTACAGAAGATTATTATTGAAGACATTACAAAAGAATGTTATTGAAGACATTACAAAAGAACGTTACGGAAGGCATTACAGAAGAACGTTACGGAAGGCATTACAGAAGAACGTTACGGAAGGCATTACAGAAGAACGTTATTGAAGGCATTACAGAAGAACGTTATTGAAGGCATTACAGAAGAACGTTATTGAAGGCATTACAGAAGAACGTTACTGAAGACATTACAGAAGAATGTTACTGAAGACATTACAGAAGAATGTTACTGAAGACATTACAGAAGAATGTTACTGAAGACATTACAGAAGATATATAAACAATAGATACAGAGAAAGACATGAGAGAACAAAATGACAGAGGAATAAATAAAAAGTACATCGTGGATGTGAAATACGGTGCAAGTTGAAATTTTGTACTATAGTCCGTTCGCAGAAAATTGACTAGTTGTACCATTAGAATTCACGGAAAGTGACATCACAAACTGGTTGATTCCCTCTACTGTAATGAACCAACCCGTTTGTGACGTCAGTCTCCGTAAATTCTAATGGTACCACTGGTCGATTTTCCACAAACGGACTATACGTATAAATGGTGGGCTCCCTGCTTTCTTTTGCATGCTCCCCAAAAAAAAAATGGCTCGAAATACGCATGCGCAAGAAGCTAAATTCCATTTGGCTTCATTTATTTTTTCATCTTCCCGAAAATGCGCCGCGGTGAAGATAATTTATTCACCAAATTTAATAGAAAAGCCAACATCCATTTACTAAGCACTTCAGTCACTTCCCAGGCTGGCTCGCGAACATAAAACAATTCATTTAACAATTTATTTTTTCCCTGCCGTTTGATTTAATGGCTGAAAAATCCCTGAGCTCATATTTTACGGTCGATTCCACTTTTGCAAATTGAGTTTGACGCTCGTGGCTTTCGAGAATAAATAACGTTTCCGAGCTTAATAAAGCGTATTCCCCCTCTTTATTACAGTTTAACGTTTTCTTCGGGGGCATTAATAAAGTGCTCATTTGCATGTGTCATTAATTTTATAGCCTCCCTCCCATGCCCATCCTTGTCTGGTCGTCGTTTAAGCGCAGCCAAATCGCTTAACAACTTTTACTTAGGCCGCCAAATCTGGTCATTAGGCAGCCTTAATAACCGCTGCTCGAGCAATCTAATTAGAAAACTCGGGTGGCCATTTTACGGCTATTTAGCGCATCTCGGACACTAAACAAAAATTGTAGAGCTTGGCGCCATTTCAAAATTTTCACGCCAAAATTAAGTTCAAAATACGATTTCCGTGGCTATTAAGGCGCTCATCTGCGAGAAAGTACACTATTAAGAAACACAGAACGTATTATTTGTGTTGCCATAGAAAGCAGCATAGTAGTCTTTACAAAGGGTAAACGTGGGGTGAGAGAGGCGCAAGGATAAATCGCGCCCCACACACCACATCTGGGCACCAACCAATTTCTATTCATCACTAATTAAAAATATAGCAAACGCAGTAACTATTTTTTTTTTTTTAATTCCATCCGTTGCTTGCAAGCAACTTTAACTCCATTTATGGATTAAGTTTTAGTATGCTAGTGGTATTTAACAGTATTTAACTAGTATTTAACACTAGAAATCATCACAAAAGAGCCCCGGTGGTGTGCTGGTAACGGGCTTACCTACCACACTAAGAAACAGTTTGAGCACAAATGGTACCCAACGCTTTTCTCTAACGATCCGTAGTCTTCGTTTCGATTCCGTAAGCAGAAGAGAATTTGGCCCTCTGGAAACTAAGTTCTGGCGCAGCAAGCCTTTAGATTTCCACGCGTCTAAAACGCACCATTAATAGCAAAAACAGAATAGAACATATATATAATAGAATAGAATGTATATATAATAGAACATACATAGAAAAGAATATAAATTGCCGGGTACAGAAGCACCAATCTGATGAAAATATTGGAAAGGTGGAAGGGTGCTGGAGGACGGAACTTCAATGTCCAGTCAACCAAAGACAAGAAAAAATATTTAATAATTTATACATTATATTTTTAATCCTCGATTGTACTTTTATCCGTTGCAAGGACAGCAAAGGTCATGCTGCACCAAAATCTACAATTTTCCGAAGCTCCCGGATCTCTACAGGGCTTGAAAACCAACTCCGGAATACAGCGAGCAGTTTCTCAATAAGCATTCTATTTTTTGGCGCCATTGGCCGTTGAACCCGGGACAACGCTACTCGAACGCCTTACCACCGCAGAGCTTCTGTGCTTATTGTCTAATTTTGGGGCCTCTGCCCAGGCTGTATCTGTGAAAATCTTCTATTTTCGGCGGAGGGGGCGCCAATCCGTGCCAGTCCGCCCGGGTTTAAAATCAACCTTGAGCCGCCCCTGCCTCTTAAAATTGGCGCCTCTAATCGGATATATGAATCCCTTTTGAGAGGGGTGTTTTCACATTATTCGATGCTTTCACTAGAGCTGAATTCAGGCTCATTTTTTGAAGTCCGAACTCAATAATTTGCAATTTTAGCCCGTCCGAGCCCGAAATACTTCATGGGAATGTGAGCCCGAGGTTTTAAATAGAAATTTAACCCCTTGCGGTAGTTGCGGTAGCTGCTAATATCTATTTCACACACGCGTTTTAAATACTTAAACCTTCAAGGTAATACGTATATCTTTCTAGAAGAGTTCATATGACAAAAAAGGTACATCTTCTCAGCTCAGTGGATTCATGGTTTTGTCCTGCACTTCTTCCCAAGCAGGCGAATTATAACCTTCACATGACCCTAGGTGTTCACTGCCGGGTTTACGTACAGATATACTCGCCATATTTCATTTCACGTAACTTTGTACGTAACCCCCTTTTTTCAGTGCTACAGTCCCTGAAGAACCTGGGCCTCTTTAAAGATCACCGCCATAACGTATTGCCAAATAATGGTTAACACACAAAGCCACCCGGGCATGCGCTGATCATTATTTGGCAATTATGTTAGCCCTGAGAAAGGTAATATCTTATAACTTTGCATATACGGAAAAAGGAGCTTCGTTCCCGTCCTCGATGACTTAGCTGTTAAGGCGCTCCGGGTTCAACGGAGGGACCCTGGTTCGAATCTAGTTCAGGGACAATATCCATTTTTGTCCTATAACAAAAAAGCTCTAAAATTACGACTGACGTGATACGCTGCTCAAAAATAATGGATAAATAATGCACAATACTCTCGCAGTTTAATTTTAACTGCGACAGCATTTTGTTTTATTTATCTACTAAAGCTCTAATTTGATCTAAAGAAACGTCGATGTCGGAATTATTACGTGTTGAATGTTATTGTTTACACTTTTCCCCGTCTCCGGTGGACTCACATGGCCGCACGTGCGGACTCTTCCATTCAGCCCTCCCTTGTATTTCTTCAAATTGGCGTGCCCCATTTTTTTTTCCAACCAGCAATGAATACACGAATCCCTCTAATTTTCGATTGTCTTCAGGCGATATTATTATTCATGCTTTATTTTTCAACTAACCACGAGCGCTTACAACATTGAAATAATAAATATGTCACATACCCGCAATGAAAGTGACACTACTCCGTGAGTGTAAATTCCACAGGAGAGGAAAAGAATGTTTCACTACAT
>QLNU02015359.1:77433264-77460860 GCA_006491805.2 Dysdera silvatica | reverse complement strand
GATTTCGAAGTTGATTCAGTACAGTGGACCATATTCAAGTATTAAGAGAATTAATTGAAAGAACACATGAATATGAACTTCCATTGTGTGTGGCATTTATTGACTATGAGAAGGCCTTTGACTCTATTAAAACATCAGCAGTCATCAACTCTTTAAGATCAGCAGACATCGAGGAAGTGTACATTGACATGGTGAAACGTGTGTATAAAAATGCAAGTGCAAAATTTCGGTTACATAAAGATACCGAAGCTATCAAAATTGGTAAAGGTGTGAGGCAGGGAGATACCATTTCTCCAAAACTTTTTACTTCAGCTTTACAGATGATTTTTCAGCATGTAAATCGGTATAACGAGGGAATAAAAATAAATGGTGAATATTTAAATCATTTGCGGTTCGCTGATGACATTGTTATTTTTTCAAGAAACCCATCAGAACTCCAAGACATGGTACAGGAGCTCTCAACTAGAAGTAAAGAAGTTGGACTGAAGATGAACCTACAAAAAACTAAGATCATGTTCAATAATTTTGTAGAGGAAACAAAAATACAAGTTGACAACACTGAGCTAGAAATTGCTGATTCATATATTTACCTTGGCCAGCTGATTTCAATGGATGGCAACATTATGAAAGAACTCAACAGACGTATTAAACTTGGCTGGAGTGCATTTGGAAGAAACAGTTTTATCCTGAAGGGGAAATTGCCTTTATGTCTAAAAAGAAAGGTCTTCAACCAGTGTGTATTGCCAGTCCTCTCTTATGGATCAGAGACATGGAGTCTAACAGTTGGAGCAATACGAAAGTTACAGACAACACAAAGGAGCATGGAGAGGTGCATGCTTGGAATAACTAGGAGAGATCGGAAAAGGAACACTTGGGTGAGAGAGCAAACTAGAGTGGAGGACATCATTGTTAAAGTAAAAGGGCTGAAATGGCGATGGGCTGGGCATATTGCAAGAAGAACTGATCAACGATGGACAACAGAAATTCTGAACTGGATTCCAAGAGACCACCGAAGACCTAGAAAACGTCCTCAAACTAGATGGGTGGATGAAATAAGAAAAGAGGTTGGGGTGACGTGGAAACGAATGGCCCAGGATAGACTTGTGTGGAAAGCATTTGGAGAGACCTTCATCCAGCAGTGGATAGATAATGGTTGAATATGATGATGATGATGAATTTAATTTTGCATTTAATGCGGTTTTTTTTTGTGGGGGGCGTGGATCTTTTGGTTATTATAAAAGTGGATTGCGGCTTGAAAAAGGTTGGGAACCACTGCTTTAGTTTCTTCCAGTTATTTGTTTGTGTACTTTCGATATATAAAGGCTCACCCATGCTGTCCCCACAATTTTTCCTTATTTCTGAAAGAAATCTAAAATTTTTTTTATCTCAAACAGCTGTAAGCGGACCGGATTAACACTGGTCGCGGGCCGCGGACCGTATGTTGGACAATCCTGGTATAAAGGAAGGCTAGTAATATAACAACATTTACCTAAACTATTTAACAGTCCAAAACTAAAACTTTTCCTGGTGAGGGCCAACGAAACCGCCCCACGAAGTAACATCCTGGACCCGCCATTGGCTCTTGCGCCATAAAAATCCAAACAAACCAACCATTGCTGTAGATTCTGTTATAACGATTTCACTCACGACACGGTTACGTATTACTTGTTGCTGTGACATGGTTGTGATTTGGCTTGTGACATGGTTGTCTAGTACTTGCTACTGTAGAGATACAAAGTTATGCAAGAAAATGTAATCCTTAAAAAAAAAAAACTAACGAAAAATTTTAGACACAACGCATGTCTGCATGCTATAAATACGGAACAAGCAAGACAATATGCGGACAAGCAAGACAATATGCGGACAAGCAAGACAATATGCGGACAAGCAAGACAACATGCGGACAAGCAAGACAACATGCGGACAAGCAAGACAACATGCAGACAAGCAAGACAACATGCAGACAAGCAAGACAACATGCGGACAAGCAAGACAACATGCGGACAAGCAAGACAACATGCGAACAAGCAAGACAATATGTGCGCGCGTCTGCCCCAGTAGAAGCATACAAACAATATTGTCAATATATTAGATTAAGACAATGTACAGCCATCTGTCATATGACGTGTAAACTTTTCTTTCTGCGCAATTCATTTGAAGAAAATTCGCATGAGTTGAAACGTCAGGTGCTATATACACGCCAACATGGTAAACGCACTCAAAATCGTCCGATTATAATATATTTCGTGTTTCATTCTACAATTATTAACGGCATTATAAAAATTATAATTTATTGTTATAACGTAAGAACATTCGAAATGCACTTTTGTCGCTAAATTTTGACTCCAGGCGATGGTAACGCAAAACGAAAATCATTTTTCTTTGATTAATATTCTCACTCTTTGATAAAATTATTTGATTTAGCCAATAAATTAAAATAGAAATATGGTAATCTTTTGAAGAAAACTATTCAATGAAAAAATAAAAAATGTGTTTTACAATTCTTGGGAAATACAAAATATATTTAAACTCCATTCTCTGACTTGGTTTTTTGTTTTCAGGTAATGAAATAAACATCCCTTGCTTTTTCCCCTATTTACAAGCTCGCGGATTTGGGGAAAAAGCAAAAAATGGCGCTAGCAAATGTACATCAAGCATTTCAATATTTGAAATTTATTTTCCCTTTTTTCTTTACTCCCTCATCGCCATATATTTAATATATTCGAGGTACCGAAAGGGGGAAAAAATGATACACGAGGGAAATTTTTCTCCAGATTCATTTATTCTTCGGAATTTAGACGCGCTCTCGTTTTTCTTGGTCCCGTGTAAATGCGTTTTGATTACATTCGGAGAAAAGAAAAATTATTTATGCACTTTTGCATAAAATATACGAACGAGTAAGAAATGGGGAAAAAACGAGCGAAAGTTCCCGAAATAAAAAGTTGGAACAAAAAACGTTTCAATCTGGCAACGTACTAAAATATCCCTAGAGAAAAATACGGTTACAATAAATTCCCCGTTTTTTTATTCCTTCTACGACGACAAAATTCATCTTCCTCTTCCTAATAAAAAAAATCGAATAGAAGAAACATTCTTTTGTAAAAATCGCCGAAACAGGTTTTTGAGATTATAAAGAATTACGGTACCTTTGCTAAAAAATAGAAGGATTTTGAAATTAATTAATTTTCCCTTTTTTTCTTGCCTGTTTTGAAATTAAAACGCGTCTTTTTTCCCCCTAAATATGTTTTTAATTAGTCTTTTTATTACGGCAGATGATAACTAAAAAAAGCTGGAAAGACAACAAAATCACGATCTAATTTCGAAGGCGAATTACTCATTAATTTGCGAGCGAATACATTTTTGACTTGATTAACTTTGTGCCAAAAAAAAAAGATTAAAAAAAAAGATAAATAACTTTCTGTTCATTAATTTATTTTGTCGAAATTAATAGGCATATCAGCGGCAGTAATTATCGCACAAAAAACTATTTTTCCTTGTTGCCATATGAAAAAAAAGGAAGGCTTTTTCTTGTTTATACTTTCAGGTTACGAAACATTTTTTCCCCTACAAGATTGTCTGCTATTCCGCACTTGGTTTTATTATTTCGCTTTTTGTTTTTTCTAATAACATAAACCTAAAATAAACATTACAATAGAATTTTATTTTAATTTTTTAATTTTTGTTTCAATATTTTACGCGTGTTTTCAAAAATTAAACTTCCTCTTCGAAGAATGTCCTTTATTTCTAGTTTTACAAACTAGAAATAAAGGACAAACAAAAATTTATTTTATAAAGAACGTAACCCACTGTGATAGTTCAAGCATTTTTCATCAATTAATTTATTAAATATGTATTTTCAGTACCTGCTTATTTTTTATTCTTAAACGGAATAAAAAATTTAGTGACAACGTTGTCCTTCATGATTTTATTACAATTTTTCTTTTGCTTTGTTTTAATTTAAAAAATCAAATTTGGATTTTATAACTTTTTCCAGGCCCTCAGTCCGATTCCGATAAAAAATCGTTATCAAAACTCACAAAAAAATCTTTGATCTCAGGAAACACTGAAATAGAGGAATGAAAACACTTCAGTATCTGATTAATATATATAGACGATAAAATGTAAGATATTATTACCCTTCACAGGGATAACACAATTGCCAAATAATAATAATAATACTTTTATTTTCCGAACTTCAAAAACATTTAGAAAAACTATTATTACAGAACTTGGCCCTCTTTTACAATACGGTACCCACTTCCATTTTAGCGAATGTTTACTTCCATTATTTTTTCACTTGGATTCCGATTTTCTCCAGCTATCAGGTTTTGTTTTGGTTTTTTTTTTGGTTTTCTAATTTGAATTCAACTGCTGTTTTTTCTCTGAATTAATCAATCTTTTTTCCTATTATTTTAATAAGTTTCTTTTTATTGCTTTTGATCGAAAAGAATATCCAGAGCTGCCAAGCCCCGCCTTGATAGACCGTGTGGTGGCGCCCTGCACTCTTTCGTTTACGTAAACATATTACTAATACTGAGATGCGAGAGTTTTTACGGAGATCAATTGAAAAAAGCGTCACTTTTTTCGTCACACATTTTTTCATTACGCCTTAATAAAGGTAGGAGGCTGTTATTGCCACTTTATTGTAGTTGTATCAATAATATAATTATTAGCGGGTTTCAATAGATATTGAACCCGCTATTGCTTTTGGTTTTTCTGTCTATGGTCAATAAAAAGGGTAAGGTAAAGATTTTCCGTAAATGCAATAATGATGGTGGCCCGGGCTTAAATTGGGCAGGAGCCTGGCTCCGGTACTTCTTCATTTTTGGCGATTATTTAAATATTAGCCAGAACCCCTAAATAGACGCTGTCATGAAAAAGTAATAAATTTGAGATTAAGGTCAAGCATTTTGTTGTCCAGAAAAATGGACATAAACAATTGATATGATTTATCGATTCTTTTGCAGCCATTCAATTTTTTAATCGATTTATCATAATATTAGGGCTCCTGCACTTTTTTTTTGTTAGAAATTAAGCCCTGATGGTGGCTATTGTTAACGTTGAAAACCTACAGAGTTACTTGAGAATTAGAGAGTTGTGAATTAGAGAGTGGCGAATTAGAGAGTGGCGAATTAGAGAATGGCGAATTAGAGTGACGAATTAGTCGCAAATTATAAAGTGATAGATTAAAGAGTGATGGAGTATAGAATGGCGGATCGGAGCGAAGGATTAGCGTGGCCAATTAGAGAGTGGCGGATCAGCGAATTGCGGTTTAGAGAGTTACGGATTAATGAGTGGTGAATTAGAGAATGGGGATTAGAGGGTGGCGAATTAGAGAATCTCTAATTAGTGAGTGACGGATTAGCGTGTTTCGGATTATAGAGTTGTGAATTAGCGAGTTTCGGATTAGCTAGTTGCGTATTAGAGAGTGGGGGTTTAGAGGGTGGCGAATTAACGACTACCGGATTGGCAAGTTTCGGATTATCGAGTTTCTGGTTATAGAATTACGGATTAATGAGTTACGAATTATTTAATTGCTGTTTAGAGAGTTGTGGATTATGGAGTTACGGAATATCGAGTTATGGATTTGCGAGTGGGGGATCAGAGGGTGGTGAATTAAAGAGTATCGGTTTAGAGAGTGTCGGATTGGAGAGTTTGATTAGCTAGTTTCTGATTAGCTAGTTTTAGATAAGCGAGTTGCGGATTAGAGAGTTGCGGATTAATGTTAATTGAACCCCGCTAAATTTAAATATCGACCTTAGGTGATTTTCTTTCACTTGCTTGTTTGTGTTAAAACCAATGAAAAATGTTTGTTGCCACTATATTCTGGTGGAATCAATAATAGCTAAACGAAGAAATGTTAGTTGTGATTAATTCTTTACTTTTTAATTTTGGTTATCATGGTAACCCGAAAGGCACGAAATGCCAGAGGGTGCTTTTTCTCTTATTCATTCAAGTTTTGACGGGTACGCACGTAGTTTTTCTATTCCGCTTAAATTCAAATATTATTCTTTATTAAACAATGACAAAACTGCAAAAAAAATTTATTTAATAATTTAAACTTTAATGTTATTGAGTACATTTTCAAAGTTTGAATATTCAGTAACATTGAAACTTTTTTTATTATTTTTCACTAAAAACGACAACTGAGCTAGCCTCCGAAAAGGCTATTCTCGCTGATGCATCGCGAAGCGGGTTCTGCGTTACGACAGAGATTTTGAGGAAAATTAAATCTGAAATAGAAAAAATCGAAATTGTATTTGCATTTAGGAAAAAAAGTAGGAGAGAATCAAGATTAGGGTAGGAGAAAAATGTAGGTAAGGAAACACTCGACAAAACCTTAAACGGAAGGAAGTTTGTGGTTTTACGGCTCAAAGACTACAATGGTCATGCTGCGCCGGGACCTACTGTTTTCCGAGGAATCCGAACCTCTTAAGGCCTAGGGAACCAAACCCCGGACTACAGTGAGCAGTGCGATCTTTATGAGATCTCTGAGTAAGCGTTCTTTGCACTGCTGGGAGTCGAACCCGGATTAGCCGCGCAATAGGCGAACGCGTTACCACACTGCGCCACCGCAGGGCCCTTAAACGGAAGCGGGTACCGTATTGTAAAAGAGCACCCAGGATTTTTTAACGTTAGAACAAACTACTATCCTTTCCTTTTTTAAAAATTGTAAATTTCTTATCTTGAAATTTCAATTTCAATTCCTAAACCAAAGTTACTTAAATAAAATGTATCCCCTGGCAAGTTTTTCAACATTTCCAACAAGGCGGACACACATAGTAACACGTTTAGTGCGTCTGTCATATTGGAAAAATAAAAAAATCGAAGTACATTGAAAACGATGAGCATTCAAATATTTAAAAAATATATTTTGGGAGAGGTAGCCGCAAAACGTAGTTTCCACGGAAAAAAAATTGCAAAGTTAATTTCTTTTAGTGTTTTACTTAAGTGACAGAAGGGTGCGGGTAAGTCGCTGCTGTGACATTGGACAAAATTCGCGGTCCTTTCAGTAAGAACGTCTTGATATCGCTCGGGGTTGCAGCAGCTTTGTGGTTGTTTTAAATCACAGTTAATAAAACGAGAATAAAATATTAAAATATAACACGCCGAAAACAAAACATACCAAAAAGAAAAATGGACGCATATTAAATTGCAATATCGGCGGTATATTAAAAAAAAATGTTACGACTTCCAAGGAAGATCAGTTCAAACAACTGATTTTCAAACCGAATTTTGACTCGAATTTACTTTTCGAAACGATGTTTTTCCCTTGCTTTCGCATCAAATTCGTGTTGTATGTGTTTTTGGTGTAGTTTGTTGAGTTCCTTTTTTGAAAAATAAATTGCCTTTTTTAATTTAAAATCTTACTTTTCCAACAACCACTGAATGAGTCTCAACCAGAAACAAGGGGCCACAAACGCGAAAAAACAAAACCACTTTCCAACATGGCCGATGCCACACGGAGTCTGAAAAAAGTCAAGGGTTGCGTTTTGTAAAGTATTACCCTAATTTTTTCTCTCTGTTAAATCATTAACAAGAAAAATAATAGGAAAAACTTCATTATCGTTATTCGTTCTTTAAGCACTTACGATAAAATTCTTGCCACCTCTATCTTATGCACTATTAAATTTCATATTCCCTTTTCTGCTGCAAATTTCTCCTGTAACTGAAACGCAACGCCATGCAAAATTTTTTATATGCTTTGTACTTAGCTTTAGAAAAATTCTTCAGAATATACACTTTTCCAGATACACACAAAACACTACAAACAAATACGCTTACTTCTGTATCCGCGTCAATTGTATGAGGAAAAAATAATGGCTAAATGGTGTTTAAAAATGCTAGGAACAACTTGTGAGGCTCGTCTTTAAAGCGACACAATTAAGCCGTTCTTTTTTATATCTTTTATCCACCAGTACCCTTTTAAATAGCCAGAAATAAAAAAAAAGTACAAACTTACGTTATCGATATACCGCCTTTTTTTTTTTTTTTTAAATCATTTCGTTTTCAATTCACCTTTTGAAAATTCATGCTAAATCCTTAGTAATCCTCTTATGCACTAATGAATCACACATTTCTTATTTTTCAGCTTCAAATCATGAAAAAATATATCTATTTAATTTCGTGCTTATTTGTTCAAACAAAAAACACCACCACGCAAAAATTTCCATGTGCTATACGTTCTTAGCTTTGAAGAAACATTTTAAAATAGGCAACACTTCCCAAAGAGGGAAAACAGTGACAAGCACGTTTCAAAGAGGAAAGTATCATGGTTGCCACAAACTCAGAGTGCTGGAATACCACATTTGGCAGACAAGCTCCAAGTCGCCAAGGGATGCGTTTTGTAAAATTTCACCAGAAAATGTTTGCTTGCGTTATACATACATTTATTTCCAATAAAGTAAAAGCATCCGCAGGTAAGAAAGAAACATAATTCGGATTAGAGCGAACAATGTCAAGTTAAGGTTTTTATGAGCCTTACACAGGAATGGACACTCAAAGAATGTGGCCCTTGCACGGGCACCCATATGAATATTTTTAGTGGGGGAGGGGGAGCTGCGAAAAATGACCTCCTTCTCATAGCTGTCAAGAATTTTAGTGAATGTACAAGATTCCAAAATGCTACAAAAATAATTGATACTGCTTGACAATTAGTAATGAGCTAAAAAGTACCTTATTTTAAAATGTGACTGTAAATTTTTTTTTTTAAAGTAAATGCATAGCAGAATCGGGCAAATCAAAATTTTGAATGGCTAAGGGATGGCTCGAGCCGCCCTGCCCAGTTATATGGACGCCCATGGGCCCTTGCAATATTCAGCTAATGAATAAAGATCTTTATTTTGTAATTCATTATCAATAATAAAAATTTCTCCGATATAATGTAAATAAAAAAGATTAAAATAAAGCTTAAACTTAAATAAGAGTGGGACCCTATGAATTCTCAAGTCCGGGTTTACTTGGCCTATACGTAAATCCGACCCTTAGAGCGGCCGGAAATCGAAACTTGTGAACTTTTTGGGTTTTTTTTTTTAAATGCGTCTTAGAAAAACAGAATAGAAGATAGAGATGGGTGGTTTGAAAGAGAAAATAAAAACCAATTTCTTCTTGGCGAGAAGTCAATCCGAATGAAAAAGAGCTACGCCGAATGGTTCTCATTTTCCTAAGCCTATTAGTTTGCAAACAAATCACGCAGGTGATTCCGGATTTTATGTGAAACCAACTTTTACCCATGTGCGTGTTCGCAGGTTTAAAATTGCAAAAGTTCTTCAAACGTGTATTGATTGTCCAAGCACGAAAGACCATAATAACAATAAACGGCGATCCCCCACAATAATAACAATAATTCATTATATCGTCTGTTAGCTTTTGCTTTAAAAATTGAATACAAGGGGATGGGGAAGAAAATTATAGTCTGTATAAAGGAATAAGAAATTCTAAACTACAACGATCTTTTACCGCTTGCCCATCTGCTAATAAGAAATTGTTTTGCCCATTGGCGTACGCAGGGGGGTGTTGATGGGGGTTGTAACCCCCCATTGCAATGAAATTTTGTATATTTAACATAGGAATATGTGAGTTGTAGCTCTGTACGAACACCCCTTACGAACTTTCTGCGTAGACTTATGGTCTTGCCCTTGATCTATTTAGAACCTTCTGCACATACGTTCGTTCACTTACCCACATGCTTATTTATCTACCTACTCATTCCTTACTTTTCTAATTCAATCAAACCTGCTTGCATACTCATTATCAAACTGCCTATGTACTAGTTTATTTATCCTCCTACCTACCGCTTCATCCTTGCAGTGGCACAGTAACATTTGGCTACTCCGCATGCCCGTATCCAGAAGGGGGGGTCTCGGGGACAGGTCCCCCCAAACTAAATTTTTAATGGGACTTGGCTACGGCCTTGCATGCTGTGATTGTATCGATACATGGTATAAAATATTTGAACCCCCTCCCCGAAATCAAATTCTGCTTACTGTCTTGCTACTCTGCATATAACCCAGGTTTGATTCCGGCACTTGCCCCAAGGACCATAGTTGGAAGATGGCATAGAATGGCGTAAAATCAGCTGAAATAATTCACAGAGGGGAATATACTCTGGACTAAGGGGCGCAAGATCATCTAGATATGGTGCTGCTTGCCCCACCTCTTTTTTTTTTATTTATATATATATAGATCCTCGGTGCAGAATTTGAATTCCTTGGAAATTGTGAGTCTTGGGGCAACATGACCATAGCTTACCTTGCGCCATAAAACACAAGCAAAGCATCTCCAGATTCAACCTATGGCCCACCTATGTACCCATCCATCTACCTGTCTACTTACCCACCTATCCGTTTGCTTACATATCTACTCGTCTGTCACTTCCATATAGCCTGCCTGCCTTCCTTCTCTTTTAAATTTATATTCAGCACAGCAGCAGTTGTTTATGTGAGTTTCAATAAGCAAAGGTCATGCTGCGCCGTGACCTACAGTTTTCCTAGGAATCCGACCGCCTTACATGGGCGCCGATGGCATAAAAATATTGGGAAAGACCATAGACCAGTAGAAGGCAGCTTGTTGTTAACCAGGGCCGTAGCCAGCGGCCGGCCAAGGGCCCGTCCCCACCCCACTTCCAAAATGTTTTTGCTACCAATACTTATTCATTAGCGAGGCTGTAAAAAATTCTTGCCTCCACAAAAAAATTTCTGGTTAAGGCCTTATTGTTAACAACTCTTTACAGGGATAACAGACATCCACAAAGCAGTGTTTAAAAGTGCACTTCCCACAAAATTAATATTCTAGTTACATTTCCAGTTTCATTTTCGCATACAATGCTCCTTACTAAATTTCGTATTTATTATGCTTATTGTGATGCTGTAGACAGTTCTTTTAATTTTTGTCGTTGATTATGAACTTACTGGGTCAAAAATATCCTTGAGCTCGTGATATTAAAATATAGAAACTGTAGTTGTAATGTTGTTAAAAACGTTCTGAAATTTGAAAATTGAAATTTTGAAAAAATATTGGAAATTTTAGAAAAAAAATTTGAAATTTGAAAGTTGAAATAATAACACTTCAATGGAAATGCTGCCATGAAGAAAAGAGAACTATATAATACAATCTAACGAAAGGTCTAATTAGATCAAATAAGTGACAAAGTGTATTTTTTTATTTCGTACTAAATACACTACGCCGAAAAATATAACCGCACTCCTTAGATTAAAAAAAAAGAAAGAAAGAAAAACAAAAACAATACTTCAAATTTTGAACGACGTGACCTGTTATAAAATGCGTTTGTTTGAAATTGGGGCATGAACCCTAATAAAAAACATTGTGAACGGGTCCGAAACTAAATTTTTAATGAGGGACTTGATTACTGCCTTGCATGCTGATTGTATCCTAGCTGCGGCCTTTAGACAGTTCTTTTAATTTATGTCGTTGATAATGAGCTTAGAGGGCCAAAAATTTCCTTGAGCTTGCGAAATTAAAATATAGAAACTATAGTTGTAACGTTATTAAAAACATTCCGTTTGAAAGCTGAAACAATAACATGTCAATGAAAACGCTGCCATGCAGGAAAAAGCTCTATATAATACAATCCAATAAACCATACAATTACATCAAATAAATGACAAAGTGAATTTTTTTATTTCGCGCTAAATACACAACGCCGAAAAATATAATCACACTCCTTAGATTTAAAAAATAAATAAATAATCTAAATTTTGAAAGACGTTACCTATTATAAAATTTTTGTTTGAAATTGGGGCGGACATGGAACCCTAACACCACATTGGGGGGAGGAAGGGTGCCCGCTCCTCCCCCCCCGCTAACTGCGCCCATGCCCTCTTAAGACACAGGGAACCAACCCTTGAACTACGGTATCAGTTGGTTGATAAGCGTGGGTTTTTTCTTTTGTTGTTTTTTTTTGGCACAATTGGATGTGCAACCATGGATAACCGTAAGCTAGGCGAGCGCGTTTACCACCGCACCACCACAAGGCCTTTATGGCTACGTAGAGCCCACTCGTCAGTCTACTGTGCAAAAAATCTGAAGTTGACTACAACTGGTATCAAGCGTACTCTGTTTTCCCTGCTGGTGTGTGTTCTGGGGTTTGTTACCTTAGGAGAAAAAAATTCAAATCCCTCTGTAAAATGTAGGTTGACATCCCCGTTGGATTTCATTACATAATGTAAATTGACTTTCTCCATTGACTTACATTACAAAGGTTAGTTGCTGCACATTGGCTTCTCTCATTCGTTTCATGGTATGCGTTAACCTCTCCCACTGACTTGCATTATACAACATATATTGACTTCCCCTATGGGCCGACACGGGTCACGACATCCAAAAAATATATTTTTCACTGTAAAAAATTCCAACTTTCATGATAAATGAAGGGTGTTATTCCAAGACCATGGCAAATTCTGTCCTTGACCCCCCAAATGAAAGTCTGTCTCTCTGCTTCCTAATGACTTATATTACATAAAATGTAAATTAATGCCCCCCTCATTGTCTTACATTACATAATTTTTTTTCTTTTTTCTTAGGACAGTTCTTGCAGAAGAACCCATCAAAATCGAGAACTGTGATCCGTTGGAAAACACAGAAAGAAGCCACTAAAAACAAAACGAAACGAAAACTAAATTTACTCCGTGAATTTACGAAACAACGCAAACTATCTCAGTAAGATGCCAGCCAGGAGAGAAAGATGTTTGCAAGGAAGAAAATCTGAGCCAAAATTACAAATTTGTGGCAGATTCCGGGTCGTAATGGGCACAAACTCCAACCGAAATGAGCCACAGAAACCCGGCGCCAAGCAAAACATCCGCCGCAGAAAAGCATCGTTTATAAAAACAGTATTTTTTAAACGCCAAATCAGATAACACAATTCGTCTAGACATGTTTTTCCTATCTTTTGAGGAAACTCCATCTTCTTTAGTTTAATTTTCTTTCAATCTTCAGTTTAATTGTTGCTATTTTTGGAGAGGCTATGACGAACGTTGTCCCACAAGGACAGGTCCAGTCGGCGGGCAGGCGGCGCCCTACCCAAGAATATAGAATTTACACTTATTGAAGGTGCATACACAATCTAACCTCGTAAAGACGAACACACTAAAACGAACCGTTTTCTGAAGTCCCGTCAGATTGTATAGCATACTATCCTTTCCGGATAAGACGAATTACTGTTAATACAAACATATTTTCTGTTCCCCTTGGTGTTCGTCTTAACGAGGTCTACTGTATATATTTGCACATATGGAACGTTAAATTCAAAAGTTTGAAAAATTGTATTGTTTGTGTGAGTTTTATGGCGCAATGACAGCACGTGTCTCCTTACGCCGGAACGTACGGTTTTTTGGGACTCGTTTTTCGGGACTTTTTTTTTTGCACACTCGGGATTGGGCGAAAGCGTTACCCTGTCACCAACGTAAGGCCTATTATATTTATTGTGGGTGTTCAAGCTTCACGAGCTCCTCTAAAATATATTCCGAATGCTCTTCTGCTGCCACAAGGGTTTGATAAACCCTGATCCTATCCCCAGCTTCTTTCTAATAGAAATATGCTTATAAAACCAAGTTTATAATAATCACAAAGTCGGGAATTTTAGTTTCTATAAATATGATTATAAATAGTAAAAAAAATTAAAAAAATAAGAGACTATTGTTAAAATATTTTTGCTTATTACTACACATATTTGTTTTGAATATTTTTTTTCTAAAAACTTTATAATTAAAGTGACCCATTTTTACGCTGGAATACAGGTCATGTAAAAATCTATTCTACACCTTCTTGAGGACGTCATTTTTTAGTTTAATTATGCGTCATTAACATGTTTATTTGTGAGTTTTATAGCGCAAGGACAACAAGGGTCATGCGGCGCCGGGACCTACAATTTTCCAAAAAATCAGAACGCCTTAAGGCCCAGGAACCCAACCCCCAAACTACGGTGAACAGTTTGTCAGCAGCGTTTTATCTTTTGCACAGTTGGGAGTCGAACTCGGGATAAACGAACGCGTTACCACCGCAGGGGCCATTAAATTGTCTTGACGGTAGTGCAGAATATGACACCGCTTTCTCTCTCTCTCTCCCATTGAAACCGGTCCAAAATTGCACTCGTTGCGCTTACGACGTCACAGTCTGACGTCATACATGAGCGTCTCTCTCAACGAATACCGGAAATTAAACGAATGATCATTTTTTTCGAAAATTTACTATTGCATCAATTACTGATTCAACAGTACCGGTGGCTGAATTATCTGATGTGTTTTTTTTTTTGTTTTTTTGGAATCGGAGAGGTGCCCCAAAAAGACTTATACTGGTTCATGGAATATAACTAGGGGAGAAATCCTCTGGAAACAACCTTTCCAACATAGCGGAAGGTTGTCACACCCGTTGCCATACACTTTTTGCGATGTTGCAAAAAGTTGGCGACGATGGCGTGTTATGCACTTTCACCACTGTCTTGTTTGTGAGCTTTGTGGCGCAAGGACAACAAAGGGGCTTATCTAATTGTGCGTTATTCCCGGCATGGAAAAAACTAGGCCCTGCTGTGATAACGCGTTCACTTAGCGTTGTGACGTCGTCGTGACGAAGGATTCGGTAGCGTTGGCAGCTAAGCTCGAGGCGTTTTAGTACTATTCTACTTTGATTTACACAGCTAAATATACATATAAAATATTACGAAGTTGAAAATATTTGTCGAAGAGCGGAAAATAAAAACAATTTAAAGGAGGGACTTCGATCCGCTCCTTAACGGAACAGAGGTACAATTTACCTTTCTGTGCACGCCAAGTTCTTAGGTGTTTTGTCGAGCTAAGAGAATAATGATTGATACTACTCACAGGACGTGAGAAGCAGGGTGCTATTAATCTAGACTCAGGACGAAGTCCCAAATACGCACGTTTCTACGTGCTCCCTAGTTTCGTTCTAAGTTCAGTTGAAGGAGTTACTAGGGAACGCAGTGCTGCTATTGGACGAAAAGATTTGCGCAAGCACGTAGAGGCGGATTTGCACGTGCGGTTGGACAGCTGAACATCACTCCACCGATGGTAATAAAGAAACCTAGACCGATGAGAGGCGTCGGGTCCAGGTCATTAGTGTTACCAGACTTTTAAGTTTTACGATTTCTATGGTGTCAAAAGTAGCATTTGAACAGTGGTTTATGCTTTTGGGAACGAGGCCCACGTCGTATTTGGTATCTGGTCCACTGATGACCTTTGAACTATTGTAGAAGAATTTTGGAATTTTAGGAAATGGTGAAAGATTTAAGAGAACAATCATACAATCATATGTTTTGTTAATGGAGAAGGGAAGATAGGTATTTAGTCTTATACTCTTTGAAGGGAACCTGTACAAATCCAGTTCGTTTATTTAAATTGTAGCATCGAACGCTATAGCGTGCTGTTATCGCGGGTTCGACTCCCGTTTGTACCGAAAATATAACGCCTACTGGCTAACTGATTGCCATGGTCCGGGGTTGTTTGCCAAAGACTTAAGACATGGATCTTCAACCCGCGTCCCGCCGGCTCACGAAAAAATGCAAATTATTTCACATAAAATTAGCGTCCCTGCTCCCTCCGAGTCTGAAATCTATATATTTTATTCTGTTGTCATTTTCACATTTCGTAATAAATATCTTAAAACATTATAGGACTAAAGTAACACAAGGTTACCCCTCAATCATATTTTGATTTAATTTTCTAGCGTATATGGGCACTAGGTGTAGTTTTATCGATTTGTAGTGCAACAGTGATTTAAAAAAAATTCATCTTAGGACTCATCAAATTCTATTCTAAATATGCTGATATGAACATCTTCCCCACTATCTGACTGCATGCTCTGAAAACGTTACTATTCTGAAGCATTTACAACTGCGCATAGGCTGACGTAGGAAGTTCACAGGGGTGTTACAGGCTTGCAATTTGTTGGATTACAGAGCTACAAACCCATATATATCCATATGTATATATACAAAATTTTATTGCAGTGGGAATTACAATCCCCGTCAACCCCCCCCCTCCCCCTGCATATGCCAATGCGTCTGAAAACCTATGTTTTCAGAAGTGAAGCTGATAAAAATTGAAGGACCAGTTTAACTGACGTCCACCTTAGAAACACTTTTAGGATTGTAATATCAAAAATAAGACCTGATATTGATTGGACTGTTAAAAATAAGCAGTGCCAAAAATCTCGCTAAAAGGTTTGATTTCGCTTTACATATTCATAACTAAAAGTATTGTAAATGTTTTTTGCTTCCATACGTATTTTACGTTAATAAACAGTGAACCAAAAAAAAGTTGGACGGCAACTGGAGTGGATTTCATTATTTCATATTTTTGTAACCTGTTATACTTTCAAAATGAAACGAAATGCAAAAGAAAGAAAATTTCCAAAGTGATTGAAACAATTTTATTTGACTTTAATAAAATGTCGCATTCAAACAAAAAATTAACAAAAACAAAAATGGTGCCTATCTTCGACACCAAAAAAAAAAACTTGGACACTTATTTCACCAACACTATTAAGTCGCGTTATGCAAATTTTAAAGTTGTTGTTTCTCTGTTGGCAATAGTCCTAGTCAACACTGTAGCATTGAAGCTGTTAGACGAGTTTTTGCATTACGATAAGCCGGCAAAAATGAAGAACAAGCAAACTTCTACAGATATGAAAGAATTAATTCTGAAAATATGTAAAGAGGAGAAAAGTATAAGAAAGAGTGCAGAAATAGACAAAAAACCACGAGCAACAGTGCATTACATAATAAATATGTATTAAAAAAAATCTGGTTTTTGAAAAGTCCTAGCGGAAGTGGTAGACCCAAAAAATTTATTCATCTCAAACAGAAAGAAGAATTATTCGTTGTGTCAAAAAAGATCCTAAACTTTCTGCAGTAAAGATTGCTAAAGAGTTAAAGGAAGATTCTATTGTAAGTGTGCACCCACAGACTATAAGAAATTTACTACATTCAGAAGAATACAAAGCATATACGCCCCGAAAAAAACCGTACTTGTCTGCTAGAAATATAAAGAAATGAATTGAATACGCCAAAAAGTACATAAGGAGTCTACAAGAATTTTGGAAATCTGTTATTTTCACAGACGAGTCAAAATTTAATTTATTCGGATCTAATGGTCGTCGTTTTGCATGGCGAAGGCAAGGAACAGAGCTTAATTCAGCAAATATAAATGTGACTGTAAAACATGGTGGGGGTAGCCTAATGGTATGGGTGCAATGGGTGCGACTGGAGTTGGGAATTTGGTGTTCATCGAAGGTATAATGGACAAAACAATGTATTTAAATATTCTAAAGCGAAATTTACCAGAAACAGCTGCTAAATTAAAACTAAATGAAGGTTATTGTTTGGTTCAGGACAACGACCCTAAGCACACCTCTCTAATTGTAAAGACATGGTTGGTCTATAAAGTCAAAAAGTACTTCCCTATCCTCCCCAAAGCCCGGATTTAAATCCGATGGAACATCTGTGGGCGTATATGGATAAAAAATTGAGACAGAGGCATATAAAGAATGAAAAGGAACTAAAAAGTGCTCTTCAGTACATATGGGACAATGTACCTTCTGATTTTACTGAAAAATTAGTTCTTTCTATGAATAAGAGGTTGCAAGCTGTTATAGAAGTCAGAGGACGTCATACGAAATATTGAGTTTTATATATTTTAATTTTGAAAACACTTTTTTCTTAATTTGTATGAGTGTCCAAGTTTTTTTTTTGTTTTTTTTTGGTGTCGAAGATAGACACCATTTTTGTTTTTGTTAATTTTTTGTTTGAATGCGACATTTATTAAAGTCAGATAAAATTGTTTCAATTACTTTGGAAATTTTCTTTCTTTTGAATTTCGTTTCATTTTGAAAATATAACAGGTTACAAAAATATGAAATAATGCAATCCACTCCATTTGCCGTCCAACTTTTTTTTTTTTGTTCACTGTATACAGTAGCGCTCATAAGTATTTTGACAAACAGTTTTTGTTCAATTATTTTATTTCCTATATGTTTCATTCTATCTGAATACAAAATACCTTAATAGTGAAATAATATATATTTAAAAATGTATAAAAAAGCATTTATTTCAAAGTTTGTAATAATAGAAATTATACTTGATCTTAATCTCTTGGGTCATAAGTATTTTGACAAATGTTATTTTTATAGCTCAGTCTTGTTTTGACTGATAACTTAAAAGCAAAAAACACTTCAGTGTTTAATATTTGGTTGGATAGCCACTGGAATCAATAACAGCCGTGCATCTTTTCGGCGTTGTGCCGATTAAATGTACAATGCGCTCTTGAAGAATATTTCTTCGCTCACGGCACAGTGCATCAAATGCGGGTTTGTTTGTTTTTTGGTTTTTTTCCAGAAGACGCCAAGCATACTGAATTCTATCAGATGAGAAAAGATTAAACTTGCTTTTATTCCTCCAGTGGACACTTCTTAGAAGTCCAGTTTCGATATTTTGGGGAGAAACTAAGTCGATCCTTTCTATTCTTTTTAGATATAAGAGGCTCCTTGCTTGGCCGGCAGCCATTTAAATTTGTTTCATTTAGACGTCTTTTTATGGTGGAAACGTGCACTTTAACTTTATAATTTTCCTGTAAATCATCTTTTATGTCTATAGCAGTTAGACGGAGATTAGCTCAAGATTTCCTTCTGAGTATTTTATCAGTCCTGCTGAACGTTTTACGTAGCCGTCTGGACATAAGATTATTGGATATAGTTCCCCTCTTATTGAAAACTTTATTAGACACATTTGTCTGGGTAGATTAAAATCGCGAGCTACTCTTGCCTGAGAGAAAACTTCTCTTACAGATGCAATTACAGTGGTTTTGTTGGTTTTTTTTTAAGTCTTCAGAATATTCCTTTTCTTTTAGAATGCCGTCACAATCAATATGACTAATAGAAGGATTTAAATAAATCGAACACTACGCAGATTAAATTAAACAACAATGTTAATCAACGTTTATTGGCGGGTAGTGGATTCAGGTCCCACCAAACGCAGAAATATTCGAACGTTTCACCATCTGATCACGCCATAACATCGGCGCTGGTATCACTACGCCAATAAACGTTGATTTATATTGTTGTTTAATTTAATAGAAGGATCTTTGCAAAATACAGTGAAAACTGTCTAAGGCGGAACCTACATAAAGCGGAAACTTGCTCAAAACGGAATTTTTTTACGGTCCCTTCAAAAGTCAATGGTAGTTAACATTAGCTACGGAAACTGTCTAACGCGGAAGCGGAAAGCACTATTTAGTCCCGTTAAAGAGAAAAGCCTTCATAAAGCGGAAAATCGCTGGCAGAAAGGAAATTTTCTCAGCAGAAAAAGGAAAGAGGGTTGTAATACAATGCAAATAGCAAAGTGGGGGATGACGAACAAAAGACATTTTACAGATATAGAATGCCCTTGTCCGCATAAGAGTTGCCAGGGGGCGGTTTTGGGGGTTGTAACCCCCATTGCAATGAAATTTTGTATATTTAACATAGAAATACATAAGTTGTAGCTCTGTGATCCCTCCCATTAAGCCTGTACCTCTCCCTTATGAACTTTCTGCCTATGCCTATACTTGTTCGACCATTTTGCACACGAGCCACCTAGAAAGTTCATAAGGGGAGGGTTACAGAGCTACAGCTCCATTGTATTTACTTGTATCCATCGCAGTGAGGATTACAAACATAATCGACCCCCTCCCCTTGCATATGCCAGTACCACACACTTCTTAAACTTCTTAAATAAAAACGTTCATTATTAACCAGAACGAAAAGTCACTCATATCAACTTTATCAATTCATGGATAAACCCACCGCAAGAGAGAGAGAGATTATCTTTATACAAGGGAATCATTATCTTTACAAGGGAGGTATGGTCCATTCGCGGAAAGTTGGCGCCCAGATCCCGTTAGCTGAAGTAGCAGACGGGTTGTTCCATTGCAGTAGAGGAAAGGGAATCTTGCCTAACTGGTTTTTCGCGCGTGAAAAGCCAGTTTCGCCAAGACGCCTTTCCCTCTACTGTAATGGAACAACCCGTCTGCTTCTTCAGCTAACGGGACCTGGACGCAACTTCTTCGCGAACGGACTATACTTTGTCGTTACGATTTAAGCTTACGTAATAGACTCTTCGTACGGAATAAGCATGTATACTGTGCATTAGCGCTCAGTTGGCGCGTGATACCGTTAGCAGACGGGTTAGTCCATTGCAGTTTAGGGAAGGCCGTCTTGGAGGAACTGGTTTTTCCCGCGCGAAAAACCAGTTTCGGCAAGACGCCCTTCCCTAAACTGCAATGGACTAACCCGTCTGCTAACGGTATCATACGCCAACTGAGCGCGAACGCACAATAGTTCGCTTGAATTTTTGCACCATATTGATCGTAATTACTAAACCCACAAAATAGTGCAAAAATTAAAATTAATAAAAATAAAATGCAGTGATAAAATAAATATTTCTATCGAAAGGAAAATATAGTCTTAAAGTTCGCAAGATAAGATGAAGACAAAAAATTTGCATATGCAGACAAAGAAAAAAAATTAGCATATGCAAACAAAGTAAAAAAACTAGCATATCCAGTCATCTCTTACCACTGAATTTAACTATGTATGTATTTATTTTGCATGTAACCTCCATAAGGCGGAAACCTGCATACTACGGAATTTTTTCCGGTCCCGTGAGTTTCCGCCTTAGACAGGTTTCACTGTATAACACATTATTTAATTAAGTATATCTACGAAAACAAATTACTAATTAGCATGTAAAAACACTTTTGAACATCGAATTTTGAACATTTAATTTTCTTAGTCGAGACTGGTGAACGAAAAGTCAAAATACTTATGAGGTAATTACTTACGCAGCGCTAGTTCGTTGTTATTGTAGAATGTGCAACTCCGCAGTGAATCACGACCTATCACTATGCAAGTGAATGCTTTAATATAGATTGCGCTGGTGAACGAAAACTGTTTGTCAAAATACTTATGAGCGCTACATGATCTATATATATATATTCAGTCACAGGGGCGAATCTTGAAAATATTTTTGGGTGGGTACGTAAAACTAATATGGAGCATGAAAAGGAAAAGATATCAACAAAGCCTGATCCGGAGGGCACATCCCTTGAGCCACCTTTGTTCAGTCCTAATATTATTAATACCGTAGTACCGCCGTGGACGGATTTACCATTTTGCCACCCCTAGGCTATTTTTGCCTCCCCAAGGCTACATTTTGCTGCCCCTTCCTATTTGTCCGCCCCCACCCCAATCAGTGACAAACACATAAAAATTGTTACATTCAATATACGCCAAAAAATTTTGTATTGACAACAAATATGTTGAAAAACAAACTCATAAATTGAAACATAAACATTAAACAATATTAACTTATATTGAAGTATTATCTCTTCTTGGTATATAATAAATCAAATTCAATTTTATTGAAATAAATTTTAATTTTAGTAAAAAGTAAAAGCCTATAGAACACTGGTATTTAAATGGAAAGCATGATGTCTATCTTTCTTCTCGGCAAAACATCTGATTATATCATTATATGGTATTGATTTTGTTATATCAGACTTAATACACAAAATTTTGCCGCCCTAGTCTATAGCCTAGTATAGCCTATTGGGAAATATGGCACTGAGTGCGGCCCGCGGAAATAAGTAAAATTGTCCCTTGGACTGAAGAAGAAGACTCTCTGAAGACGCATGTCTTAAGAGATTCGGATTTATCGGCAAACTAAGCCACAACGCATTTATGCAGTAACGTACCCAGAATATTCCCAAGTGGGGGGGGGGAATGGGAAAAACGGTCAGAGGCCATATCAATTATATATTGGAAAAACAAACTCATAAATTGAAACACAAACCTTAAACAATATTAACTTATATTACAGTATTATTTATTTTTGCTATATAATAAATCACGTTCCATGTTATTGAAGTAAATTTTAATTTTATCAAAAAGAAAAGCCTATCGAACATTGGTATTTACATGGAAAGAATGATATCTAGTTATATATCTCGGCAAAACATCTGACTATATCGTCGTATGGTATTGCTTTTGTTATCAGACTCAATACACAAAATTTTGCCGCCCTAGTCTATAGCCTAGTATAGCCTATTGGGAAATACGGCACTGAGTGCGGCCCGCGGAAATAAGTAAAATTGTCCCTTGGACTGAAGAAGAAGACTCTCTGAAGACGCATGTCTTAAGAGATTCGGATTTATCGGCAAACTAAGCCACAACGCATTTATGCAGTAACGTACCCAGAATATTCCCAAGTGGGGGGGGGGAATGGGAAAAACGGTCAGAGGCCATATCAATTACGGTTGTCTTTTACGCGCGGATTCAAGGAGAGGGGCATGGGGCTATTGTCCCCTCTCCCCCCCGAGCTGGGATCATATTATGGAAAATAATATGAAAAGTACGGGACACTTGGCTAAAAGTGGGAATAGGGAACAAACCACAGCCCCCCTCCCCCGCTGAAAAATTTCGGGATCCGCCCTTGTCCTTTTGTGTGCATTTATCATTATTAAATTACTAATAATTCTACAGTGCAAGATACTTAAATTATTAGAAGTAGTACTAGATTATGTTCGTAAAATTTTACAATGGCCAGCCCTTGTCCTCCATAAAAAATTACCGTTTTGATAATAGGTTTAAGAATAACCCTATTCTGCAAAACTTGCTTTTGCTTGCCCTCTGTCCATTACTTCATCCACAGAAGCATTTTTCTCTTCCACGACCCTTAAAAAATCATCGCCTATGAAAACCGAATCCTTACGATAGAGAAAAATTTCATATTGTTTGAACTTCTTCTAAGTCTTTCAATTATTAAATCCCTTTGAAACAAATTGATCCTTGGCTTGTGTCGATCTTAAATCGACTTTATGGGGTGAAAAGAAAACACAAAATTTTCAATAAGCACTGTCTTCTTTCTTTGAGTAAGCTATATACTTATGCTTACTCATCCAAGGTAAGCAGAAATTTCGCCTGTGGTGAGGTTTTCCTTGACTTAATACAGCACCAATGATAGTCGTGGGAAAATTTCAATTTGCATATGGTTCCCAAAGATTTTCAGCATTGTTATCCTACCTTCATCAGTGAGGTTAGATTTCTTCACATAAGTAAAAATATCTGCAGTCAGAATTTCCACTTCAACTGTGTTTGATATTATGTTTTGCTCTACCTTTACCTCTTACAAAGTTGTTTGAAGACAGTCGCGGGCCACTGCTGTTGCTTTTCTCAAGAGCAGTCTCATCAATGTTACCAGAGTTCAGGGAAATGTCGTTGGGATCGTCACTATTTTTAATCTTATTTTAAAAGAAGAAATGACCAGTGTCTATTTGAGTAATAATTTTTCGCTTTGTTAGTCCAGGGGGCGGGTGCGCCACTGCATTTATAACCCTTACTATCCTTGCGCCATACAACAAACTTAAAATGTCTCGGACCCAGGCCTGTAACCATGATGAAGGGGCAACTGGGGTTAGGCAAAAGTTATATGGGGCACAGCGCACCCAGGGATTGTTCTATATATGTAAGCAGCTTCATGGGAAACTGGGACCACGTCCCTTCTGGCCCGCCTTAGCCACAGGCCGGCTTGGACCTATATCTTCTGCGTTTATTAATATAAGAATTACAAAAAAAAAAACCACTTTCAATAAATGAATGTAAACACCGTTTTCATAACAAAAAAGTCACGACATAGAAAACGTTTCAAAACAGAAAAAATGACCGTATATCTGTAAAAAAAAAATTCTAACTAATAATAAATTATATAATAACTATAAAAATAAACAATAGATATAAAAATAACAATGAAATAGAGGACAGTGCAACTCTATGCCACTGAGAAAATGTTAGAAAGGACAAATGCTCAGTCCGGGATACACACACATATATATATATATATGTGTGTGTGTGTGTGTGTGTGTGTGTGTGTGTAAATTTTCAAGTTACTTCAAACAATTTTTCTTTTATTAATTTATTAACTATATAGTTTCATCTTATTATTAAAGTTTGTTTAGCATATATATATTATTATTCACAACCAGGGCCCTATGAAAAAATAAACAAGTACCCATCGATAGAAATAGTTTTTATTTTTTCCCTAATATAATGAGAAAATTGAATTAGAACGATGCACTATTTGGTAAATAGAAAATAAGAGTTGTTTAACAAGAAAGGACGACAGCAGAATTTAAAGAGTCTCGGATTTAAGTTCATTCACAAAGGCGCTTTGCGAGCCTTACTACTTGCAAATGTATCTATTATTTGGAAAAAATCACAATGTCTGGATAGCTCAGCCTCAATTGATAATAAGTAAGCCTAAAGGCGAAATTCAGCTTTGACCCATAGTTGACCGTAACACACTTTTTATCCTGGACAGGCAACTAAAAGATCGCTCCAATTGAGCCACAGTCATGGGAATTGTACAAAACTACTTCAAAGCAATAACTATGTTAGGAAATAGTGGTTTAAGATTCAGATGGTTTATTTTGTTGAGCAACCGTATAGGTAAAAGATTTTTTTTCCTGTATGTTTGCATCATATATCGATTTCAGATGTGTTAATTCTTCAGAGAGCTGCTCGCTGACATCTTTATATTGGTTTTGTAGTTTTCTTGCATTTTCCCGAATTTGTACTTCATTTAAGTCGTGAAATAACCACAGCACATGGAATAAAGCATTTATTTTTTTCGCTGCATCAAATCGAGTTGTAGTGCCACCAATAACACTGTCTAAAAGAACATTAAACACATCGAACTTGAATACTTCGGTTGGTGTCATTGTCGATCCTTCAGCATTCCTTTTTCCCTTCTTCTGTCGTTGATCTGAAAATTCATATGCTTGCATATTTAAGTTTACAGATACAAGCTTATATTCATTTAGGATTGCCTCCCAACTACTTCTAATCTTTTTCAAATCTATAAAGAGACTAGCAAGATTTGTTACTTCATTATCGATGATGGAATTTCGAGCTTGTAAAACTGTGCTTCGGTAGTTTATGAATGACAAAACTTTAAAAACAAAACAAAAAACGTTGCCATCACGAGGCATTCAAATGACTCCATATATGTCTTTATACCATTTAAATCTGTTTGAGTATCTGCAGTTGGATTAAATTCTAGCACCATGTCGATTGACTCCTTTATTGAAGGAAGCTTTTGTGCAAATGATTTCACACTTTCAGTTCGAGCACACCAACGTATGTTGGACATGGAATGAAGCGAGCAGTCCGTGTTTTGTTTTTGTTTTTTTGAAAAATTTGCCATCTCTGAGGACTGCTACTAAATATATTATACAGTTTCTGTACAACACCAAAAAATATTATTACTTCGGGACAACATTCTGCAGCATGAACACCAGAGATTCAGAGAGTAACAAGAAGAAAAAATGGCCAAAGGGTTCATTTCCAAAATTCGTGCTTAAACACCCTTGTATGTACCATTCATGTTAGAGCCATTGTCGTATCCTTGTGCACGGCACTCACTCACTCACTCACTTACTGGGATATTGCGATTTTTAAGTGTTTGAAGGATCAAACTTGCAATAACATCTCCTGTTTTCTTATTGCAATCTACAAATTCTATGAATCTTTCAAATATTTCATATTTATTCGTTTTTCTGTTTGCAAAAACATATCGCAAAATGAATGTCGTTTGCTCCATATGGGCGGAATCTGGCATTGCGTCTACACTCATAGAAAAGCATTCTGCAACTTCTCTTTCCTTTAAAATGTAGTTAAGTGCTTTTTCAGCACAGCATGAAATAAATTCATATTAAATTTCGGCTGAGAAATAATGAACCTGTATTCTTTTGCCTTGAATTTGTGATTCCCTCATCTTTTTCAAGTGCTCGTCAAGGAGAGAATCATAATAACTTATGATTTCCAGCTTCCCTAAGAAATTTCCATTTCTTCGATCACTAATCAAGTTGTTGCTCCCCCTGAAAGCTAATCCACGTTCGGAAAGAAACAGAATTGCGTCCAGAAATCGGCGTAGTAAGTCTTTAAATACTTGCATTTAACTTTTTATTTTGTGCAATAACAAGCAATTCACTGTCGTGTTTTTATTTAAATTGCTCTGTAAATTTCGCCATTGTACATAACACGCTTTGTTACTGCTTTCGTGCTCAGGTATTCTGTCATATAGCTTTCTATAGCTTTTGGTTGGGCGGTCCCCAGCCAATTTCTGCAGCAAAAATAGATCGCTGCAGTTCAGATAATTTGCAAAATAGACGACGACACGGAAAACAAAATAAATCTTGTTTAGTTTCACTCCAAACTAACCAGTCCTGAGGAACTATTTCATCGTTCCTTACTTAAACGACAATTCAGCACATGAACGGGAAATTTAATTCCGTCATGGTCGGGGAAAAAATCGCTGGGTATGGTTCTAGCCCTTGTCGAACAGAGTCTTCTATTTCGTCGATAGTGAAGTATGATTTTAGAAGATCAAAATCAAAATTTAATTTCTTATTATTCTGTTCATTTTCGGACGTTGACGATGTTATTCCCGTTAAGCAAGAAGCAGAACACCATTCATCAGATTTACTTCCTCTTGCAGCTGGATGAAGCAGATGAGCTTGGTTTTGATGATTTGGATTCAGCAGAGTGTTCAATTCCATAGTCAAATGTACTTGATGCACAAGAACCACTTTCATTATTATTGCTGTCTTTTTCAATTGAGATATTTCCAGTTTGATTTTCAGGTAAACGAAGAGAGATGGTGACCCTTAAATTTTGAAGAGTTATTCGACCTTTAACAGATTCTTTCTCTTTTGCATCTCGTTCTCTTCTTTTTTGTGCGCTGGATTTATGATGGTAATTCATAATGAACAAGAATAAACACAACCTAAGGTTTAAAAAATATTGTTTCAGTAATAGTTATAATATCGTATATTTAAAAGCTTATTTTTGAGAAAAATACGAAAATCAGATAGAAAGATTGAGGCCCCCATGCCATGCGGGGCTCTCAAAATGCGTCATGTTATGCCAAATGCAGGGAAGGGATTCTCCTCCCTCTCGCATCTTCCCTCAGGGGAAGACATTTTACAATTTTGAACCTTTCTTTCATGCAAAAAAAAAAAAAAGTTGGGGAACCCCTTACTAGTAAGTGGGGCCCCAAAACTTTGTTTGCGTCTCAGGCCCCTAATTCATAATCAGCCACTGATAACAGCTAAAATTTATAAACAAAGTGTACCGTCAAATCGGGTAAATTAAAATTATGAATTGTTTTGGTTGCTGGTCAATGAAAATAACATGGAAGGCTTCTACCTTTTTCTTGAACCTAAAAGAAGCTGCTATACATGAATTTAAGAAGAAACGATAATCGTGCTTTAATTTTCTCAACTGACTTCAGTACAAAGACTACAGGAAAATAAAACATTGCAAATACACATTACATTAATAACTTCTTTCTGGTGCTGGTGCAGCTATGTATGTGGTGGAATGTAAACTAAAGTTAAATGTTTTTTAACATCCGGTTGAAGGCCCGGGTCTAAAAATACTTTTCTTTCCAATATTGCTATTTTGACAAGAAGATAAAAAAAAGGTATGCGACAAAATCAAAAATAATAAAATTCGATAATGACTTAAAAAAA
>QLNU02015359.1:77398597-77421949 GCA_006491805.2 Dysdera silvatica | reverse complement strand
ACAAAGTGTATTTTATCGTATAAAAAAAAAGTGTCTTCTATCTTGTGAAAATGACAAAGTGTCTTTTATCTTGTGAAAATGACAAAGTGTATATTACTGTGCAAAACCATAAAGCGTATTCTAATAAAAAAAGTAAAGTGTATAAATGTAAAAATAGATGATGAAATAATAAACATATGCCACATTCATCTGAGACATTGTAAATAATAAATAAATAAATTCTGTTAAAATACTGACGTTGATTCTAGTTTTATGTTTAAATAGCTAACCTTATCCAAAGTTTGCGAAGTGTCAGTCTGTTACAATAGAATCGCCCAATGACTATTTTTACTGCAAAACTGGTAAACAAGCATATCTTTATAAATATATGAAATGATTTCAAATTCGTTAATATTCAAAGATTAACGTCAAAGATAACGCTGCAAAACTTCTATAAAAATACCAAAATATCGCATGTTTATACTTATAATTCTAATATTCCTTAATATATGTGCAGTAAAAAAAACTTCCTTAAATCTTCACGGTGACGAGCAGGGGGAGGGGTCCGGAATATATGATCTCTACCACAGATCTGTATAGGAAAAAATATGCATGAGTTATAGAGTAAGTTCCATGCTTACTGTTGAGCTTCATGGAATCCATAATGCAGTTAAACCTCGAAAACTCGAAGTGCCTTCGGAAGCCAAAAGCACTTCAAGTTATCAAAAATTCGACTATATCGAAGATTAAATGAATTATGTTTTCTTATTACGAGAATAGGCAAAATATCGTCAAAAGCAAATAACAACAGACATATTTGTTGAGGAAACTATTTTCAAAATATTTCATGAATTTTATTAATCTTTTAAAAATACGTATACTACATGTTAAGTGCAAAATTTTAACTTAACTGTACGCACTATTGTATACAAATTTAATCACTAGTAGAAATAAAAATTACAGTACCGTACTTACAAACTAAGTTTTCTTTGTTTCATACTTTGCGAAACTTTTTTGCTCAGGAAAATTTCCAAAACATTTAGAGCATTAACCACCTCATCTTCTACAGACGATTGACTATGGATATACGAAAGAACGGTTTCTGCTGCAGCGAGAGCCTGGAGTCCCGTAGGAGGATTGTTTTTAAGATTCGTTGCTTCATCGTTCTCTTTATCCTGGTCTGAGTTTCTTTTTCATCATTAATTGCAAGCAGAATGCCTGTTTCTGACGGATATTCTGTTGTTTCGAGATTTTCATCTACGTCAACGAAGGTGCGAAAATTAACTTCGATGGAAAAGCAATTTTGAAATTTCTTCCATTCCTCAGACTCACCAGTTTCTTTATTTTCCTGGATTTCTTCGTTTTCATTGGATTTGATGAGGAATCTAGCTTTTCGGAAGCAATGGTAGTCGTGCTTGCTTTCACCTCATCCCAAGATTTCTGGATTAATACAATGGCATCAAGAAGATTGATGTCATAGATTTCTTTTCCTGCGTCAATATTTCTGATAAGCCGCTGGACACATTTTTTTCTATACATTAGTTTTAGGTTTTTATGACATCTTGGTCCATGGGCTGAAGTTTCGATGTCATGTTAGGGGGAAAGAAAACAAGCTTAATGGATTGCAAATCTTCTGTAATTTTAGAATGGGCTGGACAATTGTCAACAAATAATAAGACCTTTTTTCCTTCTCGCTGAAATTTTCGGTCAAGTTTCAACAGCCAAGGTTCAAAGATTGCACTCGTCATCCATGCCTTTTTGTTATTTTCGTAATTTACTGGCAAAGATTTAACTCCAGAAAAACATTTCGGTTTTGCAGACTTTCCGATGAAAAAAGCTTTAACTTTTCAGTGCCAGTTATGTTGGCTCCAACCATGACAGTTACCCTTACTTTATTTGTTTTTCCTCCATGTCACTTTTCTGCTTTAAAAGCCAGGGTCTTTTCTGGTAAACATTTGAAAAAAACGCCCAGTTTCGTTGGCATTAAAAAACATCATCAGGATTGTAGCCCGCTAGCAAAGAAGGCAGCACGTTGCGACAATAATCTTCGAAATCAATTTCAGGTACACTAGCATTTTCACCAGACATGACTTTCTGCACAATTCCATTACAAATTTTAAACTTATCGAGCAAGCAGGTACTTGCTGGAAAAGATTCAATTCCCATTTCTTTTGCAAATTTTTCTGCCTGTTCTCGAATAAGACCACCTTGAAGAGGAACATTTCTCATGTTTTTCACCCATGCAAACATGGCATTCTCCAATATAGGGAAATTTGATGCATTTAAACGCTTTCTTTCAGGCGTGTGACGAGACTCTTCCACAGCTTTTCTTATCTTTTCTTTTTCTTTCAAAATTTTTCACAGAGTGTTTTCAGGAATACCAAATTCGGAAGCGATGTCTTTTTTCTTTCTAGTGCCCTTTTCTACTTCGTCGATGAGTTTAGATTTTTCACGGACACGCAAAGTTTTCAAAACCGTCTTTTTTTCTCCATGATGAACTCGATCTTGTTCGCACAAATCTTAATTCCGCTTCAAAAATAAAAAAACGCTCTAACAAACGTGATCGATTCTTATCGCACTCTTTCAGTTCTCAGAACCGAATGTTAAGTCACTTTAAAGACTGGTTTTTCAAAGCAAACAACTTTCAAGAAAAGCATGCGTAAGGCTAAGACTACTTCCACTGAGGTGGAGGGTAGACAGGTAGGACTGAGGGAAGAAGAAAGCTTCATTGGCATTGTTTTGATACAATCGAAAATTTTTAAATAGAATTTTTTTTTGTGAAAATTCGACTTATGGATGAGATTTGATGTTTGAGAGACGAAAATGTCTTTGAGTTATCGAATAATTCGACTTATGGAACTTCGAATTACAGAACAGATATTCAATATTAAAGCCTATGCTCTCGGCCGGGAATGTGAAATTACTTCGAATTACCGAAAATTAGCGTTATAGACGTTCGAGTTATCGAGGTTTAACTGTATCTCAGTTGTATATGTATATTAAATTTATTTATATTAATATTAACTTAGAAATCATTGTCCACGCACTTATGTGTGATATTTTCATCTTTTAAATTTCAATGTATTTTGATTAAACACAAATATAAAACCCTAAGCAATTATTTAATTTTTAGTCATTTTATTGTCCCTATTTTTAATGTTCATTGGATGTATGTGCATAAATTAATATTGAAATATGACAAATTATAATGAATGCTAATGCACTAATTATTTATTTTCTATATAATACAAGTTAATGATTTTAGTAATTTATATCAGGTTGGTGTTTATTTTGGTTGGTATATTACAATGCATTCATCATTATAACATATTTTTTCAAGAATTATTAGAAAAGTTATGTTATGGTTCAGAAATAATTTGTAAATTGATAGTTATTAGTTGTTAGTAAACATTTATAATTTATTTATCATTCATATAATATATGATTTAAAGTGAAATAGAATAATTAATGAAAATTAAATGAAGTATATTATAATTATAATTAATGAAATGTAAATGATTTATTATAGGTATTTTATAATTAGTTTGGTTAAATTTTTAGTTAGTTTACTTATTGATTTAATTTTTACTATTTGAGAACATTAAAACACAATTTCCATAACATTAAATATTAAATTTGTTTATCCAGAATAAATTTGTAAATTGCCCGTTGATACTGGTTAGTAAACATTGGTTGACTTTTACCTAAAATTTCAAATGCAAGACCGTAAAAATTAAGTGAATAACTAGGGTTATTTTTCTAAACGCGTTGTGTGTTAAACATAAACAAAATAAAAAAACAGGTTCTTTAAAACAGACATGAAACAATTATTCAATAATTACTGCCTTTTATTTTATATTATAAACACGATAATATATTTTCCAATTCCTTTAGAATATAACAGTGCCATTTATATAAGCATTTGGAGCTATTAACCATTCTACATACTATCAATTTTTCACTTGGCATATTTTTTTTGTATTTAAACCTTATATAAGTAATTAAAAAAACAAAATAATTCAAATACTCATTTCACTATGAGAATCATACTGGGGTATATAAACCACCAGAAAAAATTTATACATTTCATTATAAGTTTAATGAGGGAGGAGGCACTTATAATTATCGATTAATAGAAGAGAAAGAAAGGTAACTTTAACTTACATGTTACACCCTTAATGGCCCATGTTTGGAGTAGGTTGGGGTCCCCTGGTCATCTTCGTGTTTCAAAATTTCTCTCTCTCTCTGGCTGAGCGAGACTTGTCAAGCCCTTTTTTTCTTAATCGCCATCTTGAAGATTTTTTTTGTCTAAGGACTGCTAAAATCCTTATTCTCGCCAATATATTGCCAACTTTTTCATTTGGCTTTTGTTAACGTATTAGACGGCAATTTCGCCTGCCTAAATTGCAATTGTTGGCCAATTGTGGTGGTCTGGACTGGACGCCAAGCCCAGGCTCGGTGTGGGTGGGCTTGCCTATTTATGCAGGTGCCACGAGTTGGCTATTTATTGCTGTGATGACTCATTTACTTCCCCTCGACCAGGGATTTCGTCTGAACTTAAGTTTTTATAGGTTTCGGTTGCTGATGGATATTAGCCATATTGTAGGGAGCGAAATAGCAGTTTTTAGGTACACTGATTGGCCAAAATTATTTTGTTTGCAAGTTAAAAATGGGTTTAAAAAATTAAATATGATAGGTAGGAAAAAAACAAAAAGGTGGATTTGTATGTTAAGGGGTCCTACTTTTAAAAAGAAAAGGAATTTAATTATAAGTGCCTTATTTATATTCAGAATTTTTTTAAGAGTGTTTTTTACTAGTAAAAATCAAATTAATTTAAATTTTACACCTTTGTTAATTCAACAGGCATTTTTAACAAGTCTTTTCGTTTGTCACATAAAAAACAACTAAATTTAAAGTTCTTGAAAAGAAGTTACAAAGAATTTGATTTTGTTTGGAAGCATGCCTTGCACAGGAAACTTGTTTACTTCCTATTATGCCCATGATGAAGGTTTCTTTGGACGAAGGTGCCGCCTCTTGAATGGAGGTGTCTCCTCTTGAACGTTAATTAATCTGGCATAGTGTTGTAGACGCAGTGTACAAATAATTGGAGGTACAACTCCATCTGAAAAAATTAAATAACAGGCGGCAGAATATCGAAAAAACAAAAACACTTAACAACATCTAAGCATATATTTATATATAGTGAGAGAGAGAGAGAGAGAGAGAGTGTATGTGTTTTTTATTTAATTATCTATTTATCTGCTCCTGGGTGTTTAGATTTAATTAGTTATTTTAAAAAGGGAATTTTCAATTTTCACCCTAACGGTTACAAGGAACTCAATTCAAATGAAAAAAATCTGATTTAAATATAAAAAATCTTGTTTATGTATAAAGAATTTTGATATAGAAATACAAAGAATCTCATTAAAATTAAAGTATCCAATTTAGAATTAACGAGTTCGATTTAAATTTTAAGAAATCCAATCAAAATAAAAAAAATCTTTTTTTTTAAATAAAAAAAGTCACTGTTTGAGAAATATTTTTTATTTTTTATTAATGTGTGCGATATCATTTTGTGAATGGCTACGAGTTCGCGGACCCTTAAAGGTCAGCGGGCTACAGTTGGAAAGACACCATGTCCTGCTATATAATAAGCGTTTAATCATTTTAAATATTTCATTAACCTTTATAATTACGTTAGCAATAAAAAGGGTTGAAAACAAATGCATTTGAAAATATATAAAGCATTCTGGAAGCCAATTGAAGAATTAAAACCGTTTGGTGTTATATTTGATTAACTCGCTTATATTTAGCATGGTGTTTCCTCGGCATCAAGTTATCCGTATAAAACGAAAAATTCTTGTACAAAATCATAAAACTTGGTGTGTATATTCAGTTTCTGATGCAGTATATTTCGCATAGTAGAATATAATAAGCTGATGTGTGGATGGTCGGGACGTGTGACCCTAGCGGGAAAAATTAGAAACGGGTCTGTATCCGCGGAAATCGGTTTATGTTATGGCCGCTACCAAGCGCAGTTTGGCCGTTCTAGAGCCTCCTTGAAAAGAGGAATGGGAAGTGAAATATTCTTTTAAGAGATATAGATTTTGTTGCGTAGCCTGAAGAAAAATGCGTTTTAACTTAGACAAGTGAATAAAGACAGAGATAGGAAGAAGAATTTCTTAGGGGGGAAAAGTTTATCCGAAACGTATTAGACAGGCCCTTTATCATAGTTTTAAAACATGGTTCTCTTTCTGTTTAAAATGCAAGCTAAATATCCATATGGCGTAAAAAAAAAATGTTTATTTTTTAATGTTGACAGACCAGACAGCTTTTATCTCCAAGCTAGTGTGAGACAATTAATATTTGAAACAGGAATTTCAGGTTCTATTAAAAATCGATTAAATAATGAAATATATTTTTTAAAAATGTGAAAAAATATGCAAGGCACTCAGAAGAATACGATCCACATGATATAGTATACGGCTTGGAAAAAGGATGTAGTTAAAAAAAATAAAAAAGGTTTCTGCGATCACGGGGATTCGAACACGGGACTTGGTGTTTCGAATGGCGCTGAGGGTTACTGATATTCTAGAGATTTCTTAAAAGAATGAAACAGAAAAGAACTATAGGCTTAAGGGAGATTGTTTTAGGAGCGTTGGCTGTAGAAAAATGTGTTCTATTTTATGTAAGTGAAGGAAAAGACAGAGGATTTAAGTGAATTTCATAGGAAGAAAAAATGATACAAAACGGTATTAAGAAGATCCCTTTTCCTTAGTTTTAGATTAGTTTTCCCCATGTTTAAAATTCGAGTTAATATTCACCTGGTGTACAAAAAACTCCTCTATCTTTAAACTTCAAAAGACGACACAAAGCTCCTTTTTTAAATTATTAAGGATTTAAGCATTTAAATCGTGAATTTCAGGAACTTCTAAATGTAATTAGGATGATAAATACACAACATTTTTAGTATAGTTACTAATTTACAATATAATTCGACGCACGTTTCGAGAGAACAAGGTCTCTCCTCGTCTGGAACTAGCGTGCAATAAACAACATTGAAGTGTTGCCAACACACAATGGTTGATACGTTGCCGTAATCGGTTAGTAAAAGTTTTTAAAGGGGCACAGAGTTGTTTTCGGTGGCCAACTTTCAGAGTGATAAATCTTGGTCGAAAAGTTAGGTAGAGGAAGCAGTTGAAGAAGAAGCAACAGTTGGAACGAATTTAAAAAGGTTTTTCCAAGCACTCGTTTTAACTGCTTCTTCTCCTTCAACTGCCTCCTCTACCTAACTTTTCGACTAAGATTTACCACTCCGAAAGTTGGCCACCGAAAACAACTCTGCACTCGTTTAAAATCTTTCACTAACCGCTTACGGCATCGTATCAACCGCTGTGTGTTGGCAATACTTCAATGTTGTTTATTTCAGACGAGGGGAGACCTCGTTCTCTCGAAACGTGCGTCGAATTACATTGTAAATTATTAACTACGCTAAAAAGCTGTGTATTTATCATCTTAATTAAATTTGCGTAGCGTTCGTTATCCTTCAAATCTTAATCTTAAATGTGAATTTAAGAATGAAATATTGCATTTAAACATGAGAACAAATATGCATGGCGTTTAAAAAATATGAAAAACTTGATGCAATTTACGGCTTGGAAAATGAATGAGGTACAAAAAAAAAGCGACTTTTACTCGCCAGGGAAATCGAACCCGGGACTTGCTGATTCGAATGGGGTTGAAGGTCTCTAGTAATTCTGGAAAATTTTCAAAGGATGAAAGTGAAGTTAACTATACGCTTAGGAAAGATTGTTTTGCATGAGTAGAGTGTAGAAAAATGTTTGAAATTATGCAAGTCTTAGAGGTATGAGGTAGAATTTTTTAGGATGAAAAAAATGGATTTGAAGCGTTATTAAGAGATACCCATTTTCTTAGTTTTAAATCAGGTGCCACACTGCATATGACGCCCTTGTTCTTTCCGCCAATCGCGCCAACCACTTTTCTGTAGGGTTGCTTCATCACGACTTGCCGTTTTGCATGTATTTTCTGTTCCTATCATGGAATACCGTTTATAAACGGACATACTTTTGCATTTTCGGATTTTTTTTTGAATGTATTATATTTTGTTCTTTCTTAAAAAATACTTATTTACTTTACACAAACTTCGAGAAATACGGTTAAAAATGATGTTCGTCTCCGCCATTTCGCAACGTTTCCGAATCAGGCGTTTATACAACCACCTTTCTCGTAAAGAACATACTTTTATATTTTCGGATTTTTTTTTGTATTTCTTACAGTCTATTCTTTCTTAAAAAAATTTTATTTACGTACATGAACTCTGAGAAATACGGGTAAACATGATGTTTATCTCCATCATTCTACATCACGCGTTTATACAGCCACTTTTCACAACCACCTTTATACTCTTCCAAAAACCCCTCCCCCGCCCTTTTTTTATATCGTTTACAAACGGACCTACTTTTATATTTTCGGACTTTTTTTTATATTTCTTGTTCTTTTTTAACAAACTTACCTACGTATATAAAACATCTCCGCTTCCCCCCTTCTAACTACTCCTAAAACCTATTCCTCATTCCTCCTAAAACCTATCCCCCCCCCATTCCTCCTAAAACTTATCCTTCATTTACCCGTTTGCCTTTTTTTTGTACTTCGTTTTACCAAACGTTCTTTCCTCCGTATAAAACAGAAATGAAATTTTTTTAAGGTAATTACCTACGTGTTGTCGTCCGAGGTATGTAGAGGGAAAAGAGTTTTTACAGTCGCCATTTCCTTTCGATACAGCACAAAACAGACGGCCAAAATCTATACCGTTCCAAGTTAAAATGGCGACGGCACAAAAAATACCTTCCTTTCGTTTCTAGAGTTCAGAGTTAGTTTTGGCGACGCAGCGTTGTTTTGGCGAAAAAGGACGTAATATGCAGTGACTCCAAATCAGCTTTCCTTGTGTTTAAAATTGGAGTTAATATCCATCTGGTGTGTAAAAAATGCTTTATTTTTTTATCGTTGACAGAGAAGATGGAGCTTTTTCTTTAAAATTTTGGTGGATAATTTAAATCATGAATTTTTCAGAAACACTGAAAAATGGTTAGGAATGAAATATTTTATTTAAAAATATGAACAAATATTCAACGCATTCAGAAAACTACGATTTACTTGATGCAATTTGTGGCTTCAAAGATAGACGAGGTATAAAAAAATGTATTCCGCGTGCGTGGGAATTCGAACAGGGACTTCTTGGTTCAATGGGGTTGAAAGTCTCTTCAATTTTAGAGATTTCTTTAAAAAATAAAAGAGAAATTAGAATAGGCATTGGAGGGCATATTTTCGATGCCTGGGCTGTAAAAAACTATGCTTTAATTTAGGTAAGAGAAAGGCGAGACAGAGGTTGGAGGTGGAATTTCTTAGGAGGAAAAATATATTCCAAACCTCATTAAGAAATGCTTCTTTCTCAGTTTCATACTAGCTTTCTTTTTGTTCAAAATTCGAGTTAAATATTCACATGACATTTTCTAACGCGCCATGTGAATATTTAACACGCCATGTTAAACATTTATTTGACGTGTTAGAAAATGCTTTGTTTTGTTTTAGTTAGCAGGTGAGAGAGGGTGTTTTTCTTTAAGACATTGGTGGAGAATTACTATCTGAATCGTGAATTTCAAGTACTTTTAAAAATATATTTTAAAATGAAATATTGTTTTTAAAAATGTGAAAATGCATGCCTCGCGTTCAGAAACATATGATCCACTTGGGGAAAATTACGGCTTGGAAAACGGATGAAGTTTGAAAAAAGTAAAAAATGTCTTCTGTGCGCATGGGAATTTAAACCTGTATCCTCTTGGTTCAAATGGGGTTGAAGATCGGATAGAGGATTTATATATAAAGTGACTGAGGCAATAGTAGTCAGAATTCATGTTTTTATAAATAATTGACACCGTGCGATATTCAATATATCGGTCAAAAGAAGATAGCTAATATAGAACTCAAGAATATTCGTGGTCAAGAAGCTTGTGTCAGAAATAATAAAGCAAAGAAATAGCTGGCTTGGATATATTTGGGGACTGTACATGGTTGTCTTTGGTTTTGATATCCAGTGATTCAGTAGACAGAAAATGAGGAGGCGTCGACCTCACGACGCTGACCACGAATAGGAAAATAGCAAAGAATAAGACGGTATTTTGAGGATCCCCATAGTTCTTAGATCCCCAGTTCTTGTCATAGATCCCAGCTTTCAAATCATTGCTACAGTATGTTATCTAAAGCCGGGTCCAAGGGGCAGCATAGAGGGAGCCCCCTCGAGAAGAACGAGTTTACACTTATTATAGTTATCAGACCCGTAGCCAACAGGGACCTGGCCCCTGTTGCCCCCCCGAGCTATTTATATATCATCATCATCATCATCATCATCATCATATTCAACCATTATCTATCCACTGCTGGATGAAGGTCTCCAAATGCTTTCCACACAAGTCTATCCTGAGCAATTCGCTTCCACGTCACCCCAACCTGTTTTCTTATTTCATCCACCCATCTAGTTTGAGGACGTTTTCTAGGTCTTCGGTGGTCTCTTGGAATCCAGTTCAGAATTTCTGTTGTCCATCGTTGATCAGTTCTTCTTGCAATATGCCCAGCCCATCGCCATTTCAGCCCTTTTACTTTAACAATGATGTCCTCCACTCTAGTTTGCTCTCTCACCCAAGTGTTCCTTTTCCGATCTCTCCTAGTTATTCCAAGCATGCACCTCTCCATGCTCCTTTGTGTTGTCTGTAACTTTCGTATTGCTCCAACAGTTAGACTCCATGTCTCTGATCCATAAGAGAGGACTGGCAATACACACTGGTTGAAGACCTTTCTTTTTAGACACAAAGGCAATTTCCCCTTCAGGATAAAACTGTTTCTTCCAAATGCACTCCAGCCAAGTTTAATACGTCTGTTGAGTTCTTTCATAATGTTGCCATCCATTGAAATCAGCTGGCCAAGGTAAATATATGAATCAGCAATTTCTAGCTCAATGTTGTCAACTTGTATTTTTGTTTCCTCTACGAAATTATTGAACATGATCTTAGTTTTTTGTAGGTTCATCTTCAGTCCAACTTCTTTACTTCTAGTTGAGAGCTCCTGTACCATGTCTTGGAGTTCTGATGGGTTCGTTGAAAAAATAACAATGTCATCAGCAAACCGCAAATGATTTAAATATTCACCATTTATTTTTATTCCCTTGTCATTCCAATTTATCTGCTGAAAAATCATCTGTAAAGCTGAAGTAAAAAGTTTTGGAGAAATGGTATCTCCCTGCCTCACACCTTTACCAATTTTGATAGTTTTGGTATCTTTATGTAACCGAAATTTTGCACTTGCATTTTTATACACACGTTTCACCATGTCAATGTACACATCCTCAATGTCTGTTGATCTTAAAGAGTTGATGACTGCTGATGTTTTAATAGAGTCAAAGGCCTTCTCATAGTCAATAAATGCCACACACAATGGAAGTTCATATTCATGTGTTCTTTCAATTAATTCTCTTAATACTTGAATATGGTCCACTGTACTGAATCCACTTCGAAATCCAGCTTGTTCTCTTGGTTGAGCTGCATCTAATTTTTTCTGCAGGCGATGTGTTAGCACTTTTGTGAAGATTTTATAAATAGCAGGTAACAAGCTAATTGGTCGGTAATTTTTTAAATCCTCTTTATCACCTTTTTTATGCAAAAGAATTACTGTTGCAGAATCCCATTGGTTTGGTATGTTACCACTGTTGAGGCATTTGGTAAAGAATTTTGCGAGTATGTCTTCTACATGTTCTCCAGCTTCTTTTAAGATATCTAATGTAATGCCATCATCGCCAGGGGATCTTCCTTTCTTCATACTTTTTATTGCAAATGCTACTTCTTCTTTTAAGATTTTAGGAGCTGTTCCTTCGACTATCTCAGAGTCTTCGTTTAATCCACTGTTTCCCTCATACAGCTTTCTGTAGAATTCTTCAACTCTTCTAAGTATTTCTTCCCTATTTCTTGTTACAGTGCCATCCTCTCCTTTTAATGCAATGATGTGTTTCTTCCCAATAGACAAACTCCCTTTAACAACCCTAAGGCTCTTGTTGCTTTCAATGGCCTTCCTTACTAACTCACAATTGAATTTTCTTATATCTTCTTTCATGTTTTTGCGCAAAGTTTTGCAAAGTTCTACATACTCGATCTTGCGACTGGTATTTTGATTGTCCACCTTCATAAGTCTTCGCCTTTTCATGAGTTGTTTCGTCTTCTCAGATAATTTGCTATTCTGCTTTTTACATATTACACCACCAATTTCCCCAGCAGTTTCAATTATTGTCTTAACAATGTTTTCATTTGCTTCTGAGATGTCAACTTCTTCAATAAGTCCTTCCAGTGCAGAAAAGCGATTTTTTAATTCCAACTTGAATGCCTCGGTATTTTCTTTTAATTTCTTTAAATCCACCCTCTTACATACTTGTTTCCTAATGAGCTTCTGCCTTTCTAGTTTAGTATTTAAGTGCATTTTACATCTCACCATTCGATGATCACTTCCAGTATTAAATCTGTTCAGTATGCTGCAATCTTCAATAATTGATTTCTTGTTTGCCAGTATATAGTCAATTTCGCTGGTTCCTCCATTGGGGTGTTTCCATGTCCATTTTCTTTGCGGTTTCTTCTTAAAAAATGAATTCATGATGCTAAGATTTTCAGCTTCGGCAAATTCTATGAGTTGATCGCCACGTTCATTCCTTTCCCCGTATCCGTATTTACCAACCGATGTCTCTCCTTGTTCCTGTTGTCCAATTCTTGCATTAAAATCTCCCATGATGAGCTTGATGTGTTGTTTCCCCTTGGTATGTAGCTGTTTGATTTCTTCATAGAATTCCTCAACCTCCTCGTCGGTATGGCTTGATGTTGGTGCATATGCCTGTACTATCTGAAGTTGGTATCGCTGGGTTAGTTGAACAACGAGCCTCGCTGCTCGATCTGACGTGCTTTCGACTTCAAGAAGGTAGTCTTTAATTCTTTTGTTGATTAAGAAGCCAACACCACTTGTTCTTCCAGTTTCCGTTCCTCTATAATAAAACAAATGTCCACTTTTAAGTTCCACCAACTCTTCACCTTTTCTTCTAACTTCACTGAGTCCTACAATGTCCCATTTGATCTTGTCAAGTTCTTCTTCCAATTCTTGAAGTTTTGCTTCAGAAGCAAGGGATCGTCCATTATACGTTGCCAAGGTCAATAACAAACGGCAGCCTGGGCCATTCCAGTGATTCTTAGCACCCCCTGCTTTCATGCCACGCTGACCGCTGCCTTGATCAGGAGCACTCCAGCACCTGGAGACTAGGGGCCATGGTTTTTGGTGTATTAGCATATTGGAGGAATTAGCCATCATTTCACCACGCTGGCTAGACGGGTTGGTGAATTAGCCCTCCCCTTCCGCCTTTCCATCCGTGCAGCAAATATTAATTTGCCACATAAATAGAAAGCTCAGCCTGCACCACTTGAAGGCGGGGTAGGACACTAGGTTACTGGCCCGGCCGGTTCCACACATCGTCACATACGTTCAGCGTGTGGGTCTCCTTCCAGTTAGATACCAGCAACCCTTTTGCAGGCCATATATATATATATATATATATATATATATATATAGAGAGAGAGAGAGAAATCCCCGGGTGCCCTGTACCACATATGCCCTTTGCCTTGCCCTACTTACCCCTTCATCCTGGCTGCAGACATGATAGGTATCTAGGAATAGGCCTATATTGGTTTTCAAGTTCTGTACTCCCTCTAAATATTTTCAGGATCAGCCTTTGATGGTATCTGATATGGGAATGCTGAGTTCCAAAATATAGTTTTTACGGTATGCGTATAAAAAATTGAATTAAAAAGTTACCTTTTTCAGATTATTCCATGAGTATTTAATTTTTTATTAAATCAATACTGAATAGTCTCTAGGGCAATTTATTTTATTCTCCGCTCAATATGCTTTCCAAAATTAAAAACTGAATTTTCAGAGACTTGCTGAAGTTTCTATTCTTTTCCTTTCAATAAATTTTAAATTCTGTTTTAAAGTTTAGAAAATTATAAAGAAATCGGTTAAAAAAAAAAAGAATAAAATATGTACACGAAACGACTGAAGGAAGGAGGAAGCGGATTTTGAGTTGGATTTTTAAGTATTTCGATTAAAAAATAGGAGAAAAGAAAAGAAAAACCCCACCCGCCTTCTATTTTCAAATATGCTCTTCCTTAAAGTCAACTTTGAGAAACAATTTGTTCTTCCGGAAACAAATTGATAAGGGAAGTATTTTATTAAAAGTTGCGAACGTTAATTCCCAGGGAAAAAAGCTTTTAAACGGGACCGAAGTGAAAATTTAGTTTGGAAAAAATTCCACACCAGCTGCGTTTTTCACCCAGCATTATAAAACAAAACTTCATGTTTTCCAAAAATTAATAGCAAGCAAAAAACTCAATAAACAATTTTCTGCTCCGAAATTGGATTGGCCTTCTAACCCAAACATTACAAGTTGTTAACCCCCGATAATGATTTTTAAACTTTAATATTGAGTAAAGACACAGTGATGATAAATTAAACACGCCTTGTTTATTGTTCAGGCTTGTTTATAATTTAACACATCGTGGCTAAAAATCGACAACGATGCAAAATTCAATATCACTTCGGTAATGACTTTTTGATTTTAGTGATGTAGCTAGAATCTAACGTTACTTGCTCGATGACACCAGATCTTTATTAAATTTAGAAAGGAAAGAGAAATATCATGGTACCAAGCGAGAGAAAGGCCAGCTAGATTCAGTAGAACCTCCATATAACGAAATGGACGGTTCCATAAAAAAAAAATTCTTTATATAGAAAATTCGCTATGTAGAAACGGCGTATTCTTGAATCAGGGCAATATGATACTACAATTAAAAAACATCTTTTTCAGTTAACGACTGTTTCTCATAAATGACATTCAACCATTTAAAAATAGATGTTTTTAAGAGTGAAATATACATGCGTATAAAAAAAAAAAATTCTTACCTTAAAATGAAAACATATTTAATGCTTCTTTCATACACATTCATGCTTTTGTAGAAAAATTTCTAACATCCTGCTGCACAACAAATGGCGGTGTTGATTCATCATAAAAGTGTTAGCACCCCTGTGGGAAATTTGCAAGGTCTGGATTTCTGGTAATCAAATGAGTAAATAAGCGCGACAAGTACTACTATTCAGACAATATGGTGTATTCAAGGACAATTAGGGCCTGTTCATAGCCTAGCAGTTTCGCACTGTATGGGGCAATCAGGTAAAGATATATATGCTTAGGAAAACTCTTTATTAGGGAGTTTAGAGTTCCTTAGATGTGCCTCATTCTGTTCGTTTGCCACTTAAAATCGTATTGTATTCCCACGGTGTTTGGGAACCCAATATAGCTGACGTCATGGTTTGAATTTTCTGTTTTAGTCATTAAAAATTTCGTTATATAGAAATTTATATCTTTACATAGAAACACTTTCATATGTAATGACCATGGGGATTTACCAAAACTTCGCTATATAGAGAATTTCGCTATACGGGTTTGTTATATGGATGGTCTACAGTATATGCAATAGGTGGTCATATTTCAATGATTACGCAGTTTACGTCTAATATGAGTATACATAAAGGGGTGTGATGGGAGTTCCAATCTCCTCCTCATTATAAATTTTGCGTATGCATAAGGTGGGAATTGTTTATAGCGACGCCGGTTAGAATGACCAACCGCATATAACAATGGAATTTTTACAAGAAGTTTGGTTTGCTATTCTACTCTATACTAAATATATCGGTTATAACGACATCGTATATAACGACGAAACCTGCTATAACGACGGCGATTTTGTAGTCTACGTAGATTCTAAGCAGGGAAATTCGTATCGGATATAACGACGTGACTTGACAGTCATAAATCGGAACCACGTAGGTTCGAGCCAATGCCGTAATCAGGCTATTCCATTCAAATGAAAGGGGGAGTAGGAAGTATAGTTCGGTCAAGTGAACTGAATTTCGTGTTTTGTCAAACCTCTAATGCTAAATACATGGTAAAATGTGAATGTATGTGAATCCTTTGTTTAGAGTATGTAGGTATTATTATATTTCGCGGAGAGTAGGTGCGGTTGATCAATATGTTGGTGAATAGAAGTGTACAGTATGTGATGGAATGATACACCTTTCTAAATGAACCAAGTACGATATTGATCAAGAGTGCGCCAGGTGTAAAAAATAACTTATGGAGATTGTGAAATGACAGTGGTTATACTCATAGAGGTTCGAAATATAGGAAGCGTGGGTGTGCATATGGTAATGATATTTCTAACGAAGAAACGCAAGGAGCCACGCACGATAAGCTGGAGGTGGGGAGCTTCATGTATATTCGTGTGTAACTTAAAACTAACTTGAAACCGAGCAGCAGTTTTAAACCTACAATAAAATTTCATTATGAAATGTCGAAACGAAAATTGCCAATTTTTTCGGAAGCAGTGTTTGACTTGGGTATAGGCATAGATGTAGAGTTAGAGTTCGTTCACGAAAAGAAGTCCGATTGAACAGTTAGAAATAACGGGAGGTGACGTCACAAACGGCCTATCCCATTACAGCAGAGGGATGGACTTAATTCTAGAAATTGTTTTTGACGCAGACAAAAGTTCGCTAAAATCCAGTTCTGAAATTGGGTCCCCCTCTACTGTAATCGGCTAGGCCGTTTGTGACGTCACCTACCGTTATTTCTAACTGTTCCATCGGACTACTTTTCGTGAACGGACAGTAGACCTATATGGGCTTGTCGGGTAGAGACCAGTCCGGGCTCAATTTTCGAAGCCCGAGCCCGCCCGACAAATAAATACTTTGTGGAAATTTGTTCCTGAACCCGAAACTCCAATACAGAAAAGTGAGTTTTCGACTTCAGTTGCATCAGTCTTATGAGTCCGAACCCGTCTCATCTCTATTGTGAGGTCGAGACGCCCCCTCCCACTCGGTAATTTGAAATAAATTGGAATTTTACATGTAATGTGAAAATGCATATACAACATGTTTGTTTTCGTTTTTTTATTATGTATTTTCGATTTTACGATGAGGTTTCCATGATTTTTGTGTGCATAGATAACGAATAATAATCTTAATATTATTAAAACTAATTATGGAGAGAAGCCAGTGTAAAATAACAAACATACACCGCTCCTCGATAAAATTGCAACATTTCGAGAAGAAAGCATTAGATTCGCCTGAAATTTTTAAAATGGCTAGCAAATGGGAAAATACACAAACGATTACTTTGTATTTAGCAGGGCTAATTTTTGGATAGGACCATTGTTTCATTCTTGTACCAAAAGCTATTTACTCAATATGTAAGTTTCAGGGGCGTTGTAATTAAAAAATTAAGGGAGGGGCTCATGTTGCTTTATAACAGATCAATGTGTTTTCAATCTAATGGGGGGGGGAGGCTGAGCATCATTTCCTGCACCATTTATAGGGTTTGTCTTTCTACAGTGGCGTCCAAAAGTTTCGGGTCACAAAGTTTTTTGAAGATATTAGGAAATGGACGGGTTTTACGAAAAAGATGGATCAGGCATGAAATAATCTTTTTTATTTCCTATAAATTTACATAAATTACACATTTGTACCACGCATTTTCAATCTATAAACATAAATGTAAGATATTATCTTGGCCGAAAGTACCGGGCCAATTGATTTTTAAGAATATATATCGATGTTTGTTGACAATGTTATCGATGTAGGGCTCTGCTTAAAGTTTGTATTGATTTTCTAAGTCAGTTGAAAGAGAGAATGCTGTGATATACAACGCTACAGATGCGAGAGGCGACTATAAACCTTTCCAAGTAAGGAAAGGCATCTCGGGAGATTGCCGAGTTATTATCAGTTGGAAAGGCAACTGCAAATAATTTAATTACTAAATATAAAGCAAGTGGATACTTAACTGATTGGCCAGGAAGTGAGAGACCATGGAAAATGGCGCAGCAAGTTGATAAAGTAATCAAAAGAAAACCTGTGATGGATGTAAAGAAGACAACGAGTTACATTGCATAGGAACTTTGCCATGAAAATCTTGCGGATGTAAGTCACAGGACTGTATCTCGACGGCTAAGTGGTGTGGGATTTTTTGGACGCGTCTGTGTCAAAAAGCCTCTAATAAGTAAGAAGAAGCAGGTCAGACGACAGTTTGCTGAAGAACATGAGCGTTGGACCATAAGCGAATGGATAAAAAAGTAATTTTTTTCGATGAATGTAAGTTGAAAATGTTCGCTAGAAAAAATACGTTCGACGTCCATTGGGTGCTAGAAATCATTCTAGACACCAAATTTAAACTGTTAAATACGGAGGTGCTGGAGTGATGGTATGGAGTGCTTTCTCTCTTCAAGGAGTTGGTGAACTGGTGGAGATTAATGGTATTGCAGTTATAAATATTGAGGCAATGATGTAATTAATCTTCGGTTAATATAATGTTTATTAAAGCTTTAAATGTTTGAGTTAATTCATTAATTCGCCAAAAGATAAAAATAATTCCAATACAACGTTAAAGAAATTTAGTACGCCTTTTTGGCGGAGACTTCATGGTACATGTGCGCACGTCGCACTGCTCACTGTAGTCCGGGGTTTGGTTCCCTAGGCCTTAAGAGGTTCGGATTCCTCGGAAAACTGTAGGTCCCGGCGCAGCATAACCACTATAGTCCTTGAGCCGTAAAAACCACAAACAAACGAAAACGTGTGCGCACGTCAATGGTAAATTGAAGACTGATTTGAGTTTTGAATTCAGAAAATATGTACATACACTGTTTCCAAATATAAAAAGTAAAATTATAACTATACAATATTTGCAAAACACGAAATAAAAGGAAATGATTTGGCATGGTACCAATTTTAGAAACTGAACTTTTTAAGTTCGTTTTTTGCTCTTTTAAGTGGCAACGGTTAAGAAAGCCTGCAAAGCAAACATTTATATTGTGGGTGCCCACAATATACTCCTCTTTTTAGAGAAAAAAAATGTAAAATAAACTTAACTTACAAAATATACAACGTTTGAATGTAAAAATACGATGCTTTTCTAATCAGAACTCTAATTGTATGCGCATTTGCTTTGATTACGCGGCTTTTCCATGTTCGCAATTAGCTTTGCTGGCATTTTGCTTCGTTTTCATTTTTTTTGCTTGCATTTTGCTTTTTTTCTGTATTTTGCTTTATATCTCCTGCATAGTTGCTTTATATGGGCAACAGAATTGTGGATGTTTAATTTAAATAATGGTGTCTTCTTTTATCTAAAATTTTTGAATTCTTAGTTCTTTAATAACTCACCTTTTTCAGGATTGGATTTTGAATGACACATAAAAGAATCAGCTTAATTTTAGATACGAAATTCAACACGGAGAAATAATTAGGAATAATAATTGAAACAGTGGATTAAAATGTGAACCACTGTCTCTCTAATTTCAGAATTGAGATTAAAATAAATGAAATTTTATGATCCTTTTAATTATTTCGGGGATTACACAAAAATAAATGCTTGTAATTACATTCATGACTAGGTTCTCCATGGCGTGGCGTCTTTCCCCTTGGTTTCAGATGAAAAATAATCTATTCGGAAGGTTTACTGGTTAGGCTTAGAGCCTTGTACGGGACAAGTTATAATTGCGTCTATAAAATACTCCCAAATACCTAACTGCGTTATGCAAACTGAGGAGAGTTTTTAATGGAGAAAGCCTTTAAAATATCACAGTGGGGGAGTTAACTTTTTTCCCCCCCAAAATACTACGGGCTATATATTTTCCAATAGTTACAAGTTAGATAAAGGCTCTCTATATCAGGTTTTATCTATTCTTTTTACACTGAAGGAACTGATATCATTTCCATGCTTCAGAGGGGACCCTAGAAATATAATTTTTGGGTTTCAGGTAGAACGCTTGAAACTATTTCCAGGATTTAGTTATTGAAGTAATTTTCACGCCTCGAAGAGAGTCCTTTTAAAATTGCACAAGGGGCCATTGAAATGATGTACAGGTCTCAGAGGGCATCACTGGCGTACGGAAGGGGTTTTGATGGGCATTGTAACCCACCATTGAGAAATGAACTTTTGTATATATACATATAAATATATGAAGTTGTAGCTCTGTAACACTCCTTATGAATATTCTGCATACGCCCATGGAAGTTATCTGCGAAATAATTTTCAGATTTCAGAGAAAATCATTGAAACATTTCCTAAGTTTTTAAGGGAATACTTAAAACCATTTTTAGGTTTTAGGGAAAAACCTTGAAATAGTTTTGAAGTTTTGGAGGGAATCATTGAAATATTTACAAGGTCTCGGAAGAAAAATTTAGAATAATTTTCAGGTTTCAGAAGGAACCCTCGAATAAAAGCATATACAGTTCAACGTACATTGTAGTGATTACATTGCACGCTTTTTTAAATTATTAGCGTTTTCAAAACTCCGAGTGACTCTACGAGAAACCTTCAATAACCCCTAAATCGAGAAATTCTCTTCCATATAATATAAAAGGAAAATATTTTACCAAATATTCATACCAGACTCTTATGAGTTTATTTTAGAGGTGTCTTAACGAATTCAGGGGTCTGGGGCCATGTAGTTTCATTTCTCCCTTTTGGACGAATTTTCTCCCCACTTGGAATAATAATTCTTCATCCCATATTTCTACTGACTGATGGCGTATTTCATCCCATATTTACAGGATAATTTTTCTGTCAGGAACGTTTCTTTTCAAATTCGCGTTCTATTACCAGGGAACGTTCTTGAAACAAGTCTCTCACTACCAGAGACGTTTCCTCTAACTCACGAGTTTAACTTACTTTACCATTCATTTTCGCTACATTTGTAACCACTGTTTGTAACAGGGGTTGGCTTTATATGTTGTGTTGCATCAGTTACCGTTCTGACGAAAATAGCCCAGGGCTATTGAAACAGCTGTAAACGATTAAATATTTTAATCAGTTGTGTTAATTTATTGCTCTCTAAAACATTTTTTTAGTAAAGTAGGTTCCTTAAAGATGAATTTGTGGTCGTTTTCCCAACAGTGGACAGCGATGGAAGACTTTTAGAATTTGAGCTTTTTTACGTAGTTTTGGTGTTTTTTTAGCCTATGTTTTAAAGCACTTTTACTCTGGCCGATCTAATAATGGCCACACTGGCAAAATATTGGAGAGACCCCCCAACGCTAGGCGAGGGGGGAAGAGATCTTTGATTTTTGAGGCAGAAATTTTATTGCACCGAGAAAATATGACGTGAAAATTCCCTTTTTTATGAATTATATTTCTTTTTGTAACTTCTATTTTGCGTAGTACATCAACAACGGTATTTACAATTCCAAATTGTTAGAATTTTTTGAGGATCCTGCAGTGCACAACCTCAGGATCCCCAGAAAATTGATAACGCATATGCACCAAAAAAGAATAGTAGTATACGCCCCGGTTGGGAGTCAAGCGTCTCCCCAATGCTTTTCCCCCACCAGGTCTGGCCATCTTTCCTGTCGTGGTAGATAGATCCCTAGCCGAGTTCGATCAGTATTTAAGATTTTTTAGGAATTGGTGTATTCTAGGATTTCCCTTTAAGGCTTATTATTATTACTTGTTAATTAACATTACCTTCCATGAGAGTTGGTTAATTTTCACAAGATCTTTTATAAAATTTTAGTATTTAAGTCCTTCTAAGGCTCATTATTATTGATTTATTTTATCATTATCTTCCATGGTAGTTGGTTGATTTTCGCAAGATTTTTTATAAAAGTTTAGTATTTAAGATAATTAAATTCTTTCCCGTTTCCTCGGATTTGTTATATTATAAAACTTAATTAAGGTTTCTATTGTCTTTGATGATCGCTAGTTGTTCATCTTTCTCTTTTTATAAAAGTTTTATAGTAATTAAAGCCCTTTTCTTGGTTTATTTCATGTTTTTCCTTTAAGGCTTATTATTATTTTATTTTGTTAATTAGCATTATTTTTGATGATCGTTAATTGTTCATTTATCTTTTTTATAAAAATTTTGTTAACAAGCAAAGTGCATCTTTTCTAGGTGTATTCTAGGATTTTCCTTTAAGGCTTATTATTATTATTAATTTATTTGTTAATCAGCATTATCTTTCATAATATTTGGTTTGATTTTCGCAAGATTCTTTATAAAAGTTTAGTATTTAAGGTAATTAGTTTCTTTAACTGTTTTGTTAATAATTTTTGTTACAGGTATATTATATGATTTAATTAAGATTTTATTATTTTTGATGATCGCTAGTTGTTCATTTTTCTCTTTTATAAAAAGTTTGTTAGTAAGTAAAGTCCTTTTTTCCAGATATATTCTATGATTACCCTTTAAGGTTTATTATTATTAATTTATTCGTTGATTAGCATTATCTTTCATGATAGTTAGTTGATTTTCACAAGATTCTTTATAAAAGTTTAGTATATAAGGCAATTGAATTCTTTATCTCTTTTTTTTTTTAGGAATTTTTGTTACTGGTATATTCTATGATTGTAATAGATGATAATTGACGCGCGAGAGAAGAGATCTGCGCAGACAGAAAAAGCCTGCAAAACGAACTAGAAATTCTACTGTGGGAGCCCACAATGTTACTAATGATATACGAAGTATCATTGAAAATGATGGTTTTGTTGTTGAGATTACTCCCTACTTAAGAAAGTTTTCAAAATTTACAGTAGAAGACAAATAAGTTATAGAACAAGAACAGAACAGGAGAAAACCCCATTGCCATAATGTGGTTGTAACTCTGGTGCACCCACTACGTAAATGTGGATGACCATGAAAGCTTTCTTGTGCTGGTTCCTTGCCGGGGCGTCAGCGGAACCAAAGGGGGAGTATGTAACACGATAATTGACACGTGAGAAAAGAGATCCGCATGATCTATAATAAAATAGAAAATAAGAAAACAGTTGAAAAAATAAGACAATAGGGATGAATAATAGTTTTACTTCTGGTTTAGCTACCATATGAATGTGTCTTTCTAAAGGGATAATTATCTTGTTAACTTGGTTCGTTGTGTTTTTTTTTCTCAGATGAAAATAAAGATTAATGTTTCTAACAATGACGCTCCAACTTGGAGAGTTTGTGTTATAAGTTGGCGCCCAACATGGGGCTCGAACAACACGACGCAACAGCTGGTTTAGACGTTCTTTAACGTGGATGAAAAAGACACAAGGAAAATGTGTTATATCTTTGGAAAAGAAGATGTGGAACCGAAGTTCGTGATTATCCAGATGCGTTTAATTAATTAACCGCCAAGGTTGGCTGTATAATTGGCTTATCGACCGCCAAAGGTTAACTGTGTTTAACTGATTAA
>QLNU02015359.1:77384311-77398497 GCA_006491805.2 Dysdera silvatica | reverse complement strand
TTTTATATTGTTGACAACAATACCACGTTGTAAGTTATGTAAATTATTATTGTAAAGGAACACTACGCTAAACACTACGTGAAACTAATCGTTTCTTGATGTTTGTTGTCAAAATATTATAACACTTTTGACGCAAAAACGTTTGTAAAGTTAAGTCACTCCAATACTTTGTGACATTCCAGAAACCTCGATGTAATATTTGCATGCCGGCGGAAAAAATTAATAACTCGGAAAATACAAGGCCGGCTGGAATGATTTTGCTATCATCCTAACCGGTATACAATTACATTTTCGCTAAAATATGGTCACCTTCACGCATGCGCAATACGCGAGGGGCGGGGCTCAACGCACAGCGGCCAATTTGGGATTCCGCGGAAATTTACAGTCAGTACAGCTCATGACTTAGAGTATCTACGGGCTTATCTTGGTCTCAAACGATAGCTCTCGATTAGTTTATACATTTCATGTGCATTACAAAACACTGAACCAGTTTTAGAAAGTGAAAAAATTAGAACAAGAAAAATATTTTAAAAATTCGGTTTCTGCCAAAACTCACGCAAATGCAAACACGAATGATAGAAATCACATAGTATCAGTAAGAGCAGCTATCCAGAGATAAATCATTGCCAGCAGCTGAGAGGATCAGGAGGTAGAGGGCCCGCAAATATGTGAAAGTAGGCGGTGAGATCAACGACGGCTGCGAATGCGTCGCCCATAAAGCCGCCATTGGAGCCTATGGACACTACTGACTGCTATGTGCCGCCCGAAGACCAGACATCAGTGCTGCGTACCGGTTCTCGAGAACTCGGTTTGCAGAGGTACTGACGCGCGGCTACCGAACGGTTCCAAATTGTGTTTAAAGAAACGAATTTGAACGCGAATGCAGTGTTTGCGATCGGCTGTGGTTTGTGAATGACTTACAGCCTGTTAAACTAAAATATTTGGAATTATTAACTACTGTGTTCCCGGGTGAAAACATTGGCGTCTTTAAGTTGTGCAGCACGTGGACACAGGCACTAATTTAGCCAGTGCCTAAATTATCACTGTTTCCACTGTTAACAGAAATGAGTATTTTTCAGGCAAGCTTACATTCGAGAGCATGATCAAAGCCAAATTAGGTTAAATATGTGCTTTGGCGTGGTACCCTAGAACCTTGTACTTACCATATCATTATATCAAGATTTCTGAAGTGGCAACCAGTACTGGAGTGATTTTATAGACATTTTCACGTCAATCCCTCGGCTGCACATCTTGTCACAGTCACTAATTTTTTTGACTATATATTTTAACTACCTTTTATTCATTAAATAATCTCCTTCAAAACTTTATAAATAATACTAATTATAGTCTATATTACACATTATATTTATATTATTATATACTATTACATGACCCTCGAAAATATAGATATTCTTGCTAATTCAACTTTTTTTTTTACGATTTTGCTTTGTTTAATGTATTAAAAAATTTTAATTAGCGTTATTCCTTTTCAACTATTAAAATCTCTGCCTCTAAATCATAGGTCAAAATTTGTTTCGATCAATCACTTCAAAAGACCAACGTGGTTAATTTTGTGTAATCCAGCATATAAACATAATTAAGAAAACAATTCTGTCAATTTCCTTCGTAAAACGTAATCGATATTAACTTCATCCGCAAAAACAAATATCAGTCAACTAGAATAATGTAATGACTTTCCTGAAAACTACATGTTAACGCTATGCTCGCAGGAAATCATTTTATCTACTGTACATCATTTATAACAATGACAATTATTTATTCATTCTTAATTCCCTTATCAATTAATATAGTAAATGAAACATTTGTAACAAAATTAGTATTTTGATACATGAGAATTTAGGATTTTGATCCATGATTAAACCTACGGCTACCTACGAATTGTATCTAGAAATATACGCATCAAATTCATGATCAATTTCTTTAAGTTTCCGAAGTAAAACAAATTTCAGAAACCTCCTCTGAATTAGTTTTCAAGGTGAGAAAACTTCCTTCTGAAATGTAAACGTGTATTAGTAGTAGAGTAAGTATTGTCCTTATAATATCTATAGGAATTGAGCAATACAATTTATGAAAATCTGAATTTAGAAATTATTTCTAATTCAAACTAAATTGAATTGTGTTTTATAGAATAATAATATATACTTTCCCCATGCCTTTTTGATATAGCAATTCCCAACGCAAACAACATACAGACCACATACAAAAAAAAAAATTGAAAAATACCAAGGCCTCAGATACAAAATCCAAAGACATGGAGCATATGAAAAGGGCTGATATTGTATCTATAATTCTATCAGTCACAGCCTAATACTAACCATAATGCATAAAAGTGGGAAAATAACTGTAATCAATCCTAATACTAATATTGAGGTACAAAAGCAACAACTTAAAACATATTTGCTAATATTAATAAAAATTGTTCATCACTTTAGCAAAACTAGTACAGTTTTCATTAATTTAATAGTAGTCACAATCATACTACAATTTTGCTATATATATATATATATACAGACAAGACAGTCCCACATAACCGTCCTGACATAACCCTCGTCGATAAATCGAATAAGACCACGTACTTAATCGACATAGCAGTACCCAACACCAATAACATACAGACAACCTACACAACGAAAATCACCAAGTACCAAGATCTCAGACATGAAGTACGAGATATATGGGGTATGGAAAAGATCCTCATCATCCCGTTAGTCATCTCAGCAACAGGGATAGTACCAAAAACGCTTGCGACGAATTTGGAGATACTCAACATTGACCCAAACACCTACATTGAAATACAAAAAGCCACAATCCTAAACACGTGTCACATTGTCAGGAAGTTTCTAGACATGGCACATTAAGAAGTGATGTAAAAAGAGGCTTGGGAACATGGCGCTCTGCCCGTCCCAAAGCCTGTTTCCGCCAAGAATGGGCGAGGAAAACTTTTATATATATATATATATATATATTTAAGTACAAAATATACATGTACGTACCTATTGAAGGCAGACGTGTTGTATGAACTGGTTTATTGATATTTATCGTTTGGAATATTCCTACCCTATATCAGATGTACTTCCACGAAGCAGCAGAAGAAAGAAAGGTGTAATGGCAGAAGCAACTCTTATTTCTGTATACAATTCCTATATCCTGATTAAAAATTTCTTCATTTTTATCAGTTCTTTTTCTCACACACGCACATTGTACAAAAATATACGTATTATATGCACTATTATAGGTTGTTAAGATACCTTTTACAAAACAATTTCCATGGATATTCCATTACAAAAAACATAATTTTCCTCCAAATTTGACTTCTAGTCCCAAATCTGTGAGTGCTGCAAACATTCCTTTGGAGATTTCAACGACATGTCAGAAGTCTACGTGATAGATAATTTTTTTGAAGAGTGGAGAAATTATTTAAGAGAGGAATTTAAAATAGATGTTGATCTTGTGATGTTAACTATTGTTCTGCTTCTTAATAAACATTTTTATTGGAAATACTGACAATAGATAAAAAATATTACAATGTTTCGCAAAAAATTAACAGATTTATCAACAAACAAAAACTATATATTGTTGCATATATGCGATTTATAAATATACAAGTATATGTATTTAAATAAATCAAACCCTACGCAGATTAAATTTAACAACAATATAAATTACCATGTAGTGATACCAGCGCGATTGTCATAGCGTGATTAGATGGTGAAACTTTCGAAAGAAAATAAATGTTTCTGCGTTCGGTGGGACCTGAACCCAGGACCTTCCACTTACCGGGCGGAGGCTCTACCTACTGAGCTAAATATACAAGTCATCATCATCATATTCAACCATTATCCCATCCATTGCTGGATGAAGGTCTCTCTAAATGCTTTCCACACAAGTCTATCCTGGGCCATTTCGTTTCCACGTCACTAACCTCTTTCTTATTTCATCCACCATCTAGTTTGAGGACGTTTTCTGGGTCTTCCCGGTGGTCTCTTGGAATCCCAGTTCAAATTTCTGTTGTCCATCGTTTGTAAGTTCTTCTTGCAATATGCCCAGCCCATCGCCATTTCAGCCCTTTTACTTTAACAATGATGTCCTCTACTCTAGTTTGCTCTCTCACCCAAGTGTTTCTTTTTCGATCTCTCCTAGTTATTCCAAGCATGCACCTCTCCATGCTCCTTTGCGTTGTCTGTAACTTTCGTATTGCTCCAACTGTTAGACTCCATGTCTCTGATCCATAAGAGAGGACTGGCAATACACACTGGTTGAAGACCTTTCTTTTTAGACACAAAGGCAATTTCCCCTTCAGGATAAAACTGTTTCTTCCAAATGCACTCCAGCCAAGTTTAATACGTCTGTTGAGTTCTTTCATAATGTTGCCATCCATTGAAATCAGCTGGCCAAGGTAAATATATGAATCAGCAATTTCTAGCTCAATGTTGTCAACTTGTACTTTTGTTTCCTCTACGAAATTATTGAACATGATTTTAGTTTTTTGTAGGTTCATCTTGAGTCCAACTTCTTTACTTCTAGTTGAGAGCTCCTGTACCATGTCTTGGAGTTCTGATGGGTTCGTTGAAAAAATAACAATGTCATCAGCAAACCGCAAATGATTTAAATATTCACCATTTATTTTTATTCCCCTGTTATTCCAATTTATTTGCTGAAAAATCATCTGTAAAGCTGAAGTAAAAAGTTTTGGAGAAATGGTATCTCCCTGCCTCACACCTTTACCAATTTTGATAGTTTTGGTATCTTTATGTAACCGAAATTTTGCACTTGCATTTTTATACACACATTTCACCATGTCAATGTACACATCCTCGATGTCTGCTGATCTTAAAGAGTTGATGACTGCTGATGTTTTAATAGAGTCAAAGGCCTTCTCATAGTCAATAAATGCCACACACAATGGAAGTTCATATTCATGTGTTCTTTCAATTAATTCTCTTAATACTTGAATATGGTCCACTGTACTGAATCCACTTCGAAATCCAGCTTGTTCTCTTGGTTGAGCTGCATCTAATTTTTTCTGCAGGCGATGTGTTAGCACTTTTGTGAAGATTTTATAAATAGCAGGTAACAAGCTAATTGGTCGGTAATTTTTCAAATCCTCTTTATCACCTTTTTTATGCAAAAGAATTACTGTTGCAGAATCCCATTGGTTTGGTATGTTACCGCTGTTAAGACATTTGGTAAAGAATTTTGCAAGTATGTCTTCTACATATTCTCCAGCTTCTTTTAGGATATCTAATGTAATACCATCATCACCAGGGGCTCTTCCTTTCTTCATATTTTTTATTGCAAATGAAACTTCTTCTTTTAAGATTTTAGGAGCTGTTCCTTCGACTATTTCAATGTCTTCGTTTAATTCACTGTTACTTTCGTATAGATTTTTGTAGAATTCTTCAACTCTTCTAAGTATTTCTTCCCTATTTCTTGTTACGGTGCCATCCTCTCCTTTTAATGCAATGATGTGTTTCTTCCCAACAGATAAACTTCCTTTAACAACCCTAAGGCTCTTGTTATTTTCAATGGCTTTCCTTACTAGCTCACAGTTGAATTTTCTTATGTCTTCTTTCATGCTTTTGCGCAGAGTTTTACAAAGTTCTATGTACTCAATCCTGGAACTGGTATTTCGATTGTCCACCTTCATATCTCTTCGCCTTTTCATGAGCTGTTTCGTCTTCTCAGATAATTTGCTATTGTGCTTTTTACAGGTTACACCACCAATTTCCCCAGCAGTTTCAACTATTGTCTTAACAATGTTTTCATTTGCTTCTGAGATATCACTTTCATCAATAAGTCCTTCCAGTGCAGAAAAGCGATTTTTTAATTCCAACTTGAATGCCTCGGTATTTACTTTCAGTTTCATTAGATCCACCCTCTTACTTACTTGTTTCCTAATGAGCTTCTGTCGTTCTAATTTAGTATTTAAGTGCACTTTACATCTCACCATTCGATGATCACTTCCAGTATTAAATCTGTTCAGTACACTGCAATCTTCAATAATTGATTTCTTGTTTGCCAGGATATAGTCAATTTCACTAGTTCCCCCATTTGGGTGTTTCCATGTCCATTTTCTTTGCGGTTTCTTCTTAAAAAATGAATTCATGATGCTAAGGTTTTCAGCTTCTGCAAATTCGATGAGTTGATCGCCACGTTCATTCCTTTCCCCATATCCGTATTTACCAACCGATGTCTCTCCTTGTTCCTGTTGTCCAATTCTTGCATTGAAATCCCCCATGATGAGCTTGATATGTTGTTTCCCTTTGGTGTGTAACTCTTTGATTTCTTCATAAAATTCTTCAACCTCTTCGTCGGTATGGCTTGATGTTGGTGCATATACCTGTACTATTTGAAGTTGGTATCGCTGGGTTAGTTGAACAACAAGCCTCGCTGCTCGATCTGATGTACTTTCAACTTCCAGAAGACAGTCTTTAATTCTTTTGTTGATTAAGAAGCCAACACCACTTGTTCTTCCAGTTTCCGTTCCTCTATAGTAAAACAAATGTCCGCTTTTCAGTTCCACCAACTCTTCACCTTTTCTTCTAATTTCACTGAGTCCTACAATGTCCCATTTGATCTTGTCTAGTTCCTCTTCCAATTCCTGAAGTTTTGCTTCAGAAGCAAGGGATCGTCCATTAAACGTAGCCAAGGTCAATAACAAACGGCAGCCTGGGCCATTCCAGTGATTCTTAGCACCCCCTGCTTTCATGCCACACTGACCGCTGCCTTGATCAGGAGCACTCCAGCACCTGGAGACTAGGGGCCATGGTTTCTGGTGTGTCAACATAATGGAGGAATTAGCCATAATTTCACCACGCTGGCTAGACGGGTTGGTGAATTAGCCCTCCCCTTCCGCCTTTCTATCCGTGTAGCAAATATTAATTTGCCACATAAATAGAAAGCTCAGCCTGCACCACTTGAAGGCGGGGTAGGACACTAGGTTACTGGCCTGGCCGGTTCCACACATCGTCACATACGTTCAGCGTGTGGGTCTCCTTCCAGTTAGATACCAGCAACCCTTTTGCAGGCCATATATATATATATAACAGAAAGATATATGATATATGATGATTAATGAAACATGGCTTTCCATGATTCATTTCTATGATTTCCAGCATTTCCGTTACGACTAAATATTGTCAAAGGACTGAAAATGTTGCACATAAAATCGAAATATGCTAATTGTCACTGATAAAGTTTTCCATACGACTGACAAATAACTAACTTTCTTGAAATTGATTAGCTGAAGAAATGCACCATGACTCCTTCACAAGCCCTGGTAGTTTTGCGAGTCTCCCCTACAAGTCTTTTATTTCCTTGCTAATCTTGCTTTTAACTCATCCCTCCCCCACCCCCAGTTTCGAATTCGGTCCTGTTGGCTACGTTTTTCCGTTACAAAACAACCATTAATAGAATGAACAGACACTGAATTAGAGGGCCTACATTAATGTTATTAACATCATTCTTACCACCTTTATTATAATTAACATCATTCTTACCACCTTTATTATAATTAACATCATTCTTACCACCTTTATTATAATTAACAACCTTCTTACCGCCTTTATTATAATTAACAACCTTCTTACCACCTTTATTATAATTAACAACCTTCTTACCACCTTTATTATAATTAACATCATTCTTACCACCTTTATTATAATTAACAACCTTCTTACCGCCTTTATTATTATCATTCTTACCGCCTTTATTATTATCATTCTTATCGCCTTCATTAGTATCATTCTTACCGCCCTCATTATTATCATTCTTACCGTCTTTATTAATATCATTCTTACCGTCTTCATTGTTATCATTATTAACGTCTTTATTGTTAACATCATTATTACAGCCTTTATTGTTGACGTCATTCTTACCGCCTTTATTATTATTAAACCTGATTGTCACCGGGATTTATGTTTATGATTATCCCTGTATATATACATTGCTTATATCCCAGTATATAAGCAATGTGTTAATACTGAGAAGCATTTTACTATATTTCAAAGAAACACTTACGGAAAGATGTCCTCAAATATTGTTTCAATTTTTATGTTTTCTTTGACTGTGTCTTTATAATTCGTTTTCGTAAAATGAGAATTCCATTTCTTAATCATGTTTTTCATATTGTTTCAAACGACGATGTCGTCGTTAAATTTCTTTTCTTTTTTATTTCGCTGTAATGAGATTCTGCTGCGTCCTATTATCAGCGAAATAACACTTAACATTTTTAGTTTTTAAATAATATCTGGTTTAGCGAGTCGTGTCCTGTTTCGTGTGCCGAATTATGAAGATTGAAAGGGGTTTTATTTTCCATCATTACGTGTCGTTTAATAAATAAACCTCAGAGGGGAACAAAATCCTCAAATTATTTCAAAATTAATTTTTGGACTTTCTCAAACTTTATTTAGAAATAATTAAATTCGCATTACCAACTCTAACACAAGAAAAATAACAGAGATAAGTTTTATAAGCATTCAATACGTTATTTAATAATCAAAAACCCGATGTATTTCGGACCAGATGTGTACTGATTTTCATCAAGGGAAAAAAAAACATTGCAAACAGATAATTGTGTGTTGTCATTCTTTGGAAGCGTTGTTTACGAGGTGGAAATGTCTATGATCGCCGGAAAGCCCTGAGAACCGGTACCGGGTGCGGTTTCTTCTAATAGAATGGGCCCACGCGTGGCTAAATAAAGACGTTGATTTTCGATCGTTAACAATATTAGGCGATTTAGCTAGTTGTTATTTTGCGAGTAGATATTTGAGAAGTACCATAGACGATTAAGGAGGAATTCTTTCATGAAATGAAGTTGCGGAAAATCGTTATTTATGGAAATCAATTTCTAATACCACGGTTTTTGTATTTTAACTTTTTTTTTTTTTTTTGCACGGCAAAAGGACAGCAAGTATCACACTGCGACAAGATGTAGAGTACGTTTTGTTTTTAACACAGTTGGGAGTCGAACCTAAGATAATCGCTCGTTAGTCGAACACGTTACCACTGCACCAACGAAGGTCGGGAAAAAAGAGAAGTCAACTTCAGGAATTTATAATCTAATTATAAACTACTAAATAAATGTTCTATGAAAATAAGCCATCAACAATAATTCCTTCTATTATCAAGTAAATAATATAACACGTAAAAAGTCCCGTAACAGAGGTATTTAAAATTTATAATTAAACAGGAAACTCCGATATCAAATATATATAAATATGTAATCAATACTCATTTTGAAAACAAAATATTTTATAATTCCATCAATTTCGCAAATAATTACTATCGACTATTATTAGACATCTACAAAACACTGACGGATCTAAAAAAGTGGGGTGGAGGCGATCGCCCCCCCTTCCATCGGAATTATTATAATGCGAAATAAAATGGAACGTACAGAACACTTGGCTAAAACTAGGAATCGAAAACAAACCGCCTCCCCCCCTCCCCGTTGACAGACGTCTGAATCCGTCCATGCTACAAAATAAAAGCATATTATTTTCATAAATAGTTAATCAGTTGAAAAACTAAAATATGTCCATCTCCCATTAAGTGTTTGAATTAAGAATACTCACATTAAAGCCAATGATTTATGCAATAGCCATATTATATTATGGAATTTTCATTAATCTAGCTAGCTTTTACGGCTATTAATTGGTTAATTTTTTGTAACGTCATTTAAAAACTATCAAGTGGTCGAAAACTAACTTCAAGCTTAAAAATGTCAAATTATTTATTTTAATTTTCTACATTTCTAGTTAAGTTAAACAAGAATAGTATTAATCATTTTAATTACACTCATAAGGGGGCCCTGCGGTGGCGCAGTGTGGTAACGCGTTCTCCTATTGCGCGGCTAATCCGGGTTCGACTCCCAGCAGTGCAAAAAGAACGCTTACTCAGAGATCTCATAAAGATCGCACTGCTCACTGTAGTCCGGGGTTTGGTTCCCTAGGCCTTAAGAGGTTCGGATTCCTCGGAAAACAGTAGGTCCCGGCGCAGCATGACCACTGTAGTCTTTGAGCCGTAAAACCAACACTTACAATGGGAACCCACAGTGAGTGCCCCGCCGATTTTGATGAAATTTTTTTTGATGAAAGTAGAGCCAAAATAAGGAAATGCGTGTCTGGGCATTCGTGCCAATGCGGCATATTTTCGGAGATATTGATTTTTAATGATTTAAAGATTTTTCATTCTATATGTGAGCTTAAAATACGACATCCTTTGCAAGACAATCGGTAGCTTAGTTGGTAAGTTACCGGCCTAGCGCTTCGTGTTTTTGCGTTCGATGCCCGTGGAAATCGGTTGTTAATATATATCCTTTTTACATGTTTGCTTATGTATTTTTATTAGTAAAAATACTTTGCTTACAATCGGATTTTGTTCATAAACTTACTTTAATAAAATTCATATTTACATATTTAATTCTGTGCTACTATTTTTCGCAGTTATAATTTTTACACGAATTTTAATTTTTAATTGAAGAGTTGTAAAGGTACAAAAAGTTTAGGAGTTAGCTGTAAGTTTTTATGTGAATATAACTTTTATAAAATTTGCGTACTCATTGTCAACCTGTGAAGGGATAGAATTACACCAACAACGCAGTTTTGTTTTATTTAAGGATGGAAAGATTTTTTTCTGAAAACGTTTAACAATTCCATTAAATAAAAACGAAAACTGCGTTAATTCGTCTTATTTTGTCATTATTAGCCTTTGCAGTCATCCACTATTAGCATCTATTATGCCTAATATTTTTTTAAATATATTTATCTATTGATAAATGTATTTTAGTATATATATATATTTTATAACATATAAACATCATTTTATTTTATAACATATAAACATAATTTTATTTTATAACATATAAACATTTTATGTGTATCTCATTTATGTGCATTTTATTTATACAGAAACATTTTATTTTATAAAATGCAATCAATTTTATTTTAAAACTGACTGACGTGAACATATTTTTTGTGTATCACTATCGGAGGTGTCGGAATTGTATACTGGTACACAGTTTTGGATGATAATTATCATAAAAATAATAAAAACATAAAATATTTCTACAACGTGAGCATTTTATAAATGAATTGTTCGAACAACTGATTTTCTTTGTCTAATATCATCTGGAAAACAAATACCATCTACATTTTCAAAAACGCTTCTTTCGTTTGTTAACTTTGCAACAAACCAAGAGTACTGTAATGTATTCTTAAAAGTTGGCGCCGAAAGTTGATTATAAATAAGTGAATGGATCTTCAAAGCATCTATCTGCTCGCGTGTTTAAATGACTATTTTCTTGTAAGATTTCAACACAATTTTGTAACCTTTTAATGAAATTTTTTACTTGACGGAAGAAGTACACATCACGAGGTTAACAGTATGGGGTACAATGAGGTGGAATTACTTCAACAGTAGAAGAAGAGGTGCCGTCGTCATTTGTAAAAACATTATTAAAGTGTGCTGGATCTACTTAACTACATAACAGGCTGGATGGCTACACCAAAACTTTTTCTACTTTTCAACTTTTTAATAATCAACAATTAAAATTCGAGTAGAAATTATCACTGCCAATAAGCATACAATTAACATAACTACATAAATATGAATTTTATTAAAGTAAGTTTATGAACAAAATCCGATTGTAAGCGAAGTATTTTTACTAATGAAAATACATAAATAAAAATGTAAAATGATACGTATTTAAATAAAAGTGACCGATTTCCGCGGGAAAACACAAAGCGCTAGGCCAATAATTTATCAACTAGGCTACCGTTAGGTTTGCGGAGGATGTCGTATTTTAAGCTCATATATCGGATGCAAAATCTTTAAAAATCCATGTCTCCGAAAATAAGCCGCATTGGCACGAATGCCGAGATACGTATTTCCTTATTTCGGCTCTACTTTCATTTAAAAAAATTTCATCAAAATCGGGTGGGCACTCACTGTGGGTTCCCCCTTGTCAGTCTTTAAAATTTTCCACTTCAACTTACGATTACCCATCTGTAACACTTCAGTGGTTACCGTGGCGCATGATTTACCAAATTGTGATAAAGCACGTCATTTAAAATTGCTAAAAAAAAATCTTTCGGACCTCCAAAAAAATCTACTTTTGATAAGAACATCCATCTTCGACAAATTAGTCCTATCGATGTAATTATTTATATCGATTAATAATAGCTGCGTAACCTTTTTCTCCCCTGATAGCAAATTTATCAAGCCAAACGATACCACTTACGAAAAGTTTCAATATTAGGGGATAAATGGCCTCGCGCTTAAAGACCGAAACTCAGTCATCTAAGCGAATTTCCATACCACCCTGCCTAACGGATTTCTTTCTGGAAGGATGGCGAGGTCGTGCTAGAGATAGCGGATGCAGCAATCCAAGAGCAAATGGTAATTAGCGTTCCAATAAATATCCTTCGGCGGATGAGAAAGGATGCGAGATATCTTTGGGATCAATTTCGATAGATTGATGACTAATTAGCGTCGAGATGAAAAATGAGTTCGTAGAATTGCGTTAATGCAAAAAAAAAAAGTGCTCGCAATTATTCGTCATTCATTGAATTAGCTTTGGAAGTTGGAGTGTTGCTAACGGAACATCCACGCTTACGACCAGAAGATTCCTTAACGGCGGTTGTAAAACCAGCCGGCTTAAGGTGGGTTCTCATTCTGGTGTAATATGGGATTTCCTTCTCAAAAATACTTTAAATACTTTGTAATGACTTCTGGCGCCATAACGTGGCCTGTTGCGCTATGTATAAACAGAGACGAATTTACGATTTTGCCTTTTGAAGGTTCTGATATGCAGTATTTTACCACATGCAGACTGGCGTATTTTGCCACTTAATCTTACCAAACGTAACTAAAGGCATAACGAAGATTTCGGTATATTTATTCGGTATTATTAATTTGACACCCCTGGCAATTAATTCGAATTCGTGTTTTCACAAGTACTCGCGAATTTGGCGCCTTATGAGCTTCTCTCGAGGCGGCACCCATCAGTTCTCCCTTCGACAATGCCCAGTTACGCCTCTGAATGTAATTAAAAATTACTAATTCAATTGGCTACCAAAAAATGCAGCCTCACCTTTGCAAACCTCTCAGTGTCAAACTTTTCATTGAAAATTTGTTACCACCATAAAATTTCAGCTTATTTAGCCTAGAATCCCTAGAATTATAGGCTAGCGCATGAGCCGCCATTTTGTGGTACATTTTCGGTTTCATTTACCTTGGCGATAAAGGTTTTCAGTTTTGGAGCAATGATCGCTATTTTGGCATAGAAATAATCAACACTCCGCCATTATCCGACGAATGTAAACATTGGCGCAACTTTTAAAATGTCGCCAATAAATACAATTTTCCGACCTAACTCAGACATCAAAATAGCGGATGCACCAGCTCCTTTTTTTTAGGAGACTTAACTTAGCTTATTTGTAAATCTGCCACTGTATATCATGGTGATAAAAGTTGAATAAATTCTAGATAGACTGTGGCCATTTAGTTTGTGTTCACTTCCGTTTATTGTTACAAAAGCGCAGCTTCTCTTGTCTGAAACGCGTCGATAAATCTCTCATTGCCTCCACAAAATATGCTTTATAACATTATTAGCTGTAGTACGTTCTCTATAGTTCTATGTCCCCATATTACTCTTATTCGTCATAATTAGTGCGTCATTGTTCAATAACGATTTATTCATGAATCAAACAATTTTTTAAAAAGTACAACCCCTTTTCGCGTCATAATTTTATTCTTTAATTTAACAGAAACGCTTACAGTATTTTTTTCATGAAGACTTTGTTGAAACCATCAAGAAAATTAGTTTAGAGAATTTAGAAGCAGTTCAAATTCTCCGATATAATGCTCTTTTTATTTAAAGTCGTTCAACCCTAGGGCTGTGTTTGGAGCTGTAAAGGAATATGCACACCAAAAGCTTTATGCAATTAATTTGTTCAATGTATCTATTCTTTTGTTGATTGAAGAGCAGCTGCTTAATTTATAATTGAACTTTAAAAATTCATTAAATCGCTTGGTGTGGAAAGCTTTATCTTCAACTGATCATTATGAATGTTTCTATCTTCTAAAGGCATACATAAACAGAAGATGATTTTTTCCTTTTTGTGAATAGTCCTTAAAATTTCTTTTCAAAAGAACATATGCCA
>QLNU02015359.1:77352703-77380587 GCA_006491805.2 Dysdera silvatica | reverse complement strand
TATTAAGAGAATTAATTGAAAGAACACATGAATATGAACTTCCATTGTGTGTTGCATTTATTGACTATGAGAAGGCCTTTGACTCTATAAAAACATCAGCAGTCATCAACTCTTTAAGATCAACAGACATTGAGGATGTGTACATTGACATGGTGAAACGTGTGTATAAAAATGCAAGTGCAAAATTTCGGTTACATAAAGATACCAAAACTATCAAACTTGGCAAAGGGGTGAGGCAGGGAGATACCATTTCTCCAAAACTTTTTACTTCTGCTTTACAGATGATTTTTCAGCTGATAAATTGGAATAACAAGGGAATAAAAATAAATGGTGAATATTTAAATCATCTGCGGTTTGCTGATGACATTGTTATTTTTTCAACGGACCCATTAGAACTCCAAGACATGGTACAAGAGCTCTCAACTAGAAGTGAAGAAGTTGGACTCAAGATGAACCTACAAAAAACTAAGATCATGTTCAATAATTTTGTAGAGGAAACAAAAATACAAGTTGACAACACTGAGCTAGAAATTGCTGATTCATATATTTACCTTGGCCAGCTGATTTCAATGGATGGCAACATTATGAAAGAACTCAACAGACGTATTAAACTTGGCTGGAGTGCATTTGGAAGAAACAGTTTTATCCTGAAGGGGAAATTGCCTTTGTGTCTAAAAAGAAAGGTCTTCAACCAGTGTGTATTGCCAGTCCTCTCTTATGGATCAGAGACATGGAGTCTAACAGTTGGAGCAATACGAAAGTTACAGACAACGCAAAGGAGCATGGAGAGGTGCATGCTTGGAATAACTAGGAGAGATCGAAAAAGAAACACTTGGGTGAGAGAGCAAACTAGAGTAGAGGACATCATTGTTAAAGTAAAAGGACTGAAATGGCGATGGGCTGGGCATATTGCAAGAAGAACTGATCAACGATGGACAACAGAAATTCTGAACTGGATTCCAAGAGACCACCGAAGACCTAGAAAACGTCCTCAAACTAGATGGGTGGATGAAATAAGAAAACAGGTTGGGGTGACGTGGAAACGAATGGCCCAGGATAGACTTGTGTGGAAAGCATTTGGAGAGACCTTCATCCAGCAGTGGATAGATAATGGTTGAATATGATGATGATGATATATATATATATATACAGGGTGTTTCAAAACTAATGGAATAAAAAGAAAAATATGTCAAAGAAAACATATAAATACAAAAATATATATTGGAAAAATCAAAGAAATATAAGAATATAAATTGCAAAATATACAAATATAAGAATATGAATTGGAAAATATATAAATATAAGAGTATAGAGTAAGATTGCGTGTGTTTGGAAAAATGGAAAGCGCCCTGTAGCGCGTAATCTCTTCATATGCGACCATTCTTTCTATGAAAAAAGTGTTTGTTTTGGTGTGTTATATTACTTCTGGAAGTTTGCCATTGCTTTTGAAAAGCCCTTACATGAAAAAATTGGAAAATTACATACAAACATGAGAATACGAACTGAACTTAAGACTTTCCCATTGCATGAAGGATGCTCTACTATATGATGAGTTTAGGTCTCGTGTTCTGTTCTTTTCTTTCATGTCTGCATGTGACTTCATAATTTATACATTTTTACACTCATAATTTCTGGTTGCCATTTTCACGTGTTTCATAATGCAATGGAATATAAATATTTGTCTCTCTTCCTTGGCAAAAAGAGCACTTTGTATATGTAACCTTGCTTTAATCTATGTGAATATTTATCAAGCTTTGATCTCTGGTGCTATATAAATTGATTTTTACGATTCCCCACTTAGATTAATTCAATTAAATTTTATTTTAAGCCAACAAGGCTGGTTTTCACAACAATCGAACTCTGGCGATTACTAGGAGTCACTGATAAAAGAAGATCACAGACTAAAGATGGACGTGTTCATATTTACCACCTGTTTCTTCTGCTTTGCAGTGCTCTGTGGTTGTCGGTGGTCGAGCCCTTCAAAGTATCCTTTGTCATAAAATCCCAAATAATTTGCTATCTCTCTCTTTACATATCACCGCGTCCTTTATATACCTTTCTCCAATTCCGGAAAACACCCTCTTGTTTGACTTTGTTAGCCCACGGCTGTTCATTGTTGGGCAGTAATTGCGTTGTGATTAATGCTTTGTACTGTGGCTGCATTTGCCATGCTTCGAATTCTGGTCACCGCCTTTTTTTTCACTGTGATGGCGCAGTGATAATGTGTTCGCCTATAGGTGCCGTTAATCTGGGTTCGATTAATCAAAGGTGCCAAAATGGAACACTTATGAAGGAACTGCCCACTGCAGTGCGTGGGTTGGCTCCCTAGTTCCAAAAAGTTTCAGATTCCTCGGAAATCTGTAGTTCCCTGCACAACATGTCGTTTGCAGTTCACGTGCCGTAAATTCAAACAAGCATGTGACTTTTGCTGTTCACGCGCCGTAAATTAAAATAAGAGATTTGACCTTTTCTGTTCACGCGCGGTAAATTCAAACAAGCATGTAACCTTCGCTGTTCACGTGCCGTAAATTCAAACAAGTATTTGACCTCTGCTGTTCACGCGCCATAAATTCAAACAAGCATTTGACCTCTGCTGTTTACGCGCCGTAAATTAAAACGCGCCGTTAGTTAAAATAAGCATCTGACCTTGTCTTCATAAACTGGCGTACCTAGTATCACGAAAGAGAGGTGCGATTGGCTGATTTAAATGCCGAATTTACTGTCCTAATAGGAAACTTAGGAAGAAATAAATTCCTATCCAATGGGAGGGGTTATGACCATCCTGACTATGCATTCACATAATGCAGTTGCAACAACTCTGCTGAATATTAAAAGCTGTCCATGAATGCTCTATATGCATATGCTTTTGAAAAACCAGTAAAAGATTCGCTTTCTTGTACATATGTTAAAGCATGGTGAAGGGACTAAACATTCCCGGATTACAGTATATAGTATGCCACATAAAATATCAAAACCAGTTTTGTCGCTGTAGGAGAGGCTTTAGTCACAATGAATTCCCAGAGAACTGATTTCTGCAACATTTCTTCTTCCATTTATGTAAAATGTTTTCTGGTTCAACCTAAGTAGCATACGATCGCCTATTTACCCACAGAAGGCGTTTCTTAATACTTCGTTTACATATAAAGTGGTACTGTTACTTAAATGTAAGCGGTCGTTTGCATATGAAGCGGTTACATACCTTTCATTGTTATTTTGGAACGACTAGCACTGGAAAATATATGGAAAAAAAAGCTAACTTTATGAAAAGAAAATAGCCAAATTTTGTCAACGAAAGAACATGATCCTGTGAGCAGTAAAGAAAGTCCCCTTTTTTAGTTAAAAGAAAGAAAACATGGTGAAGCAGAGAAAGTGAGAGAGAGAGAGAGAGAATGAAAAGCAGGATGTTTAGAAGAGTAGTAATACAATAAGAGTAGCATAGAGATGAGTGCCTTTTGGTTTTATGCGCACCAAAGAATATCCACAAATTAAAGAATAGTGTTTTTGTTGAGAATAGTTTAGTCTTTTTATCGGAAATAAGGGCGAATTCTCCTTAGATATCCTATGAATTGCTTCTAAAATAGCAGTATTGGAAACACTTCTACCCTATTTTTTCAGAGTTTTGGTCCGGCTGCCAAAAACCAATAACTGAGAAAAAATAGCTATATTGTTAAAAGATTAGCCGTAATGTTAACTATATTAGTGAGCTTCTCGATGGTTCGATTTCTCTGAATTTTCTAATTCTTGACTCACATTCCCATTTATTCAATTTTTTTGAGTATTAGGGATTTGTCTGACCTTGATCTTTATCCGATGCTGCCCAGGCGAATCGTAAAATATTATTTTTTATTTACAATTATTGAAGTCATAATGTAACACGCATCCACCTAAATAAATGTTTGTATTGTATTTGGAGCTTTTTGCTGTTGAAGAAATTATGTATTAGTCAATTTACGCAACTTATATAAATTTAGGTAATTTAATCTTAATTATTCAATTTTAGTCTTTAATTATTCAATTTTAGTCTTTAATTATTCAATTTTAGTCTTTAATTATTCAATTTTAGTCTTTAATTATTCATTTTTAGTCTTTAATTATTCAATTTTAGTCTTTAATTATTCATTTTTAGTCTTTAATTATTCAATTCTTAATTATTTAATTTAAGTAATTAATTTAATTTTAAATTTAAGAAGGAAATTGTGACCTCACAACACACACATAACAGAAAATTGTACGTACATCATTTTCATTTTGTATAATATATCACAATAATTTAAAGTATTTTTGGTATTGTTAAACTTTAAAATTCAACAGAGATAGAAAGAGAAAGAAAAATTGTTGTGCGAAAAGAAAATTATTACAAATTTGGAATTACTTTCGATTCTCCATTATATGCACTGTTTGCTATAAAAAATACAATAACTTTGGTGTTTGGCAATGAATATTTAAAACTTATTCTACAGATGATGTATTTAATGTTTGGATATTAATATTTGAATCTAAAATTAAACAACTAAAATTTTCCATAATCCACAGTTCAAATTTCGAGTTTTTAATAAAATAAAATTCGACAAAAAAAAAATCATTTTTTTATCCTTTTGTCATATTTTTCGTGGCTAATTGCTAATACGCATTTTTTTAAAAATTTTATCCTTAAGAAAAAATAATTCCAGAGATAAAACTTTTTTCTTTGGCACAGTAAATACGAACAATATTAGCATATTCCTCTCCATGCGATAAGATGACGCCGTTCCTGGAAGCGGTTAGGGGTATGGTATCAGCAAAATCACATTTGTTAGATTATCACAAGCCGCTTCTGGCAGGATGAAAATCTTTTGATAAATGATAGGATCCGTTGGAAACTCTCCAGTATTAAGATCTTCTAATATCCATGAGACATATGCATTAAACACGGTATTAATGACCGTTTGACCTGGAGAAAAAGACCCCAGAGTTCAATTTGGCAGAAGTTACAGCTCGACGTTAAACGATTGTTAACGACATGTAGCAGAAACTTGAAATTTATTCAGAAGGCAATATGATTAAATTCCAAAAGCTATTCTTTGGTTCATGTCCGCGGCCTTTTTTGCGAATCTCGAAATTCTGTTCGTTGAAATTTTTATGACAAGCATATCAGTTATTGGATCTTCTAGTGTATATGAATGCTTGATGCTTACACATGAACACATGGAAATGTTTTATGTGCAGGCGATTATAGTTTAATTACAACTCTTCCTCTTCTTGCTACTGCTGCTCCAAATTTACAATGTAAAAAAATAAATAAAATTTACGTACAGTAGATAATACAAGATAAGGTACAATGAGTAAGAAGATAACTTCGTAGGATACAAAATTTAACTAAGATGCTATAAGGATGAACGATGAGAGATAGAGCGAGAGATAAGTAGATTGGCTCAAACGATAAAAAAGAAAGGTGAGAAGCAACGAAGACGTTAAGATAATTTGGTATGGCTAATATGAGGTAAAAGCAAGAAGAAGGAAATTATGGATTCAAAAAGTTATTTTACCTTTATACATATCGAATGGAAAAATTTCTTAAAACAGTTTTAGGGAAAATCTTTCTTCCTACACTAATTAGGAAATTTCTTAGTTTCCTGAGACCGACAGTTTTGCTTAAAAAAGTGAGGATGGCATTCAAGATTTAGTTAAAGTTCAGATGTGGAATTCATTAATTTGAAATGGTGGTACTCTGAATTCGAAAATGTAAATGTGCAGGGAACCTTGCTCTTGTTGAAAAAATAATAAGTAAGTAAGTTTAGTCTCGTTCACTTGAGTGCGTATTTTTTTTTCGACATCTATATTTTTTCTTTAGGTTGTAAGTTTTTTTTGAATGTATTTATTTAACACTTTTTTGGGATGTAAAAGGAAGTTCTAAGTAAAGATTTTCTATTCAGAAATAAATTCCCTGTACCTTAAGCAAATACGAGAAATGGCTTCAAAGTCTGTGTAGTGTAGTCTTTTCAAAGAATAGGGAAGAAGTATTCCGTAAAAAATTGGTTAACCTTTTATAGGGCCATTTTTTTTCGAGTAATGGTGTACTAAAATATTTTTGGGATTGAGATTGATTTAAAAAAAGAGATTCATTTAGCTTATTAGATAATATTAATTTGATAAGTAAGACCCCTCTTTTCGGTGGGAAGTATGTTTTCCACAGCCTACTGGGAGCTATTCAAAGGTAGGACATGTTATGCTTATATGTATATTATATATTATATTTTGCAAATACTACGATCTACAAAAGTAATTGTAAATTAGACATATTTTATATTCATTGATAATGATGAAATTAAGAATTTATACATATTATTTTCTATGAAATTTCAAAAAATAGGGATCAACGCATAGTGGGACACCGCAAGCTGTACAAACGTACCTTATTCTCTTATCACGTGCTTTAGTAGAGAATAAAAGGCATCGCCTGTATGTTTTCTGTAAAACTGGCATATGGTCAACAAATTTATTCAATCGTACGTCATCTGTAACAGTTTTCTTGTTGCTCAGGAAACTTACAGGCCTTTCTTTGCGTTTACAACTTGAAAATCCAGAAATCAGTTGTCATGCTTGCCCAAGTCGAAAATTTAGTTGGTCTTGAGGTCCCAAACCTCTTCTACTTACTTTCCAGAGAATAGAGGCATTGGCAATTGCCAGACCAATTAGGAAGTAACGGATTCTATGCCACCATTTTCGGGAACGACGACCAATTTCATTTCTTTCTCGAAGTTGAACAAAGTGATCAACACCTCCCATAATCTTCTTACATGTGGCAATAGCAGTTGGGTACGAGACTTGAATAATGGTTCCATTCTCGTTCTTCCTTGAGACCGTTGCAGTGCATTTTGGGCTGTTTATTGTTGAAAGAATGGGTACTGGTTTGTTATCCATCCATCTAATGGCTGCAATATCCTCCTTGCATTTGAATTGAAATTTCGCTCTCTTCAGCTTTACTTTTCTTTTCATCATTGCAGAAAGTCATTTCCGGTTTGTTCTTGCAGTATGGAGATTATAAATGTTGTCTTCCTGTGGAGGTAAAATACCGAAAACTGCAAATATAATTCAAAATTTTATTTACTGTAAAGAATTGGCCATAAACTTGAACTTCTGTATTTTTACTGAGTTTATAAATTTTGTGTTTACAACCACAAATAAGCTCGATGAGAAATGATCAAAGTAATGAACGGTTATGCACAAGAAAAAATGGCTTCCTAGTGTGTTGTCCTCTCTTCTTCATCTCACGCTAACGTTTATTGTTAAAACCACATTTATGTAATCAAAGCGCTCATTGGAGATGGCAGCACTAATTAGACCTAGTAAAATAGCTTACCATGGACATTTAAAAATTGATGGTAAGTATACTTCCCACGGCCTTATAAAGGTTTAAAATAACCTGTTTAGAAGTGGAAAAAAAATATACATATCGTTCTAATGCAGAAAATACACGTGAAGAGCACAAAATAAATAATTAGAACCGATTTAAATAAAATTTTATTTTTACTTGCTGCAAAAAAAACCAAAAAAAAACAAAACGGAATGAAATTTAAATAAAATGCCACAGGGGAAATAGTTTCACCACAGCAAGCTCATTTGGTGTTTATTCACTACATCTGAAGTTGTCGTTGACGTTGCAGCTAAGCTGCAATATGGTTACTTTTATTTTTATTGAAATTCAGTTTCGTTTTTTGCAACAAGCTAAATAAAAATAAAAAATTTCATTTTAGATTTGTCTTAGTTATTTTTTCCCCATGGATTTTTCATTGTCAATGACATATTCTTCCTTATTGGAAGATTTTAGAACTAATGTAAACATTTTCTCCACGGAATCTTTTGCCATCTCTTAGATAGAATATATAAAAAATTTTGGCGCCAATATAATTAATAATAATTAGAGTTACAGCGAGCTTTGAATCAGGAAATTTTAATCACAACCACTCTGAGTTTCTTTTTGGCATTTTTCTTTCAGAATTTTTTCTTAATTATTCATCAGAATATATTTTTAAATATTTATTTTTCGAGATATATTTCCTCTGTATTTATTTTTCAGGATGTGTTTATTTTTCTCATTATAAACTTTTCTTTATTTTTTCCCCTAAGAAATCCTTTTTTTCGTATTTATTCTTTAAGAGTTTATAAAGCTCTGAATAACATAAGGGATAACAAGTTCTCCGGTATTTATCGCGTTTACTGGCACTTATATTACACGACGATTTCAAAATACCGATTGATTTGTACTGTTTTTCAATCAGTAATAATCGACACCGTTTAACTTAATATTGTTTTTAGAAAATTCTTTCGCAGCGTTATTTCCTCAAATTTAGAATAAAAGAAAATCAATAATGTTATATGTTGGTTAGTTGTATTTTTATGGCGCAAGGACAGCAAGGGTCATTCTGCGCCAAGCAAGGTGAAAACGTGCACATGGTTATAAAACAAAAATAAAGCTAAAATGGTAAAAACATATTTAAGGTAATGTATTTAATGTACCAAACTAGACGATATAAAAAATCATATGAGATGGGAATAGCCAATATTAGATAAAAAGTTAAAAATACTTTCGTGGTTAAAAGAGTCACATAAAATGTCGCCGAGTATAAAATTATTTTGATTAAAAGCTTATGACCGTTCCTGGTTAAAATTTATACAAGTGGTTAAAATGTGTAAAACATTTAATGGTTCACCACATGTGGCACACATCGGGACATCTTCTCCCTTTAAAAGACGTTGATGGGAGAAGAGTATATGCCCGATGCGAAGTCTAGCCAGAGTGACTTTTTTTTACGACGGTTACTCCTATAGCTAGACTGCTAATACGAGGTTTAATGAGGTGAAGTTTATTAAAAAATTGCTTGTCCCATTCCAACTGCCATTTTTTGTACAGATGGGATAAGACATGAGTGTTAAAATCTCCAAATGGAATGGAAATACACTCAGGTTTTGCAGTTGCTGTTTTCACAGCAATCTCAGCCTGTTCATTGTCGGCGATACCAACATGGCCTGGAACCCAACAGAATTTCACAATATACTGTGCGTTTTTTATATCCACGAGTTGTTTGTGAACTCTGTGGATTCCAGTGTGATGCGAGACGTTGAATGAAGTCAGGCTTTGCAGAACACTGAGTGAATCTGTACAGATGACAGTTGGAGATACGGCATTATTCAAGATGTATTGTAAAGCTAACACAGTAGCATGAATTTTTGCTTTGAAAACTGAGCAGAATATCGGCAGTTGTTGACTCTGTATGACATTTCCACAGACAAATGCCTAACCGACATATTTAACCGCTTTTGATCCGTCTGTGAAAATGAAGGGTCAGCCTACATACATACTAGACAGATCAGCGGATGCCTGCCGGTAGGCTATGTCTAGGGTACTGTCTTTTGGATAGACGGATAAGTCAAGACAGATGCCATTACCAAAATCGAATCAGGGAGAAATGATGTTCGGCATCGATTCTGCTATGGTTTTCGAAATGTCCAATTCACTAGCAGCACTTTCCATTCTCATGCCAAAGAGGGCGAACATTAAAAAGTGAGACGAAACGAGGATGATGACGTGATGGCGATGTAAGATGGTCTTTTAGTGATAGAATTTTAAAGTAATAGTTGAGAGACAAACGTTAGCAACGTAAAATTAATGGAGGTTCTACGACTTCAGCATATAAATTAGTGAATGGGGATGTCCGAACGGCTCCGGTCCACAGTCGTAGATCCTAACGATGTATGGGGTCAAGTTGTTTGAATAATGATTGGCATGCTGTGCCGTAAATCGGACAGCCATAATCTAGGTTAGAGCGGATTAATACCTTATACAATCTCAGCAATAAGCATCGGTCTGCCTCCCAGAATGCGTGAGATAGAACCCTGGTGATGTTCAGGACTTTAAAACATTTGTCTTGCAGATATCTGATGTGGGATGGAAATGTTAGAGAGTGGTCAAAAATAACCCTAAGAATTTTTGTCTTCCGAACCACTCTGATAACATTATTTCCTATTCGGAGCTCCGGATCTAAATGTAAACCATGTTTGTGACGAAAATGTGCACAAACTTTTTTTTGCGCTGAGAAATTAAGTCCATTATTAGCCGTCCATTCTATGATTTCGTTTGGAGCAAACTGAAGTTGTCTCTCAACAAGGTTCATTTGCAAGAAATTTGAAGGTCATCAACATATGAAGGACTTTTTTATAGTGGTGGAGAGGTTTTGACCACACCACTTAGTCTGAGAATGAAAAGAATAGGACTTAAAACATAGCCCTTGGGAATTCATTGTTCCTGCAGAAAAGTACATGAAAGTGCAGATCCGATGCGTACTTGGAAAGTTTTCTGGTCCAGAATTTTTTTTATGAAATTTGGCATATTGCCACTAAGACCACATTGGTGGAGACCTCCGAAGATACCATATTTTCAAGTTTGATCGTATACCTTTTCTATATCGAAAAATATAGACACTTGGTGCTCTCTTTCAACAAAGGCCTCTCTTATAGAGATTTCTAAATTTTAAATGTCATCTGTCGTTGATCTCATTCGACCCTAGCAAGATTAAATAGTTTCCATTTTCTAGGTGATACATCAACTTATTGTTGACCATCATTTCCATTAATTTACAGACGCTACTTGTCAAGGCAATAGGTCGATAATTGGAAGGTTTCTTTGGATCTTTGCCTGATTTGGGAAAAGGTGTGAAAATGTCTTTGTGATATGCCTCTGGAAATAATAGTTCTGTCCAAAGCCTATTAGATGAAACTAAAATATTTTCAATGGATTTGACAGACAAGTTCCTGATCATTGCATAATGAATTTGATCATGTCCAGGGGTAGTATTTTTGGACCGATGTAATGCGCATTTTAATTCAAATAAGGTAAATGGGAAATGGGATATTATATACAGATGTTGTATTTTCATGGAAATTAAGAAATTTTTTTTCCTGATGCCTTTTTTATGGATAGGAATGAGGGAATGTAATTAGTACTGCTTGAGATATTAACGAACGCAGTGGCCAATGTATTGGTTATTCCTTGGACATTACTGATTTTCATTTCATTGCTCTCTAAGATAGAGATTGGACGTGAGGTGTAATTTCCATTTATTTTCCTAATTTTATCCCAAATTACCTTTGAACGTTTTGCAGATGTTATGATAGAAATATACCCTTTTTAAGGGTTCTTCTTTGATTTTTGTCGGATGGATCTCGCCTTGGCTCTGGCTCTTTTGAATTCAATTGTTTGCGTGGGGTATCGGCGAAATATACCCCATGCTTTTTTATTCTTTATAAGCAATTTTACAGTCGTGGTTCCACCGGGGTTTTTGTATTTTTGGAAAATGTATGGGGATTTTTAGAATTGAATGTTTTGTGGCCTGCAGAATGCGATCGGTGGTGACCATTTTAAATGCTTCGTTAATGTTAGGGATGTTTACCATAGTACTATTGATGCTAGTTAGTCTATAAAAAAAGTTCCTAGTTAGCTTTTTCAATTACCCATCTTGGATTCCGTGATGGCGTACAGAAATTTCTCCCCCAGTATATTTTAGGGAAGTGATCGCTTCCACGCGGATCTTGTTTGACTTCCCATGTCCACACCGGGAGAAGAGAAGATGAAAAATTGATGCTGTTTATTGCTGAGAAACTTTGGTTTGCCTGGCGTATATGTGTGGGTGTGCTGGTATTCATTATTGTAAGAGATTGATTATACAAACCAAAGCTTCTATTGTGCGTCCTATTTGATTGATGTTCTCACAACCCCATAAGGTACTGTGAGAGGTAAAATCCATAAGAAGAAGGAATGGGGTTGGCAAATAATTAAGCAAATCAGAGAATGAGTTCAAATTGATATTTTTATTTGGTGGAAGGTATAAAGAACATATTGTGATTTTAGCTGCTATTAAGAGGCGGATGGTTATTGCTTGTAATGTTGTGTCAATATTAATGCTTGTGAAGGGAAATTGGTTATTGAAACAACCGCAATAACGTTATTGAATTTTGACTAAACGTTATAACGTTAATAATAATAATAGTAAATGATAATAGTAATTTAAACGATTTTAACGTTGGTAAATTATGTAAAAGGAGAGTCCTTCAACTAAAATGTTATTTAATAAAAAGGCTAGGGTTAGACTGGGCCGCGGGCTAATCGGCCCCTGAGCCGGTGCGGCTCAGGGACCTTTATGAGCGATAGAACTTGCGCCTCCGAATGGAGCAGGATTCACACCCTCTGATAATCCAAGGTATGCGCTCTTTGAGAGGACCCAGTCCGCCCCTGGAAAAAAGGCTGAAAATATAGATTATGCGATTTAAAATTAGGTAACGCATAAGGGAGAAAAATAAGGGAAATTTGACCGTTTACGAGATACATATTGAACAATTGCAATGACCATTGGTATGATAGTTCATGTGATATATACAAGATTAACTCAAATAAGAAATCCTTGTACATTTTCCATTTTTATGCAAATATATGCTTGAATAGTTGTTTGAGAGGTTCCAAGTATACATACCTCATTGAACTGTTTTCCATCTGTTCATGAAAAAGAATAAATCGTTTTTGCGAATGTGGCCTATACATTTGCATATTTATAGCCTATGATGCAACCGCAAGTCAAGCATTTGTCATGCAAATATGGAGAGCAGTTGCAGTTGGAGGAAACTAAAGAAAACTTCCTTTTCTCCTCTGTTATATAAATGAACAACATCACTTTTATTACTCAAAGATCCAGTACTTATCGAAAGGCAGAAGAAATGCAAAGTAATAAGGTAGAAATCTTATTTTTCCATAGAACTTGTTTTATGCTCCTTCAATATTATAGAGCGTCTCAAAAGTATATGGGCATTAATTAATATAAAATAAAAACTGAAAAAAATGTACGAAGATAAAAGTTTATATACACCAAAGCACATGTAATTAGAATGAGGGTATAAGACTTCAACAGCAAATCTTTTGGAAAAAATAACTTTAAGAAAGAAATTACAAAATTTGCCTGTCTTAAAAGCAAGGTTGAATTTCTACCGGCAGAAAGTGGTTATAACTGGTTATGGAAACGTGAACGATAACAGCCAATAATAACACATTATGAATAGAACGCGAATGATCTTGAAAACCTCATGAAATTGATTATAACATTTATATTGTGAATTCCATTCTCACATGAACGTTCTCTGATTGAAAGAGATGATGTTTTCAGGTAAATATTTATCTTCTTTCGAATTTAATCGTCCTTAGTCGATTAGACCATGGGATATAGACGACTTTTCACATTCTGAATTGTTATTTTACATTTAGCCATTCATTTCAATTACCATGTTCATCGTTAATGTCCTTTCATATTTTTCTTTTTTATCTTCTCTTTTTATCTAACCTTGTTTTTGTCATTACTACAGTAATTCATTAAGAAATTAAATATATTTGCCGGTTATAAACTTGAGTCATGAATTACTAAATGTCATTAAAAGTGAAAAATGACACATGGGTACGAAGAATAACGATGATAGTTTATTTGTATTGGAATATATTGTATAGTTGCTGTTAAAAACAGCCGATTATTTGTGATATAATTTTTTTTTTGCTATAAAAATAATTTCATTTTCATAAGCAAGAAATGAAAGAGAATAGAACACAAAACTTGTTAAGAGGCTTTCCAAAAGAGTCTCTCATGACACCGTGTTCTTCTAGTGATCTCTTTCAGAGAGCCTTTTATGATAGTGTTCTTCCAGTGACCTCTTTCAGAGAGCCTTTTATGACAGTGTTCTTCCAGTGATCTCTTTCAGAGTGCCTTTTATGACAGTGTTCTTCCAGTGATCTCTTTCAGAGCGCCTTTTATGACAATGTTCTTCCAATGGTTTTTTCTAGGGTGTCTATTATGACACAGTGTTCTTCCAGTGATTTCTTTCAGAGTGTTTCTTATGAAACAGTGTTCTTCCAGTGGTCTCTTTCAGGGTGTCTATTACGACACAGTGTCTTTTCAGTGATCTTTTTCAGAGTGCTTTCATGAGAGTGTCCTTCCAGTGATCTCTTTAAGAGTTCCTTTCATGAGAGTGTTTTTTTAGAGATCTCTTTTAGAGTGTCTCTAATGACAGTGTTCTTCCAGTGACCTTTTTCAGAGTGTCTCTTATGACACAGGGTGCATTTCTTTCAGAGTGTCTCTTATGACACAGGGTGTATCTCTTTCAGAGTGTCTCTTATGACACAGGGTGTATCTCTTTCAGAGTGTCTCTTATGACACAGTGTGTGTCTCTTTCAGTGACAGTGTTCTCCGAGTGGTTTCTTCCAGGGTGCCTTATAATACAGTGTTTTTCCAGTGATCTCTTCCACAATCCTTATGATGAGCGTAGAAAACGTGTGCATAACGCTGTATTAGAAATACGTTTGAATTTGAAAATTGAAAGATGAAGTAATATAAGATGGACAAAAGAGAGGTGGTGGAGATCTCTTCTGAACTGCACGTTGCAAGGGATCCCAGATATGCTCGACAATGTTCATGTCTGGCGATTTAGGTGGCCAATGTCTAAAGTCAGAAGAGTGTTCCTGGAGCCACTCGGTAGCAACTCTCGATATGTTAGACGTCGCATTTTCATGCTGAAATTGTCCAAATCCTTCGGAATGCACAATGGACATGAATGGGTGTAGGTGATCGGACATGATGCTTACGTACCTGTCACCGTTCAGAGTTGTCTCTAGACGTATCAGGGGTCCCATATCACGCCAACTGCACACGCCCCATACCATCGCAGAAGCTCCACCAGCTTGAACAGTGCACTGTTGACATGTAGGGTCCATGGATTTATGAGGTTGTCTCCATACTCGTACACGTCCCTGATGCAATTGGAAATAAGACTCATCAGACCAGGCAGTGTTTCCAGTCATCAACAGTCCAATGGCGGTGTTGGCGGGCCTATACGAGGTGTAAAGCTTTGTGCCGTGCAGTCAACAATGGTACACGATTGGGCCTTCGGCTCCGAAAGCCCATATCAATGATGGTTCGTTGAACAGTTCGCACGCTGACACTTGTTGATGCCCCAGCATTGAAATCCGCGGCAATTTGAGGAAGTGTTGCACGTCTATCTCGTTTAACGATTCTCGTCAGTCGTCGAAAGTCCCATTTTTTCAAGGTCTTTTTCCGGCCACACCGCTGTCGGAGATTTGATGTTTTACCGGATTCCTGATATTCACGGTATACCCGTGAAATGGTCGTACGCGAAAATCCAAATTTTGTCGCTATCTCGGAGATGCTATGTCCCATAATCTCTTGTGCCGACTATAACGCCACGTTCAAAATCACTTAAATCTTGATACCCTGCCATTGTAGCGGCAAGAACCGATCTAACAGCTTTGCCAGACATCTCTTGTCTTATATAGGTGCTGCCGACCGCATCGCGTTACGCTGATTGGTTGCAAAGCTCCGTTATTTGCATACGCACGCCTGTACCAGTTTTTCTGGCACTTCAGTATATTAATGAGATAAGAAAACAGGTTTGTGTAGTACGGATAGAAAGTGTTCGGAATAGACACGTACAAAGAACATTTAGAGAGACCTTCATCCAGAAGCTAATAGACAATGGATGAATACGACGATAAGGATAGCACAGACAAATATTTACTTCTGTGTTATAGCGCATGTTACTGCTGTCATTGGCTTAGACACTTTTAACTCTTTATGTGTGGATGTGATATATCAACCAAATAAGCCCAAGCTTCGAAGACATGGTCTGAACAGAAAGACAAGCATAGTTGACAATTTATTAGTATGAAGTGTTTTGTCCTATTAAGTAAAGGGTAGACTATTACTAAATTGATAGCCAAACTTAGACTTCTTCACGAATGAATCGGACTTAGGTCATGTGGTGACCTACGGTGGCGCAGTGTGGTAACGCGTTTGCCTAGTGCGCAGTTAACCCGGGTTCGACTCCCAATGGTGCAAAGAACGCTTACTCAGAGATCTCATAAAGATCGCACTGCTCACTGTAGTCCGGAGTATGGTTCCCTAGGCCTTATGAGGTTCGGATTCCTCGGGAAACAGTAGGTCCCGACGCAGGATGACCACTGTAGACCTTGAGCCGTAAAACCACAAACAAACAAGGTCATATAGCGCCCAGTGCGAGCCCAAAATTCGGCGTCCTCTCCGCTAAAAATTAATTATTTTCAATTATCAGTTTGATTTCTTGAAACCTTTGTAAGAATAAGCTCTTAGATGATGAAATTGAATTTGGCCTTGTCTGCACTTCGGGGTCGTTACGCTATTTTCCCCGCTCTCCCCCGGCTTGGCGCCCAATGGGACAATTGCGGTCGCACCGCCTTTAATCCGTTACTGCTATGACCTCACCTTATTTGGCGCGGAATAACCTTGCTGTCCTTGCGCCATAAGAATACAACCAACCAATGAGCCCCTGCGGTTTTCCCTATTGATCCTTACTTCGAGGTTTGATTTCTTGGTGAACTGTAGCTTTTGGCCCAGCAGCACCCGAGTTTTTCTTTTGCAACGAAACATAGACATTCAATTAGAGTTACGATTATTGAAAATTTCTCCTTTTTTGTTTTCATCTGTATATTCTGTTTTCTTTCATAATTATGTTTGATTTGTTTTAATTACTAGTGAATAACGTGGGTCTTTACATGAAGATACAGCGTTGGGTATTGCGGTGATGTCAGGAATCACACATCGACTTCTTCTTCTTCTTCACCATCGACTTATTCTTCTTCTACCCTTCCCCCCCTAGGTGCTACATGGACTCATACAAACTTGAGATCCAACATTATCATACTCATATTGAAAGCTTCCTGATTCAGACATTTAATGAGAAATATGGTTAATTTACTAAATTAACAACCATACAATAAGTGCCTCATCGATTGCCTCATTTAAATGCTACAGTAATAATAGTTTTACTACAACCAAAGATTATTACATGTTGCATGCTTACTGACAGCCGATAAAGCTTGAGTTTATGATAATAGAATCTAGTACAAAATGCTAAACTCATTGAATCTCGGTCGAATAGTGAACGAAAATTATATTTCATTACTAAAACATTATATTTCGGCTGCTTTATGAAATATAAATATTTTTTGGAAGTTATAAACGCTTTAGTATCTAATAGTCCAAATGCTTATGTTTTCGTTACTTCATTATTTCCAGAATTCTCCGTTTTTTAGCGGGTTTCAATAGATATTGAACCCGTTATTTCCTTTCGTTTGTCTGTCTGTACTCTATAAAAGGGTAATGTAAAGGTCTTCCGTAAATGCAATAATGGTGGCTGTTGTTAACATTGAAAACCTACCGAGTTACTTGAGAATTAGAGAGTTGCGGATTAGAGAAATGCGAATTAGATGGTTGCTGATTAGAGAGTTGCGGATTAGAGACTTGCGAATCAGAGAATTGCGGATTAGAGATTTTCGGACTAATGAGTTTGATTAGAGATTTTTGGATTAGCGAGTTGCAAATTAGAGAGTTGCGGATTAGGGAGTTGCGAATTACGGAGTTCCGAATTAGAGTTGCGAATTAGGGCGTTGCGAATTAGAGAGTTACAAATTAGGGAGTTGAGAATAAGAGAGTTGCGAATTAATGTTAATTGAAACCTGCTAAATTTAAATATCGACCTTAGGCAATTTTCTTTCACTTGCTTGTTTTAAAGTTAATTAGAAGGCAACGTTATCTTAAATTAAGGAAAGGAATTTGAAAAATCCAAGCAACTAGAAGGTCTTCAGAACTTTAATAGATAATGGAAAACAAAGGCCTTGGATAATGTATAACAGCTCTAAAATATTGAACACAACGCTGAGATAATTTGCATTGCAAATGTTAAATGGTGCAGAATGGAGTAAACAAACCAGCGAAGACGACACCAAGGCGATGTCAAATACAGTAGGTAACACGTGTTTGAAACGTTTATGGAACACATAATTAACGACCTAGTTAATAGATCTTTAATTAGTCTACCTAAGTAACCAGCGATTAGCAAGATTCGCACGTTATCAATCAGCCTTCGGCGTTTTTTCTAGGTTAATCTCTAACCTCAAAATCAAAATATTGCCAAAAAAAGAAACTTGGAAACTATTTCCCCGGAGTCATTTCCTGGAAGAAAGCCTCCTTTGTTTTAAAACAAAAGATGGAATTGACCATCGATAAAGTCGCAAATAGTTTAAACGCAAGATAAAATAGACGTTTCCTCACTAAGCAGGTGTACTTTTGTATTTAAAACATCAAGGAAAGAAAGAGTATTGTATTTGTCAATGTCAAACGGAAATTCAAGTTAGTTGAGATGATGGCGAGAAGAATTAAGAAAATTATGTCGGGTGGACCCTCCCAAAGTCAGCGATCATTATGCCTACAATGTTCAATTTATACTTTTAATTTATTCTACGTAGTGTTACGTTGTTCTACTAGTTTTAAACTCAAGCCTATTTCGTTCGTTTTGATCGTTAATGTGAGCTTTTCCATTGGCGCTTGTTTGCGAATATGCATATCGTGCAGAATATTTTACACAGTTTGGACACTCATTAGGGCGGCTTTAACAATAGGTGAATCTAGGTAGTTGACCAAAAGAGGCTCCGTCTAGATTTTAATTTACCTCCGAGTTTGCAGGGCCTTGGCGTTCAGTTTTCAAAAGCACTCCCATGTTTTGCCATATGTTCTTTTTTTGCCCAATAATTTGCCTCATTTTTCAACATACTGTAACATCCTCTGCACATCTTTCTTTATTTTTCAATTCTCGGAAAGCGCTGTTTTATTGTTTGACCTTGCATTCATAACTTGATATAGAAATATTTTCCGGAGAGGGCGGTGGGAGAGAATGGAGTGTATACAGTCCTGAATTTAGTTTTCTAACACGGCGGCTTTGAAGAAGTAATGTAATTTTTCCATCAATGGTATGTAGTGATTATGATCCTCTCTCTCTCTCTACATCTACGTTTCATATATAACGACACATATATTTATATATAATTATTCATTATAATTGTAATCATTGCCTAGGGTTGAAAAATAATTAACGCTAGTTCTGCTTGAACTTTCGATGTTGGCATCAGAGGCTAATGCCATTGCACTGGTAAATGAGGTACTTCACGTACTTCTTGTATAGGTTCACCTACAGGTACTTTACATACTTCTTCTATAGTTCACCAATAAATACTTCATGTACAGTTGTGTCACTGATAAATAGGCACTTCAGGGATTTTCTCGTGATTTGTTCTCAGTCGTGCAGAAAGTTTATGTGGACGTCCTGAGAGTATGTTATTTTCAGTAGTTTTCCTTTTCTATATTAATACATACCACTTTTCGAGAAACGAACATTAGAATATTTACTCATTTTTCTCCAACTTTGATTATTTTCATACAAAAAAATATTTTACCTTCCATCTGCTTTGGTAACTCGTGTGTGTTCCTTAGGTATCACTGTGACAAAGCACTTTATCTTGACAAAAAATTCTGCATGTAATATCAACTTGTTCTACAGTCTAAGCATAATTTACTTTCCTGTGAGCCTTACAAAATCAATTCCAAATTAAATTTCGTTGATATGTATAAAGCATGTAAATATTTTTTAAGTTTCAAACATTCCCCTTTCGTATGATTTCAAAATATTTTCTTACACAATTCCGATACTAATTTATGAATGCCATATTGATGCAATTACAACAATACGCCGAATGATAACTCTCTTTCTCCAAAAACAAAAAAGCTCTAGTTTGAGCTATATGTACGTGGGTGGCAAAAATTATTGTATAATAAATTCCCCCACGAAAACTCACAAAAATCTCGCCCCGGTGGCTTTGTGTGTTGACCATTATTTGGCAATTGTGTTATCCCTGTGAAGGGTAATAATATCTTACATCCTTATAGATGGAGAAAGAGTGCATTGTTCCTCTCCTCGTTGGTCTAGCGGTCAAGGCACTCGGGGCTTAACGGAGGGACCCTGGTTCGAATCCAGGATGGGGACTCCCTCTCTTTTTGTCCTAAATCAAAAAAGCTCGAGCTCGAGCTACTCATACGTGGGTGCCGAAAATTATACCAACCATATAATGCCCATTCATAATACAAAATCATGGTGTGTAAATGTTTCTTGTAGGCATTGTATTGCATTTGAACTAGGAAGCTTGGAATTTTGAAATAACCTTAAAAGTTCACTATTGACGTTCATTTCAGAAACCGTATTTTTCGAAGGTTTTCTCCACGAAAATAATGACAGAACAGCAACATTGAAGAACCGTTCATTGCTTAATAAGGTTTGAGTTTAACGCGTTTGTTTTTTAGTTGCAAAAACGAAGGAAATTTCTTTAGCCGTAAAAATTTTGCCAATGCCACCAAGAAAATTACGCAAAATTATTCCGCAAAGTCACTTAATCTATGGATGCTTGTGATTTCAGACTCAAATTATGAACGTTAAAAAAATACAGTCTTTGGTCCATTGATTTTTTTTGAAGAAAAGATGTAAAAATGTAAGAAAAGAGTTTCTTCGAATATTTTTACTTTGTTTTCAAGTAAGGCTAACAATTAGCTAATCGAAAGTACTTACGACGTTTTTAAAACTAAGAACGTCAGATGAACTCGGCTTATTCAGAAAGAGACTATCTTACAAATAAAGGAAATTTAATTCCGCAAAGAAGTTTCCCCTTTTTTTTGCAAAAATTCAAAAAATTCCAATTATTATCCTCGTCAAGACAATTTATACGCCCCAAAGCGGTTTATGGTGGAAAGGTTTAAAAAAAAACCAAACTCGTTTGGATTTTAACTATTCGAAAAATATTTTCTTCTCTTTATTTTAAATGTACGATGACAAAAAATTTTTATAACATATGATAAAATGACTAAAGTTCATTTATAAGTAATCTCAAGGAGCCCATTAAAACGAACTTAAAACGCTCTGTTCGAAATTAATGTATAAAAAGATTTATTTGATATGCTGTCAGTCCGAAAATACTTTTTTCGGCCACAATTTTTTTTTTGTAAGAACTGCACTTTTTACGTTGAATTCTGATGTTAATTCACACATGCCATATTGATACATGCACGGACTGGATAAAAATACGGAAACACCTTGCAAAATTCATGCCTTCATTTTACATTTGTGCTATAGTGGAGTTTGTAAGTTTCTGTCTGTCGTAATATAACTACTGATATAAAGATTTCTACTCGTTGCAAGCATCATAATTTGTCGTTAAGATAGCATTCTGTGCAGTTGTGTGTGAATTATGCTAGAACTGACGAAATTCCAATGCAGCCAAATTGTGGAGACTGGTGTGACGGGTGCTTCTGTAACCAAGGAAATTTTCGGTGTATCACTAGGTACATCATCCAAGATGATGGCAGTATACAGCAAGACTGAAAAAACAGCATCTGATAAACACCAGTGTGGATGGAAATGTGTGTTGAATGACAAAGACAGACGAAATAATGAAAAAATAAATATACGACGTTGCTTAAGATTGTGGTGCAAAATGAAAAGCCTTCACATCTACAAAAGCGACTTCTGAGCTGAACAGCGTACTCACAAATCTTATCAGCATCAAAATAGTACGAAAGGAACTGTACAAGCAATATTTTTATGGACGAACTGCAATTCCAAAACTACTCATTAGTGATCAAAATGATACTAGGAGGAGACATTGGTGACCCAGTCATAAAACTTGGAATATGGAGCAACGGGTGAAAGTCATTTGTTGAGTCATTCAGGTGAGTCCAGCTTTACACTATTTCTGACTTTTGCCCGAATTTGCGTCTAGAAAACGCCATTCCAATTTTATGATCCAAATTTATTGCTGCCAAAAGTGAAAGATGGCGGGGATTCCGTCATGATATGTTCAGCCATATCATGATATTCTGTCTTGCAGGATAATTACGGGCCTTCATTACCCAACAAGGTAATCTCATTGCCAATGTCCACGTGACCATTTTGGGTGACCAGGTCTATCTCACAGTGAAAAGTTAGTTCTCTGATGATGATGATGATGCCGATTATCAAGATGACAGCTTCTGTTCTTATAACTCACATTGTGCAGGACTGGTTTTTTGATCGCCGAGGTGAAGTTTTATATCTTCCATGGCCTCCAGCATCGTCCAGTGTCAGTAATAATGAGTTCTTGTGGTTAGTGGTGGAGACAAACATTTGAATGTACAATTCACCTCCATCATCATTAAGGGAACTTGCCAATGTTTTGTAGGAAGAATGCTACGATATTCCCCTGAAAACTATACAGGACCTCTATTATCCGTTATAAGAAGACTGCAAGCAGTTCTGAATGTTAAATGTGGCACTACGCGATATTAGTCGAGCTCATATGCTTTTGGCAAGGTGATTCCATATTTTGTACAACCTCTGCATGCAACAACATAGCGAATGATGTATTTTGTCATCGGATACTGGCGTTTCTATGAAAATTTATGGCGAAAGGTCATGGTGTGCAAATACTTTCTGTAGGCATCCATTTCAGGAGCAACGACAGTTATCTTTGGCCTCAAATACGGCTCTACATTCCACTAATTTTCCCTGTGCTTATTTCATATAAGAAAATCAGAGCAGAGATGACATAAGTTTGTCTTTCCACGATATAACGAAAGCATTCAAATTCGGGCTGCTTTCTTACATAAATTTGGATATTCTCTTTGACAACTTAACCGAAAACTAATTAACGAGATTTTCTGTAATTTGTCTTCCAGAAAAGTGTCGCATGGAATTTTAATTAAAAGAAACTCATTTCTAGTTCATTTAACGGTAACATTTCTTCATTTTCTGTTTTGACATTGAATGAATCTTTAATTAGCATTTCGTTGGGATGAATTTGGTGGAAAATATTCCTATAATAAAATATTTTATTATTCTTAAGAGATATTCTTGAATTGATAAAGAAAGTGCTCCTAATGCTAGGTTTATTTAAGAATTATTATTTTAATATTCTCCGAGGACCGGTGTTGTTTTCCTCTTCTAAGAATCGGTATCGGCTCGCGAATCATAGTTTGGAAAACGCTGGTTTACCATACAACATATCTATATAAAGTGTACAGTTACTCTGTATTGGTTAACAGCGGCAGCAGGCCGTGTACAGAATTTAAAAAAAAAAAGTGGGGGCGTTTTTAATGGGAAAAGAGAAGTTTTGTGATGGAAATGCTTTTCGTTTATAAAGAATTTTATTTTACAACTAATATTATTGTTCAAAGATATGTGTTGAACCTCCAAGTTCTTTCCTTGTGTACGGCTCTGAAAGGCAGTAATGTCGCTGGAGCTACTGTCTCAAGGAATTTGATGTGGTATAAATGGTTATTAGTTGTAACTAGAAGCATCTGTGGGTAGGTTCCCTACGCTTCCTCAGAATTTTCTCAAGGTTTCTCTGAAAACTGTAAGTCCCGGCGCATCATGATCATTGGCGACCTTGCGCCATAAAGCTCACACAAACGGAGGCTTATATGTAATGTAACGCGTTCGTTTACCGTGTTGTTAGTTCAGGCTCGAATCCAAAGGTAGTGTAGAAAGAGTGCGGTTTCTCTTGTCTACCGTAGCCCGGTTTCCTAGACGACAGAGATTTGGAACTTTTGCAAAAAGGACATTGGAGGTCTCCGGCGCAGCAATGGCGCATCCAAGGGGAGTTTTGGGGTTAAAACCCGCCAAATCTGATATTGAAAAAAAAACAAAACAACCCATATCGTTGTATTATACATAAAGTTCGATTTTTCGTAAAAGTAATTTACCTCTTCTTCTAGCTTATGGATGAAACCCCCAAAGAAATTTCTGGGTGCGCCATTGCGGCGCAGTATGCCCTTGGGTCATTACACATTAAAACACATAGAGTTTCATTGGAAAATCGCCGTAAAAAGAAGCAACGTAAAGAAAGGTGTCTCGTGAGCATAGGCGTAGGCAGAAATTTCATAAAGGGAGGGTATAGGCTCAATAGTGCGGGTTACAGAGCTACAACTCAAATATTCCTATGTTAAATATACAAAATTTTTATTGCGATGGGGTTACGACCCTCAAACATCCCCCAGTTACGCCTATGCTCCTGAATCAAAATTATTTCCCAGTAATTGTAAATTCCGCCTTTGAGTCAAAATTGTGCTTCAGTGATTGTAAAGTATAGCTGCTATTTTTTCTTCCCTTTTTTTTTTAGCGAAACGAGCAGTTGCAATCTTAAAAAAATTCGATGTAATTACTCCTGTTTTAATAACACTTATAGTATGATTCAGTCAGTGCCGGAATTACTTATACAAGGTTCCCAAAGGTCCTTAAAACCTCCTTATTTTTTGTTTTCATTTTTAAGGGCTCTTAAATGTACTTAGTTTTCGCCAACAGTCTTTAAAACTTTTCGTTTTCCGCGAAATCAGAACGCGATTGATCGGATAACACGATCATGATTTTCTACCTTACATGCTGATATGTAGGTTAACTACACATTCATGCACACAAAGAGATATATCACATACACACACAGACAAGTTAAAATAAACTATAGCACACAAAGGCAAAAGACTACTATCACATGGTATTCTGGGAAATTGCTTGCTGATTTTTTTTGTGGAACATAAGATAAGGTTGTGCTTTCTAATAAAGAGAAAATACTGAAGCTTTTAAAAGCTAAAATATTTTGTGTTGATATACATATTAAATTTATTTAAATAAAACTATTCTAATTCTTGAACTATATATTCATATTTTTACGATTAACATAAACATATACATATGTGCAAAAACATATGAACTAAGTGTACGAAATATTTGTATTCATATGCTAGGTTGAACGGGAAGGGGGCACATGATGTCCATATGTAGGTTTAAGGGGATACATCATCCGTTGTCGGTGTAAAGGGGGCGTAAGAGTAAAAGTTTGAAAACTACTGACTTAGTTGGTAGTGATGAAAATACAATATGGGCTTTGGCATACCGCAATTGGTCCTTAGAAAAGAATGTTTAGGTCCTTAGAAATTCCTTATTTTTTACTTTGGAAAAAGAGTGGGAATCCGGGTATAGGTCGAGAAGGCCCGGGACTAGGGCCCCCGATTTTGGGGCCCCGCGGAACTCTTGAAGAGACTGGTGATATTTACATTTAAGCGTCATTTTGATCTTGTTTATTTACAAATGTCCCAAAATTTCTCATTATTCATATACCTGGATGCAGAAGATACTAAACTTCAAGTAAAAACCCATGATTTACTGATTAAATATCGCGAGGGTTACATTCCCGAGGGGCCCATTCTATCCTCCCGGTACAGGGCCCACAAAAACTTCAATTTCGCTCTGTATAGAAGGAGAAAACAACTCTTATTTGTATTAATATTAAGGATGAAAAGTTACAGAGAAATTAATGGTTAAAAACGAGATTTGTGCGATTTCAAAAATGACCTATCGACCTCAAAAATGTGCAAAAATATCCATAAGGTTAATTTGTTTTTATTAGTTTCATGGAATTATTTATGATTGTGAAATTTGTGTATGCTAGTTTTGGAAAAAATCCATTATTCCCTTTTCTTACACAAGATTTGTTAACCCTATTTTCAGCAGTTTTAATAATTGTAATAATCTCAAGCTAGGCAATACTTGTATAATATATAAATTAAATTATTCAACTTATTTTTTATCTCCACACACACACACACACACACACACACACACACACACACACACACACACACACACATATATATATAATCAGCGGCGAATATTCTAGATGTGCGGCGCACATCCACAGAAACAAGCAACATCACCGATATTATATTATTATATTTTTGAATTTATTTCTTTTATAAACTCCCAAAATTTAATTCAAAATTATAAAATTTTGAATTACATTGGTAATAAAATAGTTAATTGATCATAAAATTCCACCTCCCAATGAGAAAAATAAACAGTTAAGACGTTTCTATGCGAAAACAGCATAACATTCACGTTGATAGCATAATTCTGAAAACTTCCTACCGCACACTATTGCAATACTTTAACATATGCACAATTGGCACTTTAGTGCTGGATTTTTTGGTGTCGCTTAGATTTAGTACAGGCGACAAGATTGACAACACTTGCCAAGTTGAGCGGTGGTCGTCCAACACCTGGCAATGACGGCTTTTCATTGGCTGTGGACGATACTTGAATCGTCCATCAAGTAGAAGTCGCGTTGTTTTGATTGGATTTCGCCTCTTTGCCGTTAAGTTGGCAGGATTTAAGTGAACTCCGGTCTATTTAGTTTTGTTATTTAGTTGCGCGCAGAAAAGGCTCGAAAATATTCATGTTATAGTAAACTATTTGCATTAAAAATGATCAAAAAAGTGATTAAAAATAAGAAATTGAAATAATATAATTAAATTAAGTGATTATTAAATTTATATGACTATTAAATAATATGATTAATAAATTAAGTGATAATTAAATTAATAAATAAAATAAATTAAGTGTATATAATAACAACAGGACTTACAGAAAAAATAAAATGATGCGTAGTGATAAATGATGTATGATAAATGATGAGTAATGATGAATTGATAAACGATGTATTTATTCACATTTATACATCAAGAATTTACCAAAAGTTTGCATTTTACGAATAATGTTCCTGTAGTTGTAAATCGCAGTATGAAAACACGCGTTATAGAAAACTACTTACAGAGGAATACAAGGCACGTGTGACAGAAAAAGATTAAAATGTTGTTTAAAAAGTTGTTTAACATGTGATGCCTTGAATAATATAAAGCAAACTTCATCCTATAGTATATTGTATTATTGTAGGAATGACAGGGCGCATAGATTTGAAGATATTTGGCTTTCTGCATTAAAAAATGCGGGCAAATATTGAACCGAGGTCAGGGGCGGTCGCCTGGATCTCGTTTGGATGAGGGCGCCAAACCAAAGTCAAGTTTAAATTTTTTTTAAATGACCCAGTAGTAGAAAATATTTTTAAAAAGATACTAGAGAAATTTTTAGAGACATCTTTCAGACTTTTGGTCACTTTTATAGGGTATATGGCTCACTGTGATTCTGTGAAAATCTTCTGTTTTCTCTGGAGGGGGCGCCAAAAAGCAATCTGTGTCAGGCCGCCCGGATTCAAAATCAACCTCGAGCCTCCCCTGACCGAGGCCTAAAAGACAGAAAGGGTCTGAAGAGAAGAAGAGCTCAAGTTTTCGATTGTACCAGTAAATAGTCAACTGCATGTTTCTAGGGATGAAAGAAAGATACTCTTCACCTCCGAAACTAACTTTTTCAACTTCTTTGTAGCCAAAAGTATGGTCAATTTGCGAAGATGTTTCCCAATAACATTTCAGAAAGCTTAAAGGATTTCTATAGCCAGATTTTTGATTATATTCGTTTAAAAAATGAAATAAAGTATTATGTACTTCTGATTAATTCGATGGGAATGACTTATTAAAATTTATGAAAGAAAATCAGATTCAAATTATATTTACACATACACAAATTGCATTACACATATTACATACATACAAGAAATTCATAAGTTAGCAGAACTTATCATGTCACTTCCAAGCCCAACCGCTACAGTTGAACTTCATTTTTCGGCCCTGAAGAGAATTCAAACGTGTTATCGGGGAACGCAAACACAAGAAAGGCTATGCGGCATAAGTTTACTAGCAATTGAAAAGACATTATTGCTGGAACTGAAAGGGAAACCTCTGTTTTGTGATGCTGTTCTAACGCGTTTTCTAAAAAAAAAAGAGAGAGAGAGAATGGAACTTGTGTATAAATAAACAACCAAACGAGGTAATTCAACCTTTCTTTAATAACCTAATCATACCACATACCACAATTTTTTTGCATTTTTCAAATAAACGACATATGAAAAATTTAGCTGATGGTTTATTTGAAATTATATTGAGCATATTTGAAATCGTATTAATTGATAAATTAAAGCATTCAATGATATCCTACAATTAATTATATGGAACCAAGTAAGGTGA
>QLNU02015359.1:77333161-77352603 GCA_006491805.2 Dysdera silvatica | reverse complement strand
GGACCGGAAAAGAGATTCCGTAGTATGCAGGTTACATGCAAAATAAATACATACATAGTTAAATTCAGTGGTAAGAGATGACTGCATGTGCTATTTTTTTCTTTGTCTTATCTTGCGAACTTTAAGATTATATTTATTTTCCTTTTGATAAAAATATTTATTTTATCACTGCATTTTATTTTTATTAATTTTAATTTTTGCACTATTTTGTGGGTTTAGTAGTTACGATCAATATGGTGCAAAATTTCATGCTAACTGTACATGCTTATTCTATACAAAAAGTCTATTATGTAAGCTTAAATTGTAACGATAAAGTACCTCCCTTGTAAAGATAATGATTCCCTTGTATAAAGATAATCTCTCTCTCTCTTGTGGTGGGTTTATCCATGAATTGATAAAGTCGATATGAGTGACTTTTCGTTCTGGTTAATAATGAACGTTTTTATTTAAGAAGTGGGTGGCACTGTCATACGCAAGGGGGGGGTGGTCGCGATTATGGTTGTAACCCCCATTGCGATGAAATTGTGCATAGTATACATGTAAATACAATGGAATTGCAGCTCTTTAACTAGTGGCAGTTTTAACGGGTAACCAAAAAATTTTTTTTGTGAAAGGTAAAAGTTTGAACGTTTATCAAGGCGTAAATAGGAAGGTTTTTTTAATATAATTGCAATAGAGCTGTTTTTAGACGCAATTTTTATATGAAGGGTAAGTGGGTATTTATTGTATATAAGGGTCAGAATATGTAATTTGTAAAACGTTTATTCCTTCACGAGGATATTTCAAAAGTGTGGGAACAATTAAAAGGGTATATATAGATTGAAACGCTATCAGATTTCATCTTAACGCAAATACAAGCTGGACTAAGTTGAAAAAAATAACTCTGGATTTAAGTAAAAATTGTGATAAATGGCCAACACAACCAAAACTTGATTTTTCCTACCGACAAATGGGTGATAAGTATAGCAGTGGTATAGTCTGTTATATAAGGGTTATACGCGTATGTAATATTGATTTATTTCAGTCTCAGCTGAACGGAGTTTTTCCTGTATTAAAGCATACCTAGGGGCAACTGTATTAAAGCATACCTAGGGGCAACTGTATTAAAACATACCTATGGCTGGGAAATGCCTTCATAACGTTGCCGTTATATCCATAGAGCATGAACTCAGCAATGACCTCATGATTAATCCTGACACAGTAATTGACAAATTTGGATCTCAGAAAGCACGACGACGAATATGTTTAAAAAATAGCGAAATAGAGAAAAAGAGGATCGTAAATAGTAGTGTAGAGAGATGATAGGATAGTGGAGAGTAGAGAGATAATAGGATAGTAGAGATTGAAGAAAAACACAGAAATGAAGTTGCTAAGAAATATGAGAAAGTATTAATTGTAAATATTCGTTTTTTCATCATTTCAGTGCCCAAATTAGCTTTGCTAAAATATTAAAACACAAGTTGATTCTGAAGCGTGTTATTTTTTTTATTAGGTATTGTATAGTAGACTTCGGAGTATAACCATGAGATATATGGTGTAATTCAAATATGTATTTAAGTATTTGTTTATGTAAAATAAATACCGAAAACTATTATGCATGTTAAAATAACATACGTTTTTTATGGGAGTCATTCCACATTGTCCTATAGATAGATTCCTTATTCGGAGGTTTTCGTTTTTCATTAACGGTGTCCGTTAATGGAGCTTTTACTTTATATTTGTTAAAGTTACTGTACGAAAATAACGCCTTCCTTTTCCGTGGCACCTACTGCGTACAGCTCGTTTTTTTGCCACGCCATTAAGAAGAACCCCCTTTCCCAGTTACCCCCAGTGAAGGCCCACCCATAAAAAAAATTCTGAAACCGCGCCTGTCTGTAACCCCCATTGTAAGCCTGTAACCCTCCCCTTATGAACTTTCTGGGTATGCCTATGGTGGGTGGGTGGTGTGCAAAATGGTGGTCGGACAAGCATGTGCGTAGGCAGAAAGTTCACAAGGGTTGTTATAGGCTTAATGGGAGGGGTTACAGAGCTACAACTCATATATTCCTATGTTAAATATACAAAATTTCATTGAGATGGGGGGTTACAACCCCCAAAACCACCCCCTGGCTACGCCTATGCGGACAAGGGCATTCTATATCTGTAAAATGTCTTTTGTTCGTTATCCCCACTTTGCTATTTGCATTGTATTACAACCCTCTTTCCTTTTTCTGCTGAGAAAATTTTCTTCCTACTAACGATTTTCCGCTTTATGCAGGTTTTTCTCTTTGACGGGATTAAATAGTGCTTTCCGATACCGCGTTAGACAGTTTCTGTGTTAGCTAATGTTAACTACCATTGACTTTTGAAGGGACCGTAAAAAAATTCCGTGTTGAGCAAGTTTCCGCTTTAGACAGTTTTCACTGCATTTAATTTTGCTACAGAACACATGTAAACTATTTTATTCAGAATTTAATAGTTAAGTTTATATTATGAAATGAGAATTACGCTCACGGAGCATGATGATGATATGATATGATAAGTGCTTATGATATGATAAGTCACGGCGCATAATATATTATAGGTGGGTGGCCAACTTCAAGGAGGCTGTGATCTACTATCCAGTATCAAAACGGCAGTGATATACCACACTACCAGGGAGTGGGGGAGGTCCTTATTTCTTGCGTTTTTAGACTTTTTTTGTTTTAGAAATGAGTAAGTATATTATTATATAATATTATTTTTTGTACTTGACTTCTTAGCTTATGATCAAAATAATAACAAATAATAGCAGCTTACATAAAATATGAAAAGTTAGTTATAAATCGTTCATTAATCGTTCGACCTGGGTCGTTAGTGGGATACCCGGGTTTGCATTTCTTTCACCATCTGCTGGATGTCAGGGTACTGGATAAGGGCCAGTTACGGGGCATCTTGAAGGTGTTCATTTGTCATGGTGGAACGTGGATAACTCTTCGTTATTTTTAGACATGAAAATGCTGATTCACACAAATATGTTGAACCAAAAAATGAGTGTAGAATTTCACTCGATCTTTTCGAATTGGGAAATTTTTGTCTAGGCACAAACTTCCAGAATGATTCCTCTCTTGACCAGGTTTCAGAAAAATGTCATTTTTTAGAGTTAATATCTCAGATTAAAAATACTTTTGCTCAATATTAAATTTTCATAATATTGAGTGCAGTTTTTTAATTTCCAAATCGATTGAGAATGGATATGACATGCACTCTACAATTGATTTAATTTTTTTTAGTTCACCGAATTTTACTTCAAATTGCTGAAAAACAGAATTTCCTTAATATAATAATATTTAATAATATATATTTCCGTGTTTGATATATATGATTCTGCATATTTAGGAAGTCAAAGGTATTTGCTGTGAGGTAAATCATCATTAGCCGAAATTTTGTTTTGTAGGGACAAACTGCTTATCAAATATTCAATGCATTTTCTTCCGCCTTGTAGAGTTATGTTCATAGCACTAAATTCACCTGTGAAATTAGCAAGAAAAGCGAGAACAAACAATTATATTAAAATAAAAATGAAATAAAATTATTGTGTAATAATATTATTATATTGCAATAAATAATAAATTAATAGAGTTAAAACTCGATAACTCGAATGGCTATAACTCGAAGTTTCAGTAACTCGAAGTCATTTTACATTCCCGGGCTAGAGCACAGGCTTTAACATTGAATCTTTGTTTTGTAATTCGAAGTTCGATAAATCGAATTATTCGATAACTCGAAGACATTTTTGTCTCCCAAACATTAAATCTAACCCACAAGTCGAATTTTCACGAAAAAATTCACTTAAAAAACTTTCCATTGCATGAAAACAATGCCAATGAAGCTTTCTGTGTTCCCCAGTCCTACCTATCTACTCTCCACCACAATGGAAGTAGTCCTAGCCTTACGTATGCTTTCTTGGAAATTGTTGGCCTTGAAAACACCAGTGTTTAAAGTGACTTACCGTTGGGTTCTAAGAACTGAAAGGGTACGATAAGGATCGATCACGTTTGTTAGTGGGTTTTTTATTTTTGAAGCGGAGTTAAGATTTGTGCGAATAAGATCGAGTTCATCATGGAAAAAAAGAGAATTTTGAAAACTTTGAGTGTCCGTGAAAAATCGAAACTAATCGACGAAGTAGAAAAGGGCACTAGAAAGAAAAAAGACACCGCTGCCGAATTTGGTATTGCTGCAAATACTCGGTTAACAATTTTGAAAGAAAAAGAAAAGGTAAGAAAAGCTGTGGAAGAGTCTCACCACGTGCCTGAAAGAAAGCATTTAAAAGCATCAAGTCTCCCTAACTTGAAAGATGCCATATTTGCATAGGTGGAAAACATGAGTAATAGAAATGTTCCTCTTCTAGGTGGACTTATTCGAGAACAGGCAGAAAAATATGCAAAAGAAATTTCAGTGCGAAGGACGAAAGGTCTTATTGTTTGTTGACAATTTTTTAGCCCATCCTAAAATTACAGAAGATCTACAATCCATTAAGCTTGTTTTCTTTCCTCCTAACATGACATCGAAACTTCAGCCCATGGACCAACATGTCATAAAAAGCTAAAACTAAATGTATAGAAAAAAATGTGTCCAGCGGCTTATCAGAAATATTGACGCAGGAAAAGAAATCCATGACATCAATCTTCTTGATGCCATTGTGTTAATCCAGAAATCTTTGGATGAGGTGAAAGAAAGCACGATTGCCAATTGCTTCCGAACAGCTGGATTCCTCATCAAATCAAATGAAAACGAAGAAATCCAGAAAAATGAAGAAACTGATAAATCTGAGGAATGGAAGAAATTTCTAACTTGCATTTCCATCGAAATTGATTTTCGCACCTTGGTTAACGTTGATGAAAAGCTCGAAACAACAGAATATCCGTTAGAAACGGACATTCTCATTGCAATTAATGATGAGAAAGACAAATCAGGCCAGGATGAAGAGAACGATGAAGCAACGAATCTTAAAAACCAATCCTCCTACGGAACTCCAAGCTCTCGCTGCAGTAGAAACTGTTCGTTCCTATATCCATTATCAATCCTCTGTAGAAGATAAAGTGTTTAATGCCCTAAACATTTTGGACAATTTCCTGGATAAAAAAGTTTCTCAAAGTCTGTTTGTTTGTTTGGATGTTTTATGGCGCAAGAGCATCTGGGCTATACTGCGCCTCAAAGTATGAAACAAAGGAAACTTTTTTCAAAAACATTTAAATTGTAAGTACAATACTGTAATTTTTTATTGCTACTACTGATGAAATTTAAATGTAGTAGTACGTACAGTTAAATTAAAATTTTGCACTTAACATGTAGTATACGTATTTTTAAAAGATAAATAATATTCACGAAATATTTTGAAAACAGTTTCCTTAACGAAAATATCTGTTGTTATTGGCTTTTGACGATATTTTGCCTCTTCTCGTAATAAGAAAGCACAATTCATTTAATCTTCGGTAAGGCGAATTTTCTATAACTCGAAGTATTTTTGGCTTCCGAAGGCACTTTGAGTTATCGAGGTTTAACTGTATTATTAAAATTATATATTATAATAAATAAAAACATAATAAAATTTTCTGGCGCCAATAAAGGAAAAGTTTTATGTCAGCACGTTAAGGAAATAAAAAAATAAAAAAAGTAAATGTGATGCGATCCACCAAAATCCATCCCGTGATCGCGATCGAACAGTTGACCGCCCCTGTTACATTGCATTTTTAAATAGGCCCGCAGTCACGAACGCCATCTAGTGGAAAATGATATTTAAGAGACAGATGATTTCTAAGAGTTGGCTCAACTGTCATCTTGCAACATGGTCGGGACCGATAAAAACAATCGTTAAAGTGAGGATATCCTTGAATCGGGTATCGTTAAATCAAAGATTGTATTTATAAAGAACAAGATGTAACTTTGGTAAAGTATATTTTGAAATGTTAAGGTATTATTACCCTCCGCAGGGATAACACAATTGCCAAATATGGTCAACACAAGAAAGCCTCCGGGGCGAGAATTTTGTGAGTTTTCGTGGGGGAATTTATTATACTATAATTTTTGCCACCCACGTATTAATTACAGCTCAAACTAGAGCTTATGTAATTTTGGAGAAAAAGAGACGCTTTCCCCATCCTGGATTCGAACCAGGGTCCCTCCGTTTAGCCCGGAGTGTCTTGGACCGCTAGACGAATGAGGACAGGAAACAACGCTCTCTTTCTCCGTATGTAAAGATGTTAAGGTATTATTACCCTCCGCAGGGATAACACAATTGCCAAATATGGTCAACACAAGAAAGCCTCCGGGGCGAGAATTGTTATCCCTGCGGAGGGTAATAATACCTTAACACCTTTACATACGGAGAAAGAGAGCGTTATTACCTGTCCTCATTCGTCTAGCGGTCCAAGACACTCCGGGCTAAACGGAGGGACCCTGGTTCGAATCCAGGATGGGGAAAGCGTCTCTTTTTCTCCAAAACGAATAAGCTCTAGTTTGAGCTAATTAATACGTGGGTGGCAAAAATTATTGTAAAATATATTTTGAAAACGAAGAATAAACATTATTGTAAAAAATAGTAGATTCCCTTATTTTCTATGTATATAAATGTGGGATTCTAATAATCCCAATCTTTAAAAAATATATTAGTTCCTTTTGGAAATTGTAGATGGCACCACAGTAAAAAGCATAAGCGAATTTGCAAACAATAGCAGTTTGCGAGAAAAAATGACGCATTAGGTTGTTGGTCGGCGGCTTTCAACGATACTTTGACGACATAAGATACTTTTTTCCATGCTGATTGTAATATCTTTCTTCTAATTGTTTCGCGTTTGGTTTGAGGTTTTAATTAAAAGTTTTGCGTTTCACAATTTGATGGAAGAAGTTCGTTTTTTTCGCAAGAGTGTAAACTAGTAGAGTGTAAATCCATAAAAATGCAGTGGAAATCGGTTATAACGAGCGCCGATTATAACGACCAACCTCATATAACGACGGAATTTTTATAAAAAGTTTGATGCCCCCAAATCCTTCTCTGGATCCACCCCTGTTTAATGAAATAATTTGGAGAACATCCTAGGCAGTGGGGCTACAGTCGTGATATGATGTTGGAAACTGCGCTGAAGACGTAATTTTTTGCAACGACGCAAGTAAAAGCAACGAAACGAGAGAATTGTTGAAGACGTCCAAGTTCTGATTTTGGAGAACGTAGTCGCACGAACAACTTGACTTCCAGACCGATAGCGGTTGTGACTGAATTCAAGAGAGATTTTTCAGTGATAATCAACTTAGAACCTATCGTGTCGGACTTCGCTGATGTTTTCGAAGTGATTTTCAACATGATCAATAATCCTGGCGGACTTCCATACTTCCAACCATGGACGCAAATGAAGTACGAAGCAACATTGAAAGGCAAAAAGTTAATAGATGCCTTCATTACAAGGGGTCAACATCGGGGAAGAACATTTCGCTATCTTACAAGTGGAGTTCGGCTATGCATGCGTGGAATGCCATTAGAGTGTCCTGATTTCTGGGTAGCAGTATACTTGATAATGTATCTGCGTGTTGGACGGCGGCGTTGAACTACGTTTTGATGACGAAGAAGACGCACTGTTCCACGCTGATTGTAATGTATTTGTTCCAAATATTTTCGCTTTTTTTTTTTGAGAATTTACACTAAAAGTTTTGCGTTCCATGTTTTGATGGAAGAAGTTAATCTTTTTTTTACAAGACCATAAGAGTAACAGAATCCCCCAAACAACATTTTACGTAAATATAATAATGAGCAAAATTTCCCCAAAATATATTTTAAATTACAGTCCAAAATGAAATGTTTAACATTTGATGAAGTGTCTGAGATTAGGATTGGCGATCGTAATGACCTTTATATGAAGGTCAACACTTGCAACGTTTTATAGAAACCTGAAATGTACTTATACTCAAATTAGTTTTAAAAAAATATTGAAATGTTGGTTAAAGGTAAAAAAGATAGATAAAAAACTTGGCGAAACCATCTAGGGCTCTGTGGTGGTGCAGTGGTAACGCGTTTACCTCACGTGCCGTTAGCTCGGTTTCTGATGTCGAACGGTGTCAAAAAGGAGAACACTTTCCCACTAATTTTTAACCGTAGTTCAGGGGGTTGTTTTTCTGGGTCTTAGGAGGTTAGGGTCCTTTAGAAAATTGTAGGACTCTGCGTAGCAAGACCCTTACTATTCTTGCTCTGTAAAAATACAAACGAACGGAACCAAGTTTGGATATTTACTGAGGTATAGATATGAAAAAAGCTAATTGAGCAGCGTTGCGACCTTCCCCGTCACCCGAATTAGTAACTCAGTGACTGGGTATCAAATATTGATATCTCAACTCTACGGGGTATTCGATCTCGAAAGTATTAAATATCAAGCGATCATCTCTGGAAGTCAGTTTCGAAGGTATTAAACGTTTACACTTGTTTGTTAGCATTTTATGGCACAAGGATATTAAAGGTCATGCTACGGTGGAAGCAAAAACTTTCCCAAACTATCCAAACCTTTTTAGGCCTATGGCACCAACAACTGGACTACAGTTAGTAGTTAGTCGAAAAACATTTGATTCTTTTGGGTATAGTTGGTAGTCAAACGCGGGTTTACTGCACGTTAGGCGAACGCGCTACCACTACAGGACACGAAATGCTGATACTTCTGCGGAGAATATGTGAACTAACATTGCATGTTAGCGATGTCCATTTGAAAGTTGAATGAAGAGTATCTGATTCAGGAAATTGAAGCTGAAGTAACTGATAAATGGAAATGGAAGAAGCATTTAATAATTCTACATTTTCTTATACCAAAGGATTAAAGAGAAATACACATGATTATGCGTGTTAAACATATTTGTTTATTAGAAGATTGCTAATTTATTTTAAGTGATGAGGAAAATATGAGAGGCGGAATTTCAAAACGTCTCTTCTCCATTTTTTTTCGATTCAACTTCTTTTGTTGTTTTGTCATCTAGGAGGCTGAACAATTAAGATTTTCCGTTCAAAACGCCATGAAAATTGTAAAAAATAGAGTTTGAAAATCTAATAAAGCTTCAAAACGTCTCTTTTCCACTTCACTTCAAAGCAATATGGCGGACGTTTTATTGAAGGATCAAAACGTCTCTTTTCCTCATGGCGGGAGTACAGCTGCTCACCATCTGATTTTTAAAAGTGTCTCTTATCTAAAACGAGCTTCCAATAAAAAAAAAAGAAAAAGTATCATTTGACAGGATTTTAAGCTTTTTCTTTGTCATAAATGTATTGTAGAATGTACAAGGTTGAAGCATTGGCAGTCTTAAGTCATTTGAGCGTCAGGTTTATCTTTTTCCAAAGGTTTATGGGGTCCAATATCAAAGAAGCTTTCAAAATGTTTTTTTATTACATGATGACAAAAGCTTTAGTTTTCTGATTATGTACATATAATTATTTTTCTTCTATGATTCCTACATCTCCCCCAAAAAAAAGGCAAATATGAGGTCAAAAAAGTAGGAGTGGCATTTTTTGAGTTGGTAGACCAGTTATAAAGATATGTTTCCAGTTTAACTCTCTTTTAGTGATAGTTTTACTTTAAATTTTTTATAGATTACTTCACACAACGTTGCAAAGTACTATAAACCGCAACCATGTTAAGGAAGTGCTGTAAAGTGTTTGAATGTTGCTTCAAAACAATTTGGAGGATGTCTGCATGAGTAACGATTGTCAATTGTTTCTTTGTTAAAATGTTTTTGAATTACAGTGTTGTGTAAGTTTGAGTTAGATTTAGCTGACCATTTTATCTTTAATTAGTCGTTTCAATTAGTCTTGTCTTCACCTTGGAAAAATTTTTACGGGCCTTCTTATCGACTTAGTCTCTATTTTGTTTTTAATCTTCCACTGAGTCTTTGTGCACGAAAGCCGTCCAGCAAACAAAATATGCACGTTTCAAAATACTAACGTCCTATTCCCCTCTAAAGCCCAAATAATCAATAAAAACAAAGCTTTAGGGGAAAGTAACCCAAGCTCTTAGCTAAACAGGTAAAGATTCATCTTTATCCAAGTCGACTAAACACATTACTGCAATCAATAAGCCAGGCAAGCTTACTAATTTTGATATCTCAAATGAAAACGAAGAATTTCTGGCAAAGAATATGAAAAAGAAAAGAAAAAGCAAGGAGAATTTTTCCGTTATCTCTATTGAATATTCTAAAGAAGTTTCGGAACTTTCAAATAACTTATCGATCAGCTATCATGATTTTGAACTTGCTCAGGAGGCGTGTGCCTCAAAAATGATTATTATAATTGAAAATAATGAAAATAAATTGTCAGGACTTAACCCCATTAAGAAAAAAAGGAAATTATCCGTAAAGTGGGAACTAATCAAAAAATTGACCAAATCAAACCCCTTCGAAATGGTTCATTATTGATAGAAACCTATGATGTAGCTACTATAAACAGCTTAACGAAAATGTCTTCTATTTTTGATAGACCAGTCTCTACACGCGTATTACCTGATTCATTATGCAAAACGTGTGTATTGATCAACATGGACTCAGATATATATTTAATTGGCTTAGAAAATGATCTTCTTTCTCAAAATTGAAGAATCAAAGAAATAAGGAAAATTATAAATAACAAAGGTCGTTCAACTCTCATTCTCTCATTTTTTGGAAGAAACTGTCCGACTCGTATTTGCTACTTGTAGAAAGATTTGAAACCAGACAATTCGTCGTTCGAGTTCGTTAATGTAAGTCATGTTACAAATCTGGACATAGTGAAACTTCGTGTCGGGAAGCAAAAATTTACGGATGGTGCTCCATCCCCTTGTCAGAAAATCATAATTGTAATAAAACTTATTGCATAAACTGTGACGGACCCCATGCTGCTTTTGACTTGATATGTCCAGAATGGGAGAGGGAAAAGAACATTTTATCCATCAAAGCAGACGAAGGAGGTACTTACCTCGATGCCAAGTTAAAATGGGGGAACCGTCTTATCAATATTCAAACCTCTTTATCAGAATCAAGTGAAACGGAAAAAAGATTAAAAAGTTAGATGACAATCTATCTTCTTTGCAGAATAACTTTAGGGACTTTCAAGAGAACGGTATCAAAGACATTTTAGCAGTTTGTTGCACAACAATGACGAAAGAATTCAAGGAAGCAATAACGAGCGAAATTAAAGTTGCACTTAATATTATGACGGAGAAAATAGACAAGATGGATTCTAAAATTATTAATATGTCACGTTCAAAAAAAAAAAAAAAAAATTCAACGAAACTAAAAAATTCTAAAATTCCCTCAACCAAGAGCTCAGGGAAAAGTGACTGTTGTTTCTCTGATATTAGTCTTGATAGTACTAATTCCCAAGAAGTGCTTGGTTCATCTGTGACACTGTTCAATTGGTCACACTGTCCAGTTATTTGATCTAGTTTTATTTGTTTTTTTTTCAGTTTTTTTTCCAGAAAGTAGTTCTTTATGCCACTTTAATTTTTTATTTTCATTGTATTTTTGTCCTAAGAGAGTCTGTTTGGAACGTTTGGAAGTTGCATTCTATAAAAACAATCATTCAATTTGAGTATCTCCCTCGTTTGGATCCAAACGAAGGAAGTTACAATACAAGGAGAGCTTCTATAAAAAGTGTCATCTGCTCGGATTTTGTAATCCTCATTTTTCATCTTACACCATTGAAGATATAAGTTCTCATCAAAGACTTAAGAAAAGTGTTTGGTATTCCTTCAATTCAAAAAACAAAAAATTCGGTTTAATAATGTAGTCATTTCTATTTTGATATTTTATGCACCTTTCTCTCATTCCTCTTATAATTTGAAACTTTATTTACTTCCTCGTTCTCATGTTTCCTCTAAATTTACCAATAATTGACATTACACAATGGAACGCAAGAGGCATCGGGGAAAAAAAAAAGAATTTTCTTCTTCTTCAACGTTTCAGCGGCTCTTCTGTCATTCTTAATCAAAAATCTCGGCTTATCGAAAACGATTATTTTCGATTTGATCACTACTTAATCTTTAGACTTGAGGGAAAGGACAAGAGAGGAGGTGGTTTAATCTCTTTCTGCAAAAACCATCTAAACGCAAAACTTAATCCTCCATCCTTCATTAATTCAAAAAGTGAAGTCCTAATCATTGACATCTCCTTATTTGAAATAACATACCATATAATCAATTTTTACTTTTCAAGAAAAAAAAAAAATCTCGAAAAATTTTTCTCCACTATAGAAAAACTTAAAAATGATAGAGTAATAATAGCGGGTGATGCTAATTCCGCTCATCCGTTATGGGGAAGTAAAAACTCATGTTCCTCCGGGAAAAGATTAGTTAATTGGATCAACTCATCCGAACTTTAAGTTTTGAACGATGGACAGCCAACCCTTTTTATAAATCCTAATAAAACTTCCAGCATAGATCTCACATAAACCTCTAGTTTCTATTATTCGCATAACTGGGATGCCTTTGATGATACTTTCAGCAGTGACCACTTTTCAAAGACAAACCATAATTTTTCTGTCAAAAGACACCGACATAGCCATTAATAAGCCATGTATAAAAAAAGTAAAATAACAAACCAAAATTCATTAATCAAAGATATCAATCCTTGGTTCTGTGATACTAATTCCCCATCTTATGAATCCCTTAGTGATGAATTCCAATCCTCTTAAACTAAACATTCTAAAATAATTAAAATCACATTTAAATAAAACTCCCCGTGGTGGTCCATAAGATGCAATTTTTTGCTAGAAAAAAAGAGAAGGGTTTAAAAATAGCCAGAAAGTCTCTGAACGAAGAGCACTGGAACAATTATAAATATCGGTCCGCGAAGTTAACCAAAACAATTAAGGAAGACAAACAACCATATTGGAACAAATTGGCGCCTTATCCAAAAAATAATAATATCGTTCATAGGATTTTCAAAATCATAAAGACCAATTGGAATCTTCCAGCATCTTTCATCCCTATCAAAATAAATAACGTTGAAATCGTTGACACTTTTGATCAAGATAATAAATTTGGTGATTTTTTTTCTAACTAAGAATTCCTTTTCCCAATTCCTACTGACTTATAAAACAATATGTTTACCTGGAGTGATGGAAAATTTTCTCTTAGCGAATTACTTTTTTGTAATAAATAAATTAAAAAGCCACACCTCTCCTGGACTTGATCAAATCACTGACTGATTAATTAAAAAACTTGACACAAACGCCCAAATGAACCTTTTGAAGATATTTAATAACATCTGGCTAAATAATGTAATCCCTTGTGAGTGGAAATCTTCATTTATCATACCAGTACTAAAAAAAAATAGTATCAACATCAAAAACTATCGTCCAATTGCGCTTACATCTAATATCGCCAAGTTATCCGAAAAACTATTAACTTGAAAGAATAAAAATCATAATTCACAAAAACAATCTATTAAATGTTAATCATTATGTATTTCTAGAAAACAGGTTAGCTATTCACGCACTTGTATTGTTAAAGTCTATTTGTTTATTGAACATTAAAGGAGGAAATAATGTATTAATATTTGTATTAATACATACATGAAACAAGCTCATGATTAAATTCCTCATGAATTACTCATCTATAAGCTTGCATCATTAGGATTTGGTGGTAACCTCTTGCTATTCATAAAAAACTTCCTTGATAACAGATCATTCAAAATTAAATGGAAGAACATCTTTTCAAATAATTTTAATTATAACAAAGGAGTTCTTCAAGGTGCAGTTCTATCAGCCATTTTATTTTTATTATATTATATATTTATTATATATATTTTTTTTATTTATATATATTTTTATTATATTATTTATTATTAATTAGAAACTTATTCCTGTGATCTATGCTGATAATGTCCTCCTTATAAGCCATAATAAAGACTAACCTGGCTATCAACAATCTACAAAAAGCTATAGATTCCATAATAACATGGGCAAAAAATTGGAAACTTGAATTTGCGAAAGAGAAAAGTGAATGGATTTCTATAGCAAACAGAAAATTCTCCCCTATTTCAAATCTAAACATTCATGGTTCACCCTCATCAATCTCAAATCATCTTAAAATACTAGGCATCACATTCCAAAAGAACTTGAAATGGAATTTTTATTTCCAACATTTGAAAGTTAAAACAGAAGCCTTCACTAATATCTTTAGATTTATTTCGTCTAATTTCAACGGTGCTGCAACAAAGATCTTAGTTAACATAGCCTTTGCGATTTTTAAAAACAAAATTACATATGGTGCTCCACTTTTTTGCGACCCTCCATTATCCATAATTAAAACTCTTAACCCTATTACAAATGGAAACCCCAAGAGAGTTCTTGGATTTCCTAAATCATCATCAAATGCTCTGATAAATTTTATTACAAATAATCTAGACTTAGATCTGACCTTCAAATATAGCTTTTACAAATTTCTCTTCCACATATGATTTGACTGAAATTTCCCTAACCTGTAAGAAAAAAAAAATGCTTACAAAATTTCATAAACATTCTCCAACTACGAAAGAGTGGATGATAAATTTCAACAATCCATTAAAGGAATGTTACAAAGGAAACCCTTCTTTTAATTTACCGATAAATATTCTTCGCAATAGATCAATAATTTCTAACCGCATCATGATTGATGAGTGGCCGTTTCAAAACAAATCTTTAAAAAATTATGAAATAGTATTCCTATTTAATGTATGCATCAAAGACAACTTTTAAAATTTTGAACAGTGGGGTGCTGGTGGTTTAAAAGAAGAGAATCACACAGTTTTCGCAATAACAAATATAAAGAAAAATTTAAGATACAAAATCACAAATGATTACTCAATTTTTACAGCAGAAGCTTTTGCCATCCTTTTTTGCATCGACATTAACTTCCAATATAAAAAGAAATCATTTGCTGCGATAACAAATCAATTCTACAAGCAATTAAAAATTTCAAAACAAAGAATTCCATAATTGTCAATATTCTTCAAGCTCTGGCAAATTTAATCGGAAAAGATATTGACTTCTATCTAATTTGGGTTCCAAGCCATTCTGGGATTCCAATCAACGTCAAAGCAGACCTTCTAGCTAGAAACAAATATCACCCTACAGTACGTTTACAATGGTCTATAATTAATGAGGAATTAAGACTTTTAAAACAATCCTTCCATCATTCCCTTATTGATAGATGGAAAGATAGCGATAATTACTTTCAGTATTGCTTTCTACCTCTCAATTTTTCACTTTTTGATCTTCCTCTTTCTAGGAGACAAAGTAAACCTTTTATCCGATTCATAACTAATAGCCTTCCTACTAACACGGTCTTACATTGATGGAGAATCAGTGACAATCTTATGTGTCCAACTTGCTCTACAATAGACTCAAATGACCATAGATTATTTTATTGCTCAAGAAATTTAGCTATCCGAACATAATTCCTTCAGAGATTGAACTTGCCAACATCATTTATTCCTTGTCGCAGAAGTATATTTCAGATTGTGATAAATCATCCTTCCATGTTGTGTTCCGCCCTCGACTTTGTGTGTGATTCCATCTATAAAGTTTCCCCAACATAATCCTCGACATATCAAACCTGGTCAGAAAAGCATCAGCATCTGACAAAATTTTGTCTTGTAAAACAGAGGCTGAAGAAGAAGAGCAATTTGGATATCTTACGTTATGACGTGGCTAAATTAAGCTACAGGTGACCTGTAATTAAAGGTCACCTGTAGCTTAGCTGTTAGAGCACTTCTCTGACAAAGAAGAAATCTGGGATCTACACCTGTAGCTTAGCAGTTAGAGCACTTTTCCGGCAAAGATGAGACATGGGATCGTGCCCCATCAGGTTTCAGCTACAGATCACATGAAGCTTAGCGGTTAGAGCACTTCGCCGACAAAGGAGAGCCGTGGGATCGTGCCTCACAAGGTTCCCGCTACAGGTCACCTGAAGCGTAGCGGTTAGAGCACTTCTTGGACAAAGGAGAGACGTGGGATCTTGCCCCACAAGGTTTCCGCAGATTCCTTTCTTTCGGCGAGTCGTTGTACCAGCATGACCTTTGTTCTCTGTGTCACTTAAAAACACAAACGAACGCCTTAGTAAAGGAATATAAATAAAACTTCACTCACTCATATTAGATCAGTTGATATAGTGTAGTTAAGAAATATATTCTTCTGACTTTAAAAACACTTTTCTTTATTTTAAATATCTTTCATTATATATTTATTTTCAGAAACAGCCATTGTATCTCGAAACAAAAACATTTTGCAAAAAAGGTTAATGGCGATCTGTTTTGACAGCTTTTTAAAAACAGCGGGGATGCAGCTCCTTTTTCTAAACTAATGTGTTTTATAAGATATTCAAATAGTTGTTTAAATTTGAAGGACTAAAAGGAAGAATGCTTATCAGGGCTTCGGCACGTTTCAAAAGGAAAAATGCCAGAGCACTAATGCATGTCGATATTTACTTAGGAACCCAGGTTCTAATAGCAATGCAAACGAGCAGATGGAAACAGGACTTGTTTTCTTTCAACTTGCGAGAAAAAAAATTTGTATTCAATTTCAGAAACTTATTCTGCTGAAAGGAAAACGACAACAAGTTTAGTGTTAATAAAGAGAGGTGGCTTCATTCAGGCGGATCTTATTTGTGATGCCAATTTCCGTTTGCACGAAAAGGAAAAAGGATTTATTTTTTTTATCGATATACATATTTTCGCGTTGCTTGTTTTTGTTCTCGTAAACGATAGTTTTGTTTTCTGCTTGAAAATTTCGTTAGCTTGGTGGTCTTTTTAACGATACAAAATCTCTTGGGATCCCCGAAAAGAAAGTAGTTCGGCATGAATATAATCTGCATGATAGAATTCCATATCTAATTTTCTTTAACGCCGGCAAATTTTTGCATAGCATTGATTTTTTTTCGTACTTTGCTCAAATATATATAATTATTGGGTCACTCCTTTTATTGTTTGATTTTCGTTCAATTCGTTTGTTTTGTGGTAATGAATGTAGTTATTTGGGCATTCTTCCATGCACTCTGTCCTTTACTATTATTTTATTCTTTTGTCTTTACTGCTGCTTCTTCTTCTGAAAAATTAGAACTTTGTCGCAATAACTAATGATAGCTTTTGGAATATTCAGTCCTGCAAATTAACAACCCAGAAATGAATATGATAAAAAAATAATGGCGCATTTTCTATTATAAAAAATATAGTAGTATATTCGTGAAATACTGTAAATAAATTATAGACATAGTATGCGGGATAATGCTCAATTATAAAACACAATACCCTGGTGAAATACTTTTAAGTTGAAACAAATGCTGAGTGATAATTTGATGTTTGTAAAAACTGCGTAGGAGAGCCGATGCTAGATATTTGAACTCCACAGAGATTTGAAGTAACTGCATCCGAAGGCAAAGGAGTAGATTCGGCGAAAAAGGAGGCGCTGAAGTGTTAGAAAAAAGCGAAGAGCTTCTAGAAGATTAGATGATTAAGGAAGAGAGTGAGAACAGAAGAACTTGAGAGATGGATAGAGAAAATTGGGAATTTATTTTGTTTCGCCTAGCAATTGATGCTGACTATTTAATGGATCAACGAGTATCATGGCAAGGCGAAAAAATAGAAAGGCTAAAAAAACTAAAAAAGTAAATAGAGATGAAGGGGCGAGCTTCCATTTACTTTAAATTTAATAGATAGTAGCCGCAGTCAGCGGCGTAGGCAGAAAGTTCATAAGGGGGTTATAGGCTTAATGGGAGGGTTACAGAGCTACAACTCATATATTCCTATGTTAAATATACAAAATTTCATTGCGATGGGGGTTATAACCTCCAAAACCACCCCTGACTACGCCTATGTTCATATTACATAAATATATGCAATATTATACATAAATGAACAAACGAATGAATGAGATTGCATGGATATAGCTGGATATGGTAAACAAAATTATTAAAAAGCAAACGCACATGTTGTTTTCTGTTTGAAGGTGGTGAGCCTTAGAACTAATACAACTGAATCTACTCCTACAATTTTATATATCAAAGGAAGCAATTGTAAGGTCACATGTGGGTAATTGTTAAGAGAAAATTCATTTGACTTGAAATGGGTACTAGATCAATATATCCATACTGCTGTAATTCTAATCAAGTAATTTCGCCTCTGTTTTATTGAAGTGGTATTTATGAGGACAAGTAGTTAACAAATATTTAATCTCGTTTTCGTAATATTATAATGTGTATAATATATTTTCTGGCAGTACTTGACAATACTTAGTCTCAAAATACCGTTAGTTTCGTCAAAACAATATGATAATGGACGTAAACGCAATATACGTGTGATCCCTGCTCACATTGGTATCAAAGGGAATGAGGCTGCTGATGCAGCTGCAAGGGCAACGAACTCGCCACTTGCTTCTAACCAATTTCTTCCTTTCTCTGACCTGAAACCAATTATCAAGACCTGTGTGAATCAAAGGTGGCAAGAAGAATGGGATCATCAAACCAATAACAAATTGCGGCATATTAAACATACAATTGGTAACTGGCCCTCCTCATACCGTAAAAATCGGAAAGAAGAGGTTCTCCTTGCTAGACTTCGCACTAGGGCATTCCAGTCTCACCCATAGACATCTGTTGGAAGGAAAACCAGCACCAATTTGCCAAGTGTGCAATGAACCCATGAGTGTTTTACACATTTTAACTCAATGCCCCTATTTTAGACTTGCCCGCACTCTTACTTATAACTCTTCATCACTCTCTGACATTTTAAATGACCATGCTGACCATACACACGTTTTTAAATTTTTAAAAAGTACTGGGTTTTACAACAGTCTTTGATTTTACCATGTTTGGCGCAGTATAGCCCAGATGCTCTTGCGCCATAAAAAATACAAATAAAGCAATATACATGTAATCATCAATATTCGATGTAAATTTCACTCAAATAACATTAAGCTAACTTTCGCAGCAAGCTTTGGCATTATAATTCTTTTTTAATCCTGACAACAACATGTTAAAGTTCCAATTATACTCCGTCATTTTCATATAGCATTACTGAATTAGTTTGCTAACTATTTGTCCTTGTCAAATTTATACATTATCAACTTTTGCTAAGTGTTCAATACAATCTACTTTCGGGTTTAAATAAACTATTATCATTTGTTCAACCTTTTTATGCAATTTCGAACTTTGAAGAAGTTAAACGAAAGGATCAAATATTAGTTTATTTTGCAATTGGTTACATTGGGTACAGATTGATGATACATACGAATATAGAGAAATAGATGTATAAAAAGATAGACATGGATGGACATATACAGATATGGATAAATGTATACACAGGAATATGGGTCAATGTTTCTTAAAATCCGATCGATCACGGATCACTTTAAAAATTCCTTCACTTATTGTGCAACAATATCTGGGAGGGTAAATTTGGATACTCCCTCCACCTGCTTGGTGAATAAAATTGAAGGCTATTTTATGAAG
>QLNU02015359.1:77308390-77331559 GCA_006491805.2 Dysdera silvatica | reverse complement strand
AGATGTGTGAAGAGTCACTGAGTTACTCTAAAGAGTTAATCTACAAAATGAGTCAGAGTTAAAACTGGCTCACTAAGAAGAACTGGCGCAGTATAGCCCAGATGCTCTTGCGCCATAAAAAAGCCAAACAAACTAAGAAGAGCAATGGCTCCCGCTAATTTTAACTTGACTTAGCTAGAGCTATCTAATTTCGATTCCATACGGCTTATGACAATATACATTTAGTTAATTAATAATCGTGCAGTCAGTGGTATTTAAATGATTTCCTCTTGATAAACTATATGATACATATGGAAATGTAAAATATTTCCTCTAATTAAGTTTTTATATCACTGAAATAGAAAACTCTAGCCGTACGATGAAGCATTTCTAGATATAAATTTGAAACGTCGGCAAATCTACTTTAGTTGCCCATTTATGATTTTAACTTACAATTTGTAGAAATATTCGCTTCAATCGGATTTATCGGTCAGATAATAAGGTCAATTAATAATCTTTAATGATAAACATGAGTAATTTTCACTCATACACAATTATTTAGATGAAATATTTTATAAAAAAAAGTATATATTACGTAAATAGTATTTACCATGTGCAATTTCAATAAACTTTTATTATATCTGGAATGATAAAATGACAGTAACGCCTAAGTAACACATATTTTTTCGCGAAATCTGTTTAGATTTTTAATCCGAATATATCGTAAGAATTTTTCCAAATGGGAAAAATCTATTTTTCTCGTTTGAAAAAATTTTCTTCACTCCACAACAAGGGCGAAAAGCTTTAATAGTCCTGTGACCTAATCCCAATATGTTCCGTGTCAATATGACCTGAACCGCCATTTTGGGAAACACTACCTGGCATTGCACCTGAACTGCGCAAGTTGTCGTTTTGCAGATATATAGCACATGGCTACCGAAACAGCTGTTAACTATTAAATAAACCTGTTTAAAACAGTGTTAATTTGGTGTCATTTTGGTTATTTATTCGTCCCTATTATTTTTTAAAAATTTTATTTTCTTATTAGAATTGTGCTTCATTTAAAATAAGCAATAAATTTATTCAACACGTATGCAGTTATTGTTGATACATCTTTTTCAAAACTATTTTAAGGTTTTAGGAGAAATTCCAGTGATTCAGATATTATTGATATGATTAGGTTAGAAATGGAGGAGAGCAGAAAATAAAAGCTTGTTTCGAGGCTCTCCACCAGTTAGACACGTACTACATAAATCAACAATTTCCTCGGTTTAGGTTATCTCGATACGCATTATTTTCCTAGTATTAAAAAATAAGAAAAAATGAATTGTTATTATCAACATACATATCTAAATGTACTATAAAAAGACGTATTGTTTTATGTGGATTTATGGCCTCATTAGAGAAACTGCGATATAGAGCAGGATGAAACATTGAATTGACACATGCATTTTCACTTACACAGAGAGGTGAGCTGGAGACTAGGTAGAGAATTTTTAGTTTAATTCTTTTGTGAAACTATATTGACGTGCTTCTTTAGTATGATTGGGCCCTTTAGATTCAGACCATGTCATCTACCCTTGTGAGTATAAAGTAAATAAAATAAATATCGGGAGAATGGAGGGAAATTGCAACATCCTGCAAATATATCGCAGTTTTATCTAGGGAAAAAACACATTTGAAGACAGTTAAAACTTTTGCAATTGAATATAGCTGTGCATCTGAGATTTCAAGATATATTGGGAAAAAAAAACTTGACAGCCATATTCACTGATAAGCTGCATTTTGTCAGATTCTTTTTTAGTGGCGTCGTTCAATATTCATTATTTGAAGCTCGAAAGAAAAGAAAAACATTAGAACGATTTATGCGAGTCAATTTGTAAAAAATCAGTTCTGTTTGTTTCTTCTCTCTTCCGCGAAGTCACATTTCCTCGTTCTGCCGGTGGGAGGATGGGAGCGAAGTAACGCTGTGACGTCGTCGTTGTTCGCAAGAAGTGTAATGGGAAAGGTGGCCGCCGAATGGGGCAGCGCTGTATTCCCAGACTGGCTTTTGTCACATAAAATGACGACCAGTGGACCGAGAAGGGACACTGGGGGGGAGGGAGCATTGCAGGGGATTGTCGATCGAAACAGGCGTACAGAGACGCACAGCTCACATGATTGTCGTCATTCAACGTCGACCGGAGGCCATCCACGATCAGTCCGCCCCGAAGAGCGGCCGAAATAGATGGATGGCGCGGAAGAACACCCCGGGCCGGCCGGTACTCCTACAGGAGACCACCGGACACCGTTGAGTGGGTGAGGTGCCGCGAGCGGCAGCGAACAGGCGTAAAACATTCCCCGCAACCAGGGCGCGCGAGACCAGCATAGTCCGGACAGGCATTACATACCAAATTATCATCCACTGTTTGCGAAAGCTGGCCCCCAAGCGATCGCAGCGGACGAAGACAATGACGAACGCCATTGTTCAGTTCTTCATAAATCATGTTATTTACTAAAAATCCGAGAGTTTCTGCCAGTCTTTCATGAGGACTGATGCTTTGTCTTATATTCGTGCTTTTCTTCTTAATTAAAGGCTACCAGACTGAGCCAGACGGAGCAGTACAGCAAACACCAGATTGAGTAGGTGTAAATAAGTTGTCTCGTCCATCCGGAGGTAATTCCCCCAATCATGGGGGTTCCAGGATTAATTCGTCCATTAAGTTTACATGGCTAAGAATGAGTTTGTTTCACCACTTCCTTTTTGGCCTTCTACACTTGATGTACATGCAAAGGAAGATTTCAAGCATTACGTAAGCAATATTTTGGCCATTTTAACTCCACCCCAAGTAAATAAAAATTAACATTGGCTAACGTAAGGAAATAAGACCAAAGGCAACCTCCCTCAAAATACTTACGTAACACTTGAAACTCCTAAACTGTTGTTGAAACAGTGGCGGCCCGTAGCGAGATTTAAGTGAAGCGACGTGAAGCCAATTCACCAAAACCCAAAGTTACCATAAATTTCTTTCTTATTTACTGAATGAGGTAAAAACCGGTTCTTAGCGAGTATGGAATTAATGTGAATTAATGCGTTTTGGTGACTTAGCTTCACGTCGCTTCACTCAAATCTCGCCACGGGCCACCACTGTGTTGAAAGTAAAAGAAATTCATCGTCCATTGATGTAGAGGAACAATGCATTGATTACAGAAATCGACTCAAGAAATGTGTGGAGTACACTGGTGGAGCGCCCACGAATGCCCCCTTATTTTTAGGTCGCTCCAAATGGAAAGGAGTGCTGCTACGCTAAACCATTTGGAACGACCATAAGTGGCATTAAACTTTCTACAGATTTGGCAGAACCTTGGCCTTTTTGGCCGTGGACTTCGGCGGCCACCCTTCCCAATTCCCCACTTCCGCACACATACTGCGGACATTTCAAAAGGATGCCACGGACTACACCTTAAGGATTATTAAGCGATAAGGATAAGCACAAAAGTCCGTAGATATATTTTGGGATGTTTATTTTTTAGTGAAACAATTATATGAAGAAACGTTTTTAAAGGTACGAGTTAAATGCTTTTATGTTTTTTAGCCCTTTAATACCTTCCCTATTTATTGCCAAATAAAATATGAAGAAACAAATTAATTGGAATTAAGCTAAGTTCTCCTTTTTTTCAAACATTTCGAATTTCAAAATTTTTCCGCTTTGTAGCATATAGTTAATTAAAAAAAGAAGTTTAAGTCATGATGAATAAATGAAGCATGCCAGAAAAAAAATTCTAATTAGAAAAGACTGGGGGGAAAAAATGTCGGCCATAGAGTTAAAAAAAATCCTCGCATCTCTCTGAAACTCATTTTTTTAAAATTAGCTGACAGTGACTTGGCTGCGAAGGTAAGAATTATTTAAATTATTTAATGTGGATCCTCTTATATTAAATGTAGTCGTGAAACATAGTTAATTTTTCGTTAATGAACTTGCGACATAAGCACATCATTAATGTTTTTTTGCAAAAATAAATATTATTACCTTTGCTCAGTTTATGAACGTTTTTCGGTGAATTTATATAAACAGTTTAGCTGCAAAAACAGTAATTGGAACACTTGTAATTTGCGTAAATTTGCACTTATAATATACTTTAAAGAAAACTGTAAAATTTTGAATGAGCTATTTTTCGCTTGTTTGTTTAAAACTTCCTTAAATAGAGAACATTTTTTGGTTGAGAGGTCTTATTAACTAACGTCTTTTTTTTTCCCTATGTTTAGCTATAAATATTATTACTAAAGTGTGCTAGCGAATATTTTTTTATGCCCATGTTGAAGTTTCAACAAAGTTTTGGGTTTGATGCTGAATTTGCGTTTCATAAAAAATAGTTTCAGTAGAATCCGTATGTTTTTTGTCAACAACGTTGTTAAAAAGGTTTTAAGCTTATTTGGAGTTTGTTGAACGATAGTTTAATAGTTATTTAATATCAGTGAAAAACTTATTCAACGAAAGCGAAAAACTTAATATCAGTAAAATATTTATTCAATAGCAGTGATACACTCATTTCAGAGAGTCCACATATATTTTTTGCTTACACAACTTTCTTCACCTCTCATATATCGTTGGTTGTTCCAGAATATCCAAAATTTCACAAATAACAAGTTATAAATGATTTTACACAACATGCTGCATAATATTTTAGTCAACGTTACCCCACACATACATTAAAAATCACTACTACACAATAACGCAGGGGTTCTTAAACTGTGCTACGTAGATCCTTGGGGCATCGCAGATTTAGGTAGGGAAATAAAGATTTTATGCAAAATTTTATGTAAAATATTTGTAATACGTAATATTTACGCTTTCGTATATTTGGGAGCCATCTACAATGTGAAGGACGAAGGGATCCGCGGGTTAAAAAGTTTAAAATCCCTTGATGTATAAGGTTCAGAGTTCGTTCTCGGCAATGGGAAAGCGTTTCTTTCCTTAAAAAGTAGCTTGACCCCTCTATCTAAAGAAACACATTAGTAAAATAAAAAAAAGTTCCACAGTTGACAGCTCAAGTCTCGATAATGATGAACTTGATATTTTATTACTATATAGCAGAAAGTTTATTAACTGTACACCGATGGTTTCTGTTAAAAGTGTGGCGGCGTTAACTAACGTTTTGTACAGCATGTTATGTAAAAATACTCATTATGCGTTATTTGTACGAATTTCTGTATTTGCGAGCCGTTAACAATTTATGAGACGAGAAGGGAGGCGGTGGTTAAAAGCCTGAAAACTTCTGCTAAAATAAAAACCAAGTTTTATCGTCAATGAGCCATAAACTGCATGATATTAAACGTTTTTTTCTCTACCATTGTTTCATTTCACTTGATAGGGCTGAACTATATTTTACGAAAAAAGAAAAAAATCCCGTTGTTCGCAAGTTGGCATCGAATTCGGAACTCCATGTAATGATGAAAAACCACTTTAATTGTTAATGATCACAAAACTTTGAGCTACTAAATATTTATTTCCCATTTTTTCAATGTGTTGCTTTATTTCGAAGGGACAAAATTCATTTTTTAAGGGGAAAAAAAAGATGACATTCCCCAAGCCCGGTACTTAACCTGCGTCTCCATGTAATGACAACAATCTAGTTTTATTATAATGACAGTCATACTACCTGCTATTAAATCGTTTCACTTTCAGTACCGAGCTTCATTTCTTAAAAGAGAGAGAGAGAGAGAGAGAGAGGGAAAAAAAGTTTGTTCTCTCACGTCTAATATCAAACTCGGGATCCTATATATATATAGGGCTTGATTACCGATTAGGCCCCCAAGGCACGGCATTAAAGGCCCTCAGTTGGAAGGGGTCCCCAAATTATGTTTTTTTAAGTTGACTTTTGTTTACTCACTTTTGATCGACATCTAAGAAATTTTTAGGTAAAAGCTTACTTTTTTGGTATTTTGGATAGTTTACCACAAATTTGAAGAGTTTTAGAGTGAGGATGTGTAAGTTTCTATCTTTTATATGCTTTCAGACCCCCTTCCAAATATGTTACCGCGCGTAAGAGGGGCCCCAACTAATACTGTGACTGTAGCCTCCCATATATCTTAATCGAGCCCCATCAATACAGTGAAGAAAAGCTACCTTTCTCGTTAATTGCCCTCAAGTTTCCAGCTATTAAATCCTTTTACTCCTCTTTACAGTGTATCGTTCTGTTCTGCAGGACTAAACTACATTTTTTAAAGTTAAAAAAATGATGACTTCCGTAATTGCGGAATCTAATTTGTGATCCTTTGCAGGGATTAAATGATAGTTTCATTGTTATTGACCGAAAAACCGCCTGATATTAGATGTTTCTTTGCTTTTCTTTAGTATGTCACTTCATTTGGCGTGGCTAAATAATTTGTTAAGTAAAAAAAAAGTCGTCCTCATTCGAGATTGAACTCTGGGCCTTATACAGTGGGGGGTTTCAATTTTTTTTGACTCATAACTCCACCCCTCCTATAAAGTTTTGGCGGCTGAAATACAAAAGTGCAAACATCGCACGCTACTAATATTTTTATATAACATGTTGTAAAAGATATTAGTCGACGTCACTATACCCTTGTCTGAAACAAGTGAGACGCCAAGGAAGAAAGACGTACAATTGGAAAGTTCCTGACTTCTTCAATAGCAGTGAAATACATATTTTTATGGCAGTGAAATGGAAGATACGTAGCAACAATTCATATTCTAATAAAAATTTTCTGCTTTTTGTCTATTTTCTTTACATTCTCTCTGATTTTAATGTTTGTCATTTATATTTCCTTCCATTTCTTACACTTCTGTTTATTTTCATTTGTTTATCTCAATTGACATAATAAACTTTCATATTACTAAAACATTATGCGTTTAATCAATCCCTGTTTAAAATTTTTTATTATATTATAACTGTTATTATAATAACGATAATATTTAATTATCTTTGATGTTACAAATAACGTTGATATTTATTGCCATTGACGTGATAAACTGAACGAAAATATCAAATAAATGAAATATAATACATTATACATATAATATAATATAGTTAAAATTAAATAATTTAATGTCGTGACAACTGATTCAGTAGCCTCGTGCTACTTTTTTCAAATAATAAACATTTATGAACCAAACAAAGTATTGATTGGTAATGCGGTCACGGTTACCGCTTTACGAACTACAAAACGTTGCTTCGGAGCAAAATAACCAGTTTTTGAGATTGGAGAAACGTCTCTGGATACAATACCACGGGAGGGCGGGAATGTTCAGGAGAACAGTCAAAATTAAACTGTGGAGTCTTAAAGGCGATCGGTGGGGGGAAAAGTTTTTTGTAACAATCCGGGGAAAAGTATGCTTTCACTGGGATCGTTTCAAATGGGCGATGGAACTATCAACGATCCCAGCGAGAGCATATTTTTCCCGAATTGCTACAAAAAAACTATTCCCCCACCAATCGCCTTTAAGACCCCCTGCAGTTTGAGTTTGACTATTCTCCTGAATATTCCCGCCCTCCCGTGGTATTGTATCCAGAGACGTTTCGCCTATCTCAAAAACTGGTCATTCTTCTCTGAAGAAATGTTTTGTAGTTTGTATTGCTGCAATCGTGACCGGCATTACCAATCAACAGCTCGTTTGGTTCATAAGTGTATGTCGTTCGAAAAAAGAAGCACCAGGCTACTGAAACAGCTGTCATGACATTAATCTATTTAATTTTAACTGCGACAGTATTGAGTTTTATTTATTTACTATTGATATTGATATTTTGGCGTTATTAATAATGTACAGAATATTAATAGTTTTAAGTTAGCGTTAACTTGAAGTTTTATTTGAAACAAGGTGGCATTTATTTTTAGTTAAGCATAATTATATAATCTTAGGCTGTTATATTTATATTCCATTTAGAAGTAATAGTTTTTGTCATGATCGGAATATGGAAAAGAAAAGAAAATCAAGAGAAGAAAATGGAAGAGAAAAGAAGAAAAAAGATTCAGAAGAATAAAAATGATAGAATAGCAAATATTCTCTATCCGAGTGTGCTTCTCTAGGAAAAAAAAGTAAATAGTAATTAATTATATTATATAACGTCTTACAGGAAAATGAAGGGTTGAATTGATTTCTAAAATCAAAACGTCTTGTCAAACCAATAACTTGCCAAACAGAAAGCAATAATATATTTTTAGTTCACTCTAGGTTTATAAGAGAAAACGAAATCAATGTCGAGTCGTAACGTAGTTTAATACGTCCAGCTGAAAGTTTAAAACTCATGGACTTTTTAAAAGTGGGCTTTATCGTTTCAAAAAGATTTTGAGACAGGTTCTCCATTCAGATACTAAATCCTCCTAAATTGACAGCTGGGAATTAGTTCAGAACGCGTTTGTAGATAGCTTCTAGACAGTTTTCGTCGCCTCCCCATTTGTCCCCTCACACATTCCCCCTCCCCGAAAACTGCTCAAATTCTCACAAAATGTGTGGATTAGTCCTTATACTGAAGTTGTACTAATTTGAAGAATATAGTTAGCGAAAAGGGTTAAAGGACCATAACGCCGACCCCATATAACATGGGAAATGGCAAAGCGAAAGAAGATGAAAAAGTAGAAGAAGAAATAGAAGAAGAAGAAGTAGTAATAGTTGTTGTTGTTAGCGAAAAAAGTTTTTTCGTGGGGTACAAAAATCCTTTGAAATCGATGACATGGGTCAAGATGGCTAATATGTAATGGTGATATGTAATCCAAGTTTTAGCTGGACGGACGTTTTAGCTAGATGGACGTGCAGAAAACCTGGGTTTAAATCCCGCTTGTACCGAACGCTTGTTGTACCTTTACCGATAATTATTACAAGGCTTGATTTTCCGGGAAAACTGTGAGTCATCATGCAGCATGACTTTGTCTTTCTTTGCACAATGAAACACAAATACAGTGGTATCTCGGTACTCGTCGTTAATTGGTTCCAGAAGGCACGACGAGAACCGAACGAATTTTTCTCATACGGGGCAATATTAATTTGAATATTCCGCTTCTGAACAACAAAAATTTCATCATTTCCTATTTTACTTTGTGATTTATACATTTATGGAGCTGTTGTTTTATACAAAACTTAGAACTACACAGACAAATAAAAAGAACAACAATTACGTGCGTGCAAGATCAAATTGGAGTGGTTATTACCGTTACTTGGAAGGGGAATCTCCTTTCAACAAAACATTAGACACTTGCACACTGATTCCTTCTTTTTTCTGTATTTTAATACCACTGAACCCTGCCGGAGACACAGAATTAGGGAGCTTTACTAGAAACCTATCAAGAGAAACTTGCTTCTGCCTACATTTCGAAATGTTTCAGAAGTGACGCATTGCTTTATCATTAACTAAGTCCACAAGTCGGTTTGTTAGAGCTTTCTCAGGGCAATACTTTTCAACAAAATTTTGTAATTCAACCCACTTAGAATACATTTCTTTCAGCAGTACAGTAGGGACTTCCTCTCTTCTCTCCTCTTTACCTGAAGGAACTTCCTCAGCCACTGTTTGATGCTGCTTCCTCTAAAGTTCCTGCAGATCTTCAGTGCTGAGCTCTTCTCTGTGTTCCTCGACCGGATGTGGGGCTCAGCGTTATTGGTTTTGCGACGAGTGGCGAGTAAGTATCGAGCGTTGGAGTTTTTTTCTCGTCAGATTGCATCACATACCGAATTCGATGAGTTCCGAAGCCGACGAGTGCCAAGATACAACTGTAAAACAAATCAAGATTCCGCTTTAAATATTATTGTTGTTCGATTTATTAGCGAAAAATTGCACTAATCCGATATGGAAGACTAATTACCTAAAAATTTATTTGGTACAGATACATTGATAAAAGTCCGGTTAACAGCTGTTTCGGTGTAGCAAAGTACTATCGCCTTTAGTGAAATCTACGAGGTGCCCCGTCGCCGATTGCGGTGCTCTCGGTGATGTCTTGCCCAGCGTTCCTTCGTCTCTGTTCGGCGGGAACGCGAAATGCTTTTGCCGTTTCACCTTACTTGGCGCAGATCGACCATTGTTGTCCTTACGCCATAAAAATACAACCAACCAACCTCTGTGAAGCCAAGTTCTGATGAAGATAGAGCATTGCTATCGAAACAGCTGTTAACAACTTTTTTTATCAATGTAACTGAACAAACTAAATTCTGTGAAAATTCGTTTTTCATTATTATTTTTGTTAATTGCATTTAATGTAGTTTATGTCACGTCGTTTTTATGCTGGAGCTTTAGCCAACTTTAAATAACTTTAGCTAGATTTAAACAGGTTTAGCTTTGAAACATAAAAGCTATAGATTTAAAACGTAACTTAATAAGCTTTAACTAAATAAGCATAACAAAATAAGCTTTAAAACAGCTTTAGCTTTGAAACATAAAACTGAGCAAACAACAATTGAAATTACAATATATGAACAGTAAAATTTGCAACACATTAGCATTTAAAACACATTAAAAATATGATTTGATAATTTGACCCTTCAATTGGGAGACAGGAAAGTTATTTCTTTTTAAAAAAAAATGAGTAGTAATTTGTTTGGTATTACATTTTTTTCTATTACAGTTTTTTTTTTCTTTTTAAATTTTGAAGTTCAGAAATAAATGAAGTATTATATCGTCTTTAACAGATACTGCAGGGAGAGAGCGTTTCTATTAGTCAATTCACTTCTTTGAATGTTTCCTGAGACTAGAAGGCTGAGAGTTTTGTTTTGTGAGAGTTCCGATGATGGGTGTTCAGCTGAATACGACTTAGAGCATGAAAAAAAACAAACCTTAACCTTAAATTTGATTTTAAATTAAAATATAATTTTTCATAATGATACAAATTTGATGGTGAATGTCATCGCTAAAGTGTTTACTTTACAGCTCGAAGACCATAAAATAAATTTGAAGTGAAACTGGGGAGTGCCCCCACATAAATAACGTATTGCAAAGCAGGCATGAGCTAGAAATGATAGCAAATATAACTAAACGCGCATCGCTAGCTAGCTAACTGCAAGTAGCCAAACCAGTTCCCACAAGTCACTCTCCTTAAGAGAAAACCAGTTCTTAGAACTCGCGCCTCGCTTGGCATTCGACTCTAGATGAGAACGCGCTCTTGACTTGACGCTAGATGTCCCACGCGCACCTGATAGAACAGACCTAAAATATACCGCTTCTCGGCCGGCGGCTGCCGGCCGAGGCAAACGCCCATAGATGCATCCAGTGCCGTAACCCTATCAATCGATCGATCTTGTGAACAACGTCTGCATAACTTTCATGTTTTAACCAGCAATAAAACATTGTTGAGTTTAATCGATGTGTGCTGTCCCTGCTTTCATGATGGAGTCCGTGGATGTAGCGAGCTACACACTATCAGCGTTAGTAATATCGTCACCTCAGTGGTAACCAAGAATCAAACGCTGAAGTGGTGACACCAAAAATACAACGACGCAGCAAAACCATCCCCCCCCCCTCGTTTTTCAATACCCGAAATGTGGTAGCTTCTGAAGAGAGGACAGTTTCCGATAGAATTGAGTTTATATGGCGGCGAATCCATTTCCAGAAAAGGTGGTCTTTAATAGAGGTGGCCGTTAAGAAAAGGTTTATTGTGTATGGTCAAGGAGGGGAAAATGTTGAAAGTGATGCTCTTTTTATTCTTACAGGATTTAATTCGAAAAGTTAAATGGCAATGCTAGATTTTATTGGAACTTTGACACTACTTCTCTCTTTACGCACAGTTTGTACAAGTATTATATTGTTTGTGTATATTGTATATTGTACGAGTATTGTATTATTTTTATTGTATTGTTTATTTATATTGTACGAGTATTGTATCATACAATCAAACAGGTTTCCAAACCTTTCCATCAGATTTATTTTCGGATTAATTTAATCTTTTTAATTAAAAGGGAAACTGGACATATCTATTGTTTATTTTCGAAGACATTTCGCACATCCTCGAAATGAAATTTTAAGGAGGTAGCAAGAAATTGAAGAACCGTTACATCCCTTAAAGCACTGTATGTGCATCACACACATTTAGGAAAATATATTTCATCATATTATAACCCAGTATATTTAATGTATTAGTTAATATGACAATATTGATATACGATAATAAGTATATATATATATATAGTTATTATATTAGTATAAGAGCAGGGGAGACAATAGGGGGGGGCGAGAGGGCGTCATCGCTCCCTGAAATTCTGCAACGAAAACCTTTTTTTTATTGCGGTTTAAATTATTTTAATTGCTGCTAACAGATAACCGACCTAGAATTTAATTTAAGCATATTTTCTCTTTCTGTTGACCAGTTAGGCGCAAATATTGTGTTCATCCCCTATTGTGGATTTCGGCCCATACTAATCATGCACCCCAAAAGGAAATGCGAAATGCCGCCGTTAGTAACGAGGGACGTTGAAGCCATGAGTTAATTTAATAGATGTAAGTAGAGAACTAGACAGTAAAGCTATATCGTAAAACACAATAATTATATATTATACAATATATATTACGGCGCACATTACGACATATATCACGGAATATGTCGAAGAATATGATTGGAATATGAGTTGAATAATAGGCACGCATGGTATTTCTGAAATTAATGGGTTTAACAGCGTTTTCACATACATACATATTAACATATACAATAATCATGGAGCACCTATGTATCAATTAACGTTGGATTGTGGGAACCCCCTATCGCCGGAGTTAATATATACCACAAAGTTTAATAATAATAATAATATATGGAATGTGCATAAATTCACAGCGAAATCCTTATCTGAGTATTAAATTCCTTAAGTACGGGAATAATGGACATATTACATGTAATATTGATAAGGTAAACCGCAATATCAGTTGCCTTTTGATATTAAATTTACACGCCATAAGTTTGTTTGCAATTTATGGTACCTTCGATCCATTTTGCAACATTCATGATTCCGCATTTGTTATAAGGGAATTCGCAATTTAATATTTTCTGCAGATCATCCAGCTTACATTAATTTCACAGATACTCATAATTTGTATTAATAGGAACAAAGCCCTCCTAAATACTCCGAAAAAGTTAAAAAAAAACAAAAAACATTTAACCCTACGACAGGCCCATGTGCATAATTTTAAAAGGGAGATATTTTAGGTGAGCAAGGGAGCGGTTTCAACCGAAACAAAAAAATTCTCTTATAAAGATTATTATGTTATAACTAATAATATTGTACAAACTGGGAGGTTTAACACCCAAGACCGCATCTAGGTGTAGGGCTTTGACTTACAAATCTTAAATATTTTGTTGTAAAAGAGGTTTTCTTTGTCTATAGACGATTTCAGAACCACCCCATTCAATGGCGTAGGCAGAAAGTTCATAAGGGGAGGGTTATAGGCTTAATTGGGGAGGATACAACTCCTATATTCCTACGTTATATACACAAAATTTTATTGCGATGAGGGTTACAATTCCCAAAACCTCCTCTGGCAACGCCTCTGATCCCAATATATTTCGTTTATTTTGTGGATTGATTCAGCTTTTGAATTGGGAGAGAATCTCTGGTTATTTGTTTTATATTTGAAAATGCCATTTATAGTTCCGAAGGAAATATTAAGAATTAACAAAAGCTAACTAAAGCTACATCCCCAAAATACTACACATACAATTTGCATAACTATAACAATCTATTATCTACATAGTCTTGAATTAAAACTCAGGTTATGTCACTGACATAAGTAGGGGGCTTGATGTGGGTCATAAATCCCCATTGCGTTGCCATTTTGTATATATATATACACACACTACAACAAAAAAATCGATGCACCAAGAAAGAGTTGTCCGATTGTAATGAAATTTCGTATGCAAAGACATTTTGACCGAACATGCAAATGATTAAAATTTGGTGTCCAATGAATGAATAGCGGGAACTCCAGCGCATCGGAACTGCGCATTCAGCAGGTGTATATAAGGAGCGATTCTCAATATGTGGTCAAAATTTCTGTTGCATTTTGACTGCGGATATCTTACGTCGACTGTAACAATGCCTCGCCGAAAGATTCGTGCTCATTACGAGCATATGTCAGAGTTTGAAAGAGGTCGTGCTATCGGATTGAAAGAGGCTGGTTGGACGAATCGAAGAATCGCTGGACATGTGGGTCGAAGCGATGCGGCGATTGGACGGTGCTGGCAAGAGTGGGTCAACAACGGCAGATGTCAGCGTCGGGACGGCAGCGGTCGACCTAGGGCCACAACAGAACGGGAAGACAGAGCGATTGTCAGAGCAGCTGTCACAGCACCGGATTCGTCGTTATCAACTATCCAACGTGTGGCCCGCACACATGTGTCCAACATGACCCTCTGCAGACGACTGAGAGAGCGGAATTTACGCTCGCGCCGACCGTTACGCCGCTTACCTCTCACGCCTTTACACCGTCAAGTCCGATTACAGTGGTGCCGGGCTCGATCAACTTGGAACTGCGCTGACTGGGGACGTATAGTCTTTAGTGACGAGTCCCGTTTCCAACTGTGTCCTGACGACAACCGCAGACGTGTCTGGAGACGTCCAGGGCAGCGTGGGGATCCTGCCCTTACTATCGCACGCCACACATGCCCACAACAGGGCGTTATGGTCTGGGGTGCCATCTCCTTTGATAGCCGGACCCCTTTGGTGGTCATTTCTGGCACACTTACAGCACAGCGGTACGTAGACGACATTCTACGACCGGTTGTGTTACCGTTCCTTTTGCGACACCCTGGACTTACGTTTCAACAAGACAATGCCCGGCCGCACACGGCACGTGTTGCTATGAATTGTCTTCAAGCTTGCCCAACACTTCCTTGGCAATCTGGATCTCCTGATCTCTCTCCCATAAAGCACATTTGTGACGCTATGGGAAGGCGATTGCAACCATCCCGGAATGTTGACGATTTAGCCCGACAGTTGGAGACAATTTGGCAAGAAATTCCGCAGGACACCATCCGGGATCTTTATCAGTCTATGCCACGCCGGGTGACAGCTTGCATCCAGGCCAGAGGTGGACCAACGCCTTATTGACTTCCTCCCTTTGTAACGGTCAAACTCTGCAATAAATCATTCAATTGTTCTGAAATTTTAATCGTTTCTTTTTCTATGTATGTTCTTCACATCCACCAATTTTTATCGCAATCGGACAACTCCTTCTTGGTGCGTCGATTTGTTTGTTATAGAGTGTTGTATTGGAGGGTTACAAAACTACAATTATATATATATATATCATCACCATTATATTCAACCATTATCTACCCACTGTTGGATGAAGGTCTCTCCAAACGCTTTCCACACGTCTATCCTGGGCCATTCGTTTCCACGTCACCTCAACCTCTTTTTTTATTTCATCTATCCATCTAGTTTGAGGACGTTTACTAAATCTTAGATTAGGCAATTTAGTTGAGAATTTGCGTTGTCCATCGTGGATCAGTTCTTCTTGCACTAGGCCCAGCCCATCGCCATTTTAGTCTGTTTACTTTAACAATTTACATACAAAAGGTTAAACACTGGTAAAATAGCAATGAAAAAGATCACTCAAGCTTTCGGACGCATCAGCAGCAGTCCTTCATCAGGAGTAATGACGATGTTATGTTTCTGTCTCTTTTTTATACTTGAAATTTCTGGAAAACCCTTCATCAGAGTAGTCCCGCAGAATGGGAAAACCCAATGAGAACCAATGGGAGGCCTCTAATAAAAATCATGGAAAAGCTTTAATGGGAACCAATGAGAAACCTATATTGCGGGGCACCTAATGTTGGGAAAGTCCCATACATTTCAGAGTAAGAGTTGTTTGTAAGTTTCTGGAAGTGGTTGTGATGTATTAATGGCTTTCCCATGTAGTTTGTAAGTTTCCCAAGATTCTAAGAAGAGTCTACTATTCTTGTTTGTGATGTGACGGTGTAGTATTTTTGTTGAGTCCCAGTCGGGTTCGTGTCCGTGTTGTAAAGCGTGTTCTGCCAGACGTGAGGCTATGTCTCCTTTCGCGAGTGCTTGTTTGTGTTCTTTTTTTCTTGTTTTGATCATTCTTTTTGTTTGTCCTATGTAATGTTTGTTGCAGTCTTTGCATGGTATTTGGTATATGGCGCCTGTGAGATCTTCTGGTGGAACTGGGTCTTTAACTTTTGTAAGTTGTTTGCGAAGTGTTGTGACAGGGGCATTAGATGTTTTGATATTTGCTTCCTTGAGGATGCGAGAGATTGTTTCGGAAATGCCGTGAATATATGGAATTGGATATCCTGGTGTGAGAGGTATCGTTTAAAGAAGTACTATTGGATCTACAGTTTCTGAGAACGAATCGTTTAGGGTATCCATTATTTTTAAGTGCCGTGTGTATATGTTCGGTTTCCGTGTTTAAAAGTGCCTCATTACTGCAGTGAGAATTTGCTCTAAGACTTAATGCTTTAACAACGGAAGCTTTATGGCATGTTGGATGATGTGATTCGAAATCGAGATATTTGTCTGTATGTGTGGGTTTACGGTAAACTGAGGTTAAGATACAGTTATCGTGAGATCTGTGCACAAGAATGTCTAGGAAAGGAAGTTCATTGTTCAGTTCTGTTTCGTATGTGAATTTTATATGTGGGTTTGTTATTAAGGTAATGGCTTCCATTACCTTAATAAAACAAATGTCCGCTTTTAAGTTCCACCAATTCTTCACCTTTTCTTCTGACTTCACTGAGTCCTACAATGTCCCATTTGATCTTGTCTAGTTCCTCTTCCAATTCCTGAAGTTTTGCTTCAGAAGCAAGGGATCGTCCATTAAACGTAGCCAAGGTCAATAACAAACGGCAGCCTGGGCCATTCCAGTGATTCTTAGCACCCCCTGCTTTCATGCCACACTGACCGCTGCCTTGATCAGGAGCACTCCAGCACCTGGAGACTAGGGGCCATGGTTTCTGGTGTGTCAACATAATGGAGGAATTAGCCATAATTTCACCACGCTGGCTAGACGGGTTGGTGAATTAGCCCTCCCCCTTTCTATCCGTGCAGCAAATATTAATTTGCTTCATCGATAGAAAGCATGGCCCGCACCACTTGAAGGCGGTGTAGGACACTAGGTTGTGGCCCGGACGGTTCTACACATCATCACATATGATCAACGTGTGGGTCTGGTTCCAGCTAGTTGCCAGCAACCTTTTTGCAGGACATATATATACAGTGAAAATCGGTTATAACGACCTCCAAGGGACCGTGCAAATTCGGCTGTTATTGCGTTATTGTCGTTATGTTCGGTTCCCTTGCTTCTGAAACTGGCCAAACTCTTTCCTGTTGCCTTCAAAGTCACAATCTTTGGGGTAGGGTGACAAAGAGAAAATTCCACTTATTGTTCCCTGTAAAATTGGACGTTTTTAATGAAATAATGCTATATAATCAGATGGGGTGCAAAGCACCCCGCGCGCGTTCTCGCGTTCCTCTAATCCCGCGCCTGCTCGCGGGTTAAAATTCAATTAGAACTTAAGTTCGGAATGTATTTAAATCAGCATATTTTATACATGGAAAACGAATATTGAAGTAGTAGGAAGCCTAGAGAAAAACATATATTCCTAGAGAACTATATAAGTACATAAAGCACATAATTTAATATTTTGATGGGAAGAATAATTTAAATTAAAATATTCGTTCGTGCAAGAAAAATTAGATATCAATAGCGCTTTTGTTATTGAAATTTTAATAAAATATTCATGCAATTTAAATCAACTTGCTAATTTGAATCTATTAATTTAATATTTCAGTAAAATATGCACATGTTATAGGAATAAAATTTAATACTTTGGAGAAAAATATAGGGGGCAGTTATTTTAAACATTTTGCACCATCTGTAGTGAAGACACGTCTTATTCCTTAACTACGTAGGGAACTTGGTTTCCATTATAAAAACATCTTAGTATACAACCCCGAGGCAATTAGGTATACAAATTCAGTGAATTCATTGAATTGCATTGGTATCCTAAACTTTATATACAAATATTATGTACCCAATTTTATATTTTTTTGTGATAGCTAGTTTTTCATAGGCAATATCACCTTTCGCATCGATGATTCGTCAGTCATCGAAATAACTCATTGTTTATACAAATCAATCGTGTTGTAACAACGACTAGATTTCGAAATAATCGATAAAGGAAAATGTCGTAAGGTTCTATTACGAAAGGCGGAAGCAAGGGGAATAATTGAATTTGAAAGGCGTCCGAAATGGCTATCTGAGAAAGTCTTTCGATTAGGTGTTCTGGAAGGCTCCTTGAAGATTAGATGGGCAGAAAGTATTCACAGGCACATACTGCTGTGAAGGGCAGGGACAGAAATTTGTTTGACGTTGCCAATAAGTTGGCCGAGGACATTGTTTCTAGACGTAGTAGACGGATCTTGATGGAGAGAGATAGTAGATTGAATCCCAATAGTGTCAAGTATACTCAGCTATTTGTTCTTCCTCCGAATTCCCTTCACAAAATTAGGAACTAATCCCTTAGACCAGCGGTTCTTTAACTTTCCTAGACCGCGGACCCTCTTCAGAGATCACTCGCCCTTGCGGACCCCCCAAGAATTAACTCAAAGTTTAACGCCCCAAATTTGCATCATACATATTTATTTCTAGTGTTTCATCACTAATTTTCACCATTTAAGGAAAGAATTTTTCGTTCCCTCATAATTTATTCTTAGCATTAAAGAGCAAATACTCTTGTTTTAGTATATTTCTGAACCTTTGTGGTACACTGCGAGGGTCTTGCGCACCCCCAGGGATGCGTGGATCACAGTTGAAGAACCGCTGACTTAGACAATTTGTTACCTTTGATTTGTGTAGTTTTTAAAGGAGTATACAATTTTGCTTGCGCTAATTATATAAAATATTCCACGAAGTGCATTATATTAACTAGTACATGAAATTAGCTTTATATATAATTAAGTTTGAATTAATTATTTAATGCGTTAGTTTAATTTTTTTATAATTTTATGTGATTTCTGGAGCTTTTACGGGTTTGGTTATTATTTATTAATTTACTATACGAATTTAGAAGAAAATTTAAAATAAATGCACTGACAAGATCTCCAATCAGGAAGTGCTGAACAGATCCAACACAAAAAAAGAAAAACTATCATCACTTCAATTCTGAGAAGAAAGTTAGATTATTACGGACACATAGTCAGGGAGAAAAGTACAAACTACTCTAATTGGCACTGGAGGGAAACATCACGAGGAAGAGACCTAGAGGCAGAAAAAGAAGAGGATGGATGGTTGGATGGATGACTTAAAGGCTTGGACTAGGTTAAACATACGACATTATCCATGCCAGCAGAGACAGGAAAATGTGATCCATTTTGGCCGCCAACCTCCGAATCGGAGAAGGCACTTGATGATGATGATGATGATGCGAATACAGCCTTTTGGCTGTTGATATTTCATTTGATGAAGGGAAAGTTGGTTTTTGAATAATGGCACGAAGACCAAAGTTCTTTATAGGGAATAAAATTACTCGTTGAACGATATGCTAACAAAGTGAAACAAAAAAGAAGGTAAAAATAAGGTAAAAATGGAACTTAAAAGAAAATATAGAAAGGAAAATAAAAGTGAAAAATAAGAATGAAGGGTAAAAACGAGTGAACTGAGAAAATAAAGAAATAAAAAGCGAAAGAAAAGAAAAACAGGAAAGTAAAAGGTAAGAAATATACTTTAATATTGTAGCATGGACACTCATGGTGATGAAAAATTTGTTCACGCTAAACAAAGTTCACGTTATCAGGACAGGGTAGTGTATTTATTATATTACTATGTAATTTAATGAGAGTTAGAGGAAAGGGGCAGTTCAGATTAAAAGTAATTCGCATTAAGAAGGTTCCACTGTAAATGCAAGAGAGAAAAAAGAGCAAAATGAAGGAATATACAGAAGAAAAGAAGATATAAAATCAAGAATTAGAAAAAGACAAGAAAAAGGAAAAGTAATAAATGTTACATTATATATATAGAATAATAATATAATAATAATGATGTAATGATAATAATAATAACAGATTTTTCATTTATCACAGGAGGCAATGTATACGATCTGAAAGTACATGCTTCTATGTCACAAAGAAAGATTAATGTATAAAAATTATAAGCCGCACGTATAGAGATGTCCATAAAATGCCACCCTGTGACGGGTCCCTAGTAAAAATAATATTTAAAAGGCCAAGGACCTAGTATATTGCCGCAAAAATTTTAAACTCTATTTAACATAAATAAAAAAACATAAAGGCTCTAAATTCCATTTAACAACTGAGTAAACAATTTACAATAATTGCAACTTTTCCAGTCATTTTATTTTTTCAGTACATTCCTTAATCTATATTTTATTATCCTTTCAACACTTTATCTTCCTAAATTTTGCATTTTTTCTTTGCATTTTACTTTTCTCTTTTGAGTTTAATTCCCAATTTTTATTTTTTGTTTTTATCTTATCCTTGTAAGGAAAATGTTATAGCACATCAATGCATGAACAACAGCTTAAAGTTTAATTTCAGCGTTCTTGTCCCAATGATCCAGCCATCAAAATAAAGCGACAAATTTCTGTAATTTTAATGCATCATTTTAAAGAAAACATCAGTTTTTTGAGACTCTTATTTACATACCTGACACATTTGAAATTTGGACGTATTTTTATTGTTTTATAAAGTGTTGTTTTAAACACGTTGCAATTTCTTAATTTTTTTCTTTAATTTTCTAGAGGATATATATATCCTGATGTTGGTATATCTTACTTACACTTAATCATAATTTACATAAAATTATTTTTTTTGAACAGTGAAACTTAATCTTGTGAGCTGACAGTTTATTGAGTATTGTTTCCATTGTTGCCTATTTTACAATTGCGGATACGAATTAGGAGCTTCTAACATTTTTCTGGACGACATAGGAATAGTTTTCTATGCATCTTGAATCAGTTTTACATTTATGCCAACTAAACGAGGAATAAATACTTTGGTAAAAATTAAAAACATTATCACAAGATGCAATTCTCTCTTGAAATTTAGTTCCTTTATGAGAAGAGAGGCGGAAAAGACTTCTCTATATTCGGACAAAGCATTTCTTTTGTCGAAAAATATGTAAATTTTTAAACTTAACAAGACCGTATTCTCGGTCTTCAAGCAAACGCTTTGAATATCCACGTGCAGTGCCTTTGCTGTAGTTAATTTCTTCAAATATAAATGTTGCATCGGAAAATTTAGGTTGGTGTGAAAAGAGTTTTAATCTAAGTTTGAAATTTTCTGAAAAATTAGATACATAGTACTTCTGACTTAATTCGGAAGCCAAAACCAACATTTGTAACTTTTTAGGCCGCAAAGGTAGGAAAATATTATTAGAGAAGATTTATAAAAAATATTATTAAAAATGAAAACTATTCAAAGAAGTCCTGTACATAGGGGCGGCTCGATGTTGAATTTGAACCTGGGCAGCCTGCTCAAATCAAAGCAAGGATTGCTTTTTGGCGCCCCCTCTGGTGAAAACGGAAGATTTTCACAGATGCGCAGTGAGCCATATGCCCTATAACAGTGGCCTAAAGTCTCTGAAAGAATTTCTCTAAATATGTCTCTAAAAATTTCTCTAAACCTGTCTCTTTTTTAAAGAGATTTTCTGCTAATGGTTCAATTAAAAATATTTAAATCTGATTTCAGTTTGGCGCCTCATTCAAACGGGGCCCCGGGCTGCCGCCCCTGCCTGTACTTCTCTGGATAGATGGCTGGCATGTGGCGAAGGAAGCACTCAAAAATAGGTCCTTGTGCCAGTGCATTTCACGGGTTTTGGATTTGTCTTGCTCGTAAACAATTGTGTAGTGGTCTGCATGTAACGCAAACCATATTAAATATATCGAATTTACTACAAAACTAGCTGCAGTACGTAGATCCATTCATATGATGTGAGCAAATATGAATTCTACAGACCAATGGATAGAAATTATGTTTAGTGATGAGAAGTCTAACCTAGAAATGAAATAAATGGTTGATGTCATTGTTAGCATAATCCGAAGACAAAATTCAGTGATGGCATGGGGTGCCTTTATTTTTAAGGGGACTGCAAATTTGGCACGTGTAAATCAGAGATGAAATGTACAGAAGTATCAAAAAGCCCTCGAAGTGAGAACATCTCGTAGATGAAGGACCCATATATGAAGATCGACTTGGATTTTTGAAAAGGGCAATTCCTCTCCACACTGTGTGTTTTCAGCTAGAAACATTGTGGTTTTCTATGGTAACTATTCTTTGGAAATTGCGTTAGCTATGAGAAGGGTAATGGTTTCTTAGACCTCTTATACAAGGATAAAAAGAGCTTCGTTTCCGTCCTCGATGGTCTAGCGGTTAAGGCGCTCCAGATTCAATGGAGAGATCCTAGTTCGAATCTAGGTTGAGGACGATGCCTTTTTGTTATCTGTAACAAAAAAGCTCTAGTTTGAGCTAAAAATCATGGGTGTCGAAATTATTACGTATAATAAATCCCCCCCCCGAAAAAACCACTCGTGTCAGAGGCTTTTTGTATTTTTCATTCTTCGTCAATTGTGTTAGCCCTGAGAAAGGTAATAATACTCTCTTGCAACTAGAAACTGGTTTCAATCTCAAATTATGCGCGTCATGACATGATCATTAAGCAGATTAGATGTAAAAGTTACGGAAGGTTTGTGGATACTGATGGTGGCAGTGAAATATACGCTCAATGTAAACGGTATAGCTTTGTAAACGACAAAAGAACGGCTGTTTTAGATTATTGGTATAAATTGGACCCTCTATTGTTACAAAATCATATCAGTTCTATGCCTAATATAGTGTTTGATATAGCGTTGATATAGTGTTGATATAGCGTTGATATAGTGTTGATATAGTGTTTGATATCGTGTTTGATATAGTGTTTAATTCATCCAAATGAAGCATATACTGAATAAATGAATGCAGATGAATCTACTAGAAATGAAGACTGTCCAAATAAATATAATATTATAAATTTATCCAAAAATTACTTTTTGATTATTTTAGAAAGTTATCTAAATCTTCGCCATATTCTGTGGACTTTATTTGTTTTCATAGTGTTATAAAAATATAAACTTACAGTGATAATAGCGTTTCCTTAATTTTAATTATTTATCAAAATAAAAGCAGTGTCGTGCATGGGCGCCCATGTCGGGGCAGAGAGGGCTCGAGCGCCCCCTAGCTGCTTAAAAATTTAATTTGCCCGAAC
>QLNU02015359.1:77283687-77307110 GCA_006491805.2 Dysdera silvatica | reverse complement strand
TTTGAAACTAAACTAATGGCTAGTTGCTTTGCTTTGATAGACAAAGGCTTGGCTGGTTTGCAGGCTCAGGATGAAAATTCTGAAAGATTTGAAAATGTATTTAGAGCAGTCCATGATGCTATAGCATGTTATAAACTAATTTATAATGAAAAAAATGCGACTACGGTGCAGACACAGTTAACAAAATATTTTCAGAAAGATGTGTAAAACATACTGTATGTACAGTAGTGTACTAAAGCTTAAGCATTAAATTTTTAAAATCAGAGTAATAAAGTGTGTACATACTAACTCTTAAGCATTAAATTTTAAAATCAGGTACATATATGTATAGTATGTTCATATATACATTAAGCTTCAGAACAGTTCAATATATACATTAAGCTTTATTCGACTTACGCGGAAACACACGGTACGAATTAACTGCGTAAGTCGAGGATCTACTGTGTTAAGAAAAAATTTTATCAAAGATATTTTGGGCGTAGTAATAGTAACGCCGATGTTATGGCGTGGTTAGATGGTGAAACGTTCGAAAGAAAGAAATGTTTCTTGCGTCTGGTAGAACACGATCCCACAATCTTCTACAATTCGGGCAGATACTCTTATCAACTGAGCTATGGACGACGAACAGTCAATTCCTTACGAACGTATCGTAATCTTCGGAAAATATATTTTAAATACGTTCGTAAGGTGCGTAAGGAGCGTTCGACGAATGAATGCCTGAAACTATCCGCACTGAATAACCAATACCATGTGGGAAAGATACATGTTGATGCATCACGAAAAATGTGTGGGACCCACGGGCGTGGGGTAGGATGTTCCACCGGGGAGAAAGTTACAGGCGACAAAAAAATCGTAGGGGCGCCAAAATTTAATATTGGACTAATAGAAAGGAGTGCTAACGGGTTTTAGAGGGCGTAATACTTAACTTGCTCTGCTCTCTTGCAACCCATGCTGCGCCGGTGGTAGAACTACATCGCTGGTACATAGAGCTGATAAGATGATAGAAAATGACCACTTTGTCATAATTTTCTAACACAACGGTGAAGTTAAAAGCATATGGAACACTTTCAAAATTTTTAGAATGTTTTTGATGATATAAAAATTTTCGAAAGGTAGTATTTTACTTAAACGAAAACATTCCTGTTTTACAATTATATAAACATTTCTATCAAAAGTCAGACAAATAGGTTGTTAATGTTTTGAAAATTGTTTTCTCGAATTATAGTCTCTTGAAAATTAGTCTACAGGCTTCGGAAATCGTTACTTGTAGTGATTAGTTTATGAAATAATGAGTATAGTTTTATAAATCGCAAATATCAGTTTGCTTTTAACATTTACTTCTTAACGTATATCATTTAATAATGAAAAAAAATCAAACTGGAAGATAATTAATGTATAATAACTAATTTAATCATGTCATTTCAAACTTACTAGGAAACTACCCGACGTGTGAGTTCTAGATTTCATCGAGAGTGATGTCGATGGAAAGTTCTTAACATAAGAAACAAAAATCAAATGGAAGTATTTTTTCGAATCCAAGCAGTTTGGAGATGCAGGCTGATTTGTTTTACGTGCAGAAAGAATCCATCCAGCACTATAAAGTTCCACCAATAAACAAGTATTTATTTAACATCACGAGGGCGAATCAGAAAGTCTTTGCCCCTATTTTTTATTAGCCAAAATAAGGTACATACAGGTAATTACAAATATACGTACTATTCTACGTACCTTACACTATTTTTCCACATAGTCCCCACACCGGTTCAGACATTTGTCCCATCGCAGCACTAAATTTGAGATGCCCCTGTGGTAGAATTCGTCCGGCTGACTGTGGAACCACCGTCGGACTGCTGTCTTGGCTTCATCGTTGCACGTGAATCGCTGTCCTGCCAGGAACTTCTTCAGCGGACCGAAAACGTGGAAATCACTAGGGGCGAGGTCCGGACTGTATGGTGGGTGGTCCAGACTCTCCCAGTGAAATGACCGGAGCTTGTCGACGGTTCTGATTGCCAAATGTGGCCTCGCATTGTCGTGGAGAATAACCACGTTGTTCACATCGATGGGCGTTCGTTCCTTGCTCCATAGAAAACGAATCACGCTTCGTTGCTCGTACACCGTGGACGTGTGAAGCATAACCGCCATCTTCAACAACTGACAGCAGCGCTGTGCCGCGGAGCTACCGGCAGATAAGGCCGGGCCGGTCCAAGAAAGATCCACCGCTGGGAATGGATATGTTGACTTCGCATTTACAGCCGTAATTTGACTAAAAAATAGGGCAAAGACTTTCTGATTCGCCCTTGTATTTTAGTGTATCAGGTGTTCAAAATTTGGCAAAGACACAAAACAATTGATTGGAGAGTATTTTGAAAAGATCAAGGAGTCCATTGGCGATGACAAGACCCTCCTGATACCGGACTCGCGGTCTGGCTAAACAGACATAAAATTTAGCGGGCAAAAAATGGGAAATGATGTCGAGATCATAGTTATTACCTCAGCCACGAAAAAGTACTTCCGGCCATTAGGTGCAGACTTCTTCACGGACTATAACCACCTGGTAAAAAAGTTGTTGAGTACTCGAAGACTCATCATGCAGATGTGGTTATTACCAATATGGAGGCCACAGTAAAGCTGCATCACTTGGCTTACAATTAGTAATCTCCCCTCCACCTTTGACGACATGCGCCGATAAGTCTTACAGAAGACTTTGATTCAAAACGCGAACCCCCATCTACTTTTCATTGATATATAGCCATATAATTTATAGAAATAGTGTGTGAGGTTAGGTAAATCAAGTAATTTTTAAAAGATTACAACTAATAATTGATAGATTATTAAAAGGAACATGATACAAACTAACAAAGGTATAAAACAAACAAAATAGAAAATAATATAATGAATATAGAAGTAAACACATACAAAATATGAATAATGATATATTTAAAAATTACAACAGGTAAATATGAAACTATAAATATAAGCCAAAATCCAAATATAAGAAAAAAAGATCAGGTAACACTTTAAAAACGGAAAAAATAAGAACAAATGTGGGGAAAATATATAAATTATTATGGAATTGATAAATGGATTAAATTACCAGACCATATAAAAAATTGTGAAAGAGAAAGAGTTTAAAAGGAAATTAAAAATTTATTTAGTGGAAACTCAAAAACAAAATGATCAGGCTGACCAAAAGGATCTAGGGTAATAACTTTTGCTTTGTTTTGTTATGCGTTCTCCGTGCGCAAAAATATAATTTTGGCATGGAAATAAAAGTTGTATTGTATTTTGTACATGTTCCGCTCAGTTAAACAGGTTTGTTTTAACCTGACCAAGTACATTTGCGTTGAATGCACATCACCACAACACTACCTTTACTTGTGTGTGTGCTTGGTGTTGGAAACACTCATGCTTGAAACACTTCCATTTAAAAACACACTACCATGGTTAAAATATCATTTCAGCTATTTCAGGAAGCTAGCAGCACACTAACCATCCTAAGGGCAAGATTACATGTTTGCCATTTTTCCTTTGAACTTACAAAAATATTCATTTATTTGTAGTGCTGGATGGATTCTTTCTGCACATAAAACAAATTAGCTTGTATCTCCTAACTGGTTGGATTCGAAAGGGTATTTCCATTCGATTTTTTGTTCTTCGTGATAAGAGCTTTCCATCGACACCACTCTCGACCAAATCCAGAACTCACACCTCAAATGGTTTCGTGATTGGTCAATTTTTGATAATCGACATATTTCCAATTAGATAAATGCAGTCTTCCTACTTTATTTTTATAATTTTTCTGGGAAGTCAATAATTTGTAATAGGAATATTTTTATTTTATCATTTTCTTTTGGTGGATTTAATGGTATATATTGATGATGAAATAGTGACTGTACATAACGATTCAGTTTATTTGATGAAACACTGTAAAATGATATGCTGTAGATACAACGGATTTTGTTTGTGGTTTTACGGCTCAAAGACTACAATGGTCATGCTGCGCCGGGACCTACTGTTTTCCGAGGAATCCAAACCTCTTAAGGCCTAGGGAACCAAACCCCGGACTACAGTGAGCAGTGCGATCTTTATGAGATCTCTGAGTAAGCGTTCTTTTTGCACTGCTGGGAGTCGAACCCGGATTAGCGGCGCACTAGGAGAACGCGTTACCACACTGCGCCACCGCAGGGCCACAAGGAATTTGCTAATACACTATATACAATAACAAATAGAAAAAACAACGTTTAAAAGCGTAGTAGAAATTTTATTCGACAAATTTCAACGCGTTTCGGATGGACTTTGACCGACCTCGTCAGGAATACACAGTCGGTACCCATCGGTGAATCGGAAAACTTCTGTGCCAGACGGATGTGTATTCCTGACGAGGGACGGCCAAAATCCGTCGAAAACGCGTTGAAAGTTGTTGACTAAAATTTCAACTATACTTATAAAAGTTGTTTCTTCTATTTGTTATTTATTCTGCGTAGTACTACGTCATCAGGTTAATTACATGCAATGTATATGATACATTTTGTATAATGATACGTTGTATATAATGACATGCTTTATCAATGAACACTATTATATAATGATGAAAACAATATCTCAAAATAATGTGTGAAGATATTTATAAGAATAAAATATTCGTTTAATTTTTAAATAAAATATTCGTTTGAAGAACTGAGTTAAATAATGAATACAGCACTTAATACTTTTCCCAAAAGGCACTGTTTTTTAAAAAAATTGCGCGTATTATTCATAAACAACTAAATTGAATATTGTTTTGAATTTTGCTGCAGTAGAATTATTTTGAATTATCCTTCTTTGCTGTTGCTTGACGTTGAACAGTTAAATTATGGTTTCCAGACAAGACGATGGCATTTTCAATGTCCGAATTATGCAAAAAAAGCAGTGAAGAATGCGCGCATATTAAGGAAATCCTGAAAAATATTCATCCTAAATCCAGCTCCAAAATTTGGATCCCGTTGTCAGTTGGAATAAGAGCCCTATGTAATATTTTATTTAATGTGACCCGTTGTTCTTAAAAATGAAAAATATCTCATTCTCGCGCAGAATGCATTCCGCGAAACGATATTCAGCTGTGTCTTAAAATTTTATGATTCAGCTGTGTCTTAAAATTTTATGAGAAAAACATCTCATTTAGGAACGATAACTTGGAGTACGAAATGATTTTTTTGAAAAAAAAAAAGAATAATGTTTTCATGTTCCAAGCGTACTTTTTGTTTTTCAAATTGCACTATTATTTTAATGTAAATTTTTCAATTTATGGCAATATAAATTATGGGCAATAGTAAATGGTGCTATATGTATAAATCATTTTGCTTCAATTTCTTGCGTTTTCGGAGAGTACGAAAAATTCTTTCAAAAACTATTAATTTTCAAGATTCTCGATATTTGAAAACAGAAACATTCATTATTTAATTAAATGTATTCCGTGTGGACAAAAGTATTAGAACACGTGGATAGAACGGAAATAATTGCGTAAAAGCCAAATTCGGTAACTATTTGAGGCTGTAACCATTGTAGGCTGTAACCATTGTGAAAGCACTTTTACTACGTTATTTTCGCTTTGTTTTCGTTGAAACTTCCTGCTACAAGAGAGTCGTGAAAGCTCTCACGGTTCGATATGGGGTGCTGCTTTTTATTTTGGTTTGTATAGTTTTAATTCAGTAAAATACACACAAAGGCGTATAGGTGAGGGACAAGTTACACCATTTTCATCTGCTTTTGACTGGCAAGATTTTCTTCAAGAAAAATAACGGCCGCAGAATGACCATTGCTGTTATTGCGCCATAAAATTCAACCAATTATAGATGGTAGTTTTCTGTATTTTTTATGGGGCAAGGTTGAGTTATCTGTATTTTTTTCAGTTCTCCGTATTTTTTCAGAGTTTTTTGTATTTTTTCAGTTTTCTGTATTTCTCCAGTTTTCTATATTTTTTACTGGACAGTGACTGCAAAGCTATGCTGAGACCTACGGTTTTCTGAGGAACTCTAATGTTTTAAAGAATAATGAACCGATCCACGAGCTACAGCGAATAGATAGTCGATAATCATTTTTTTGGGGAAGGGGAAGCACTATTAGGAGTCGAACCCGAATGATGCCAGTTTCAGCAGAAGCTATCTTGGGAGAATAAAAAGTATTTCAGTAAAAACTGACCAGTAGGTATGTCTAGAAGGATAGTTGCTGTCGTCATTGCATTCGGAGGTGCTTGGCAGAGGTCACATAATTTCGCGTTGAATTTTCAATTCATGCATTTGTTCTGAAAAGGGAAGACGCGCTTCTGCTGAAAGAATTGTCAGCGGCTTGATAAACTATACAACAGTGCTAGTATTGTATCTATTTGCTTCTAGAATAAATATTTTTGTATGGAATTGAATACCAGGGAAGAAATTCCCCTACGAAACGTTAAAAGCTGGTAAAATAGCAAACGAAATAGACCACCCAAATTTTTAGTCGGATCAGCAGCAGTTCTTCATCAAGCGTAATACTTTACACCTGATAAAGAATTTCCACTGACGCGTCTCGAAGCCCCAGTGATCCGATTTGTTCGCTATTTTACAAACGTTTGAGCTTTTACACATAAAAATCTTGGCGCCCAGAAACCATCTTATAAAATATCCTGATACTTCACAGATGCTGTATGTTTATATATGTTACAATTTTGCCAAGGAATTTTGTTTTGAATTATGACATCGTGATATATATAACAATATTTTATTTTGTTATTGGGATTTTCAGAATGGTTCTACTATATTATAATGCTATAGCTTTAAAAATGCCATGCGTTTTATATTAATGCTGTGGTTTTTAAAACACCATGTACTTTATATTAATGATATGAATTTTATAATGCTATGCATTATATCAAATTGTTACGACTTTCAAGATTCATTGAATTTTATCGTGTTTCCATGAGTTTTAGGATGTTTGTTTTCTATAATAATGTAGTGATTTCTATGATGCCCCGATGTCTATCATGTTGGCTTGATTTTCAAAATGATCTGTATTTAATCACGATGTCGTGGTTTCCAATAAATCATTTTCTTTTTATCCATGAGACGCAAATTTTGTAGACTGTTTTATCACACAATTGTACTGAATAAGAATACCAATAACATCATGATACGCAGATGAAATTGATTTTACTCTGAATTTTTAATGGATTTAGTAATCTGAATTTGAATAAGTTCCGAATTATTCCATTTTCTCTCCGATGAACAAATAATCTACGCTTCAAGTGTAATTCCATTTCCAACGCAAGACAAAATATCATTTCATTTTTACATTCGCAAAAAAAAGACAGAAACTAATGGCCACGATGCAACGGAAATTCAATGTCGTGATAAAACAAAGTTCAAAACTCACCAAAAAAACAAAAAAACAAACAAAATCAACAAAACTGCTATTATAGCTTTTCTTACGCTTTCGATAACAGGAAAAGGGGCGCTATTATCTGGAAAATGATCATAATTTCCGTAGAGTGTATTATTTGATCCATGCTGCACCGAAAGTTTCAAAAAAAGAAAGTTATCTCAAAAGAATTTTTTGAAAGAAAAGAGACAAAAAGGACACGTAAGCTGTTTTTTTGACAATGCAGAAATTGAGCTATGATGTCATTTTTCTTTCAAAAATTCAGCTGATCAATCACAATTGGCGAACGATGTATCAGCATCCTACGATGATATTGATATGTTATTTAATTTATAGCTTATGTACATGTTTTATGGCGACAGGACAGCTAATGTCATGATGCATCCGGAACTACAATTCTTCGAACAATTTAATCTTTTATTGCTTATTTCAATTCAATCTAATACATATTCATTTGTCATAAATTGTACCCATAACTCCGTATCCCATAATACCTATATTTTACATAAGCATGTATATTTAAATTAATTTCACAAATAACAAACATAATTTTTTTTTACAATAATTTTTGCCACCCACGTTCATATAGCTCAAACTAGAGCTTTTTTTATATTTGGAGAAAAAAAGGCGCCGTCCTCATCCTGGATTCGAACCAGGGTCCCCGCGTTTAGCCCGCGGTGTCTTGACCTACTAGACGAATGAGGACAAGAACAAACGCATTTTTCTCCGTATATGAGGATGTAAGATATTATTACCCTTCACAGGGATAACACAATTGCCAAATAATGGTCAACACAGAAAAGCCTCCGGGGCGAGATTTTTTGTGAGTTTTTCGTGGAGAATTTATTATACAATAATTTTTGCCATCCACGTTTATGTAGCTCAAACTAGAGCTTTTTGTTTTTGGAGAAAAAGAGGCGCCGTCCTCATCCTGGATTCGAACCAGGGTCCCCGCGTTGAGCCTGCGGTGTCTTGACCAGGATGAGGACGGCGCCTCTTTTTCTTAAAAAACAGAAAGCTCTAGCTTGAGCTAAATATACGTGGGTGGCAAAAATTATTGTATAATAAATTCCCCCACGAAAAACTCACAAAAATCTCGCCCCGGAGGCTTTTCTGTGTTGACCATTATTTGGCAATTGTGTTATCCCTGTGAAGGGTAATAATATCTTACAAAAATGAAATAATACAGAAACTACAACAATTTATGACGGGTCCTCGGTAAAAATCAATAGCAGGGAGCTAAATTTGGATTTTGGAGGGGAGGGGAATAGGATATATGTCCTACGGTATTATTGGAATAGAACTCGGGTTAAAGGCCCGATAAACGAACCCTCTGTCACTATAGAGGTGTAGTGTTCGCATGAGTACATGCATGCTAAGTAGAAATTCAATCATCCGAACTAAAGGGGGCGAACTCGAGTTCTGGTAAGCGGAACTTCGTATAAACCGGGAATTTTTCTGTTAATGAAAAGGTGCAAAGAAACTGAAAACTTATACCAAATCACAATTACATTTTGCTAACCTTCCACATAGATAGTAAAAAGCCGAACCATGCATATTTCAAGCTACTGCTGCTTTGAAAACAGTCCATACCTTCGTATATATGCAGTTCGTTCGCAAAAAGTTGACCGATGGTACTGTTAGAATTCCCGGGAGCTGAAGTCACAAACGGGCTAGTTCATTACAGCAGAGGGGAGGACGTCATTTCCGAACTGGTTTTTGGCGCAGACAAACGTTCGCTAAAAACCAGTTCTGAAATGACGTCCTTCCATCTGCTGTAATAATGTCCTCGTCTCTGCTGCAAGGAACCAACCCTTTTGTGACGTCATCTCTCTTGAATTCTAACGGTACCATCGGCCAACTTTTCGCGAATGAACTATACATCAGGTTGTAAGATATTATTACCCTTCTCAGGACTAACACAATTGTCAAATAATGTTCAGCACACAAAGCCACTGGGGCGAGTTTTTTTTATAATTTTTCGTGGAGAATTCAAATACAGGCAATTTTCTACGCAGACGAAAATTATTGTTTATAATTAAATTTCCCCCATGAAAATTACGAAAAACTCGATCCTGTGGCTTTGTGTGGTGACTATTATTTGGCAATTATATTAGCCCTGAAAAGGATAATACCTTACAACGTTGTGTACGGAGAAAGGGAGCTTTTTTTCTGACCTCGGTGGCCAAGCAGTTTAGGCCCTCTAGATCTAACGAAAGGACCCTAGTTCAATTGTAGACTGGGGACTGCGTCCCTTTTTCTTAAGAAGTATTCTTGTAGTCTTTCCAATAATCTAATAAGGGAACTGTCTCGAGTGCCGGTGGAATTTAGGATTAAGACATTGGGTTTTATAGAATCCGCATTCCGTATTAAGAATATGTAATAATTTTTTTGTAAAATACATATTTCCTTGAGTTGTTGAATATGAAAAGTTGGATTTATCACCAAATCTGGTATTATGTTACCCATTCGTTACGTAGAAAATACATCATGGCTGCTTCGATATATAGAAGCTCTCTAAATCGTCAATAAGAGATAAGAGCGGGGTTAAAATTTTAATCGCGTTTGACCGATGAAATGCTATGTCGTCATTCAATAACTATTGATTGATTGTTTGGCTTTTTTATGGCGCAAGAGCATCTGGGCTATACTGCGCCAAACATGGTAAAATCAAAGACTAGTATTATAATTAATATTATAATTAACTTGCTTGTCTTCTACCCTTCTATTTAGCTTTTCATTTTTATTTCTTCAAATAGAACTACGGTACTAGAATCAAGCTCCAGAAATTTGTCTTTTAATTTGATTTCATTGATTATCAATTTATTACTTGTATATTAGCATATTTGTTCTTATTACTCTTCTACTTGATTATGAAAAAAGATTATATGTTTATCTTCAATGTTTTACATCAACATTGAATATCATGAAAATGATACTGATAGTAAAAATGATTGAAACACAGAATTTTGTAACAATGATTGCACTTTAAAAAACTAAATTCTTGACAATTTTCTCCACATGTTTCTTCGGAAAACGTAATTGAAATATCATGAACATTTTTTAAATTTCCAGGATTGAAATCGGAAAAATTGCATTTATACCAAGCATACTGAATCATCGGATTAAACTCTTTTGATTGCAGTTGATTGTGCACTAAAGCAATTAATTTAATTATTTCGTCTGTGTTCGTTAAATTCAGTAGTAATTAATCAATGCCTATTCTCTTTTTAGTTTTTAAAAGAATTTTAAACTGCTTGAAAAAATATACATCCGGTGGTTGAATAAGATGTGTAGTTTTGGGTGGAATTTGTAGTCCCATACAATTTTCGGGAAGATCAGTGTAAGTATTTGGATCATTGAATCAAGAACCAAGAAGAACACATGAAAGTGAATTTACAGTTAGTACAAGATTTAAGAATTTACTACCCATTCATTCATTTTAACTTTATCCATTTTTCCTGATTTTGAACAGGTTACATATAAGATTGATGGATAGAATATTGTTGTTTTAATTCGTGGGCCAAATGTCCCTAATTCTTCTCTCAAACATAGAAATAATTTACCCTTTAATTGACCATTCATAGGAATAATCGGCATGATAGTATATGAATGAGTTGTCTCATATTTTGATTGAATTAATGAAAAAGTTTGCCTTTCTCCCTTGTGCGATAAGGTCCTATCACTGGCAATAAAATAATTTATGCCACTTTGATCGCTAGTTAAAATTTGCTCGAGTGCAATATTGGTCGTAATATCGCGAGTTTTGAGAATGACTTCGATAGCAGTGTTTTCGATCACTTCATTATCGCGCACTTCAAGTGCAGTAACATATTTTGTTATTTTGCTCGAAACAATTTTGAATTGTTTTTTCAAGTGACTAATAAAGCTATCGGAAGCGTTAAATGTAAGGAAAGCGGTATATTTTGCTGCATGTTCGCCCATCTTTTCAAATCTATGTTGTGTTTGTCCCTTGACTCGTTAAATTTAACTAAATTCGCGATTTTAATAATTTGAAGTTTTTCTGTATCTATTCCTTCTTTAGAAATATATGTTTTATATCTAGTTATGTACGATGAGTTTTTGATGCATGGATAGCTCATTTTAGTTTGTTCTATTTTTTTCCAAGAGTCGTGAAAATTCACGGTTCTTTTCATTTTTTATAAGGAACAGTATGTTTAATCAACGTCACTTACGTTATCGTCGAAATCACTTTCGTATACGTTATCGTTGATAGTATGTCCATCCAGTTTATTACTAACATAATCAGCAGAATCGTATTCATGATCTAACGTCACTTCCTCGATGATATATTCAGCAGATAGTAACTCTTCAATTTTTATAAGAAGTGCCTTGCTCTCTCTTCGAATTCTTAGTCATTAATATTTGACGGGGTTACGTTATATTTAAGAACAGACAAATTTAAAGCTGATTGAAGTATATTCACAATATTTTTCATTGTCAAATGTTAGAATAAGTAATCCTAAAGTAAGTAAATTATTGAAAAAAATTCGTTTACAAAGGAACGGGAAATATTACTAAATATATGGATTTCACAGCAGCTTAAAATTCTGCGAACAGCACAAACGATCGCTATTTACACCAGTTAGACTAGCCTGCCGACACAAGACTAAACTAGATTAACGCACATGCGTCGCCGAACACACGCCAATGGCGCAAAAATACGTCGCCAATAGCAATTTTTGGAACGTAATTAAATATCAGCTTATTATTTTTACAAAAAACTGAATATATATTCTTAAAAATGAAGGCGGATTCTGCAAAACCCAGCATATCTTAATCCTAAATTCAACCGGCACCTCGAGATAGTCCCTTGTAGGATTAGTTACACTCATATTACTCTACAAACGGTTGCAATATAAACTTGGCTCAGACAAACGTTCGCTACAAACAAGTTCTGAACTTGGTGCCCCCCACACTGATGTAATCGGCTAGGGCGTTTGTAACGTCATCTCCCTTTATTTCTAACTGCTCCATCGGACTACGTTTCTTAAACAGACAGTATGTGTTTGCATTGTTTACGTGCTCAAAATAGAAGCGGTTACAAATATTCAAAGCATTAATTTAAAAAAAATATTTAACCTTTCGAAAAACTGAAATATGCAACATCATTGTTAAGTACACAAAAATCTTTTAATAAAATTTTTTTAATAACTAATATGGTATTTGAGGATATTTTTATTGCCTATATTTAGATTTTCATAATTGAAAATTTTGGATAATCCAAATTAAATTTAGGGCCAATTCAGCTCCGAGTTAACCAAGCTTAACTGAATGTGTGTATTATGTACTAATATTTTAAAATTATTTATTTATTATGGGTCAAGATCGCACTGCTCACTGTAGTCCGGGGTTTGGTTCCCTAGGCCATAAGAGGTTCGGATTCCTCGGAAAACAGTAGGTCCCGGCGCAGCATGACCACTGTAGTCTTTGAGCCGTAAAACCAAAAAACAAACAAACCATTTATTATGAGTCACTTGTTATATTTTCAAAAGTTTAATGGTCCATTGAATGTTATTATGACGGAGTTCGATTATGGTTTAGATTCAAATATCAAGAATTCATTTTAGAATTTTATAATTTCCTGAACAACACTTTCGTGCTCTCTGACGAAATAAGAAATGTGCGTAAGACTGGCACTGTTTGCAGTTGCCCATAAATTCTAAATTTTAATTTCACATAAGAAATAGTATTTTTTTTTTAAAAAAAGGGAAGCCGTTTTAAAGGTGAATAGCATCATTATATTTTTTGGAAACTTTTTATTACTTCACAGGCTTTCTTCTCGAAATGAGATGTTATATTTATCATAAAACTGCGGGATACCACGAGTAGAACGAGTTTCGCGGAGAACGTTTTCCATTTTTGAAGACAACGAAGCCTATTAAGTGAAAAATTACAGAGGGCTCCCATTGCAAATGTGAGCGAGGCCCAAATTCTGGACCAATTTGTAAATGGATTCTTAGGCTCTTTTGTATATTTCCATTTTTTTACTTTTCATTTTTGCATATTTCGGACATTTGGAATGCCATCTTCATCGCTGAAAAATCATAATTTAACTGTTTAGAGTCAAGAAGCGGGAACTAGGAATAACTTAAAAAATCTTGCTGCAACGAAATATGAAACAATGATTTAATTCGTAGGTTATGAATGATGCGTGCAATTTGACAAAAATTAGTGCTTTTGAGAAAAATAAGCGAGTTGTGTTTATATTTATGAAGTTTTTTAAACGAACGTTTCAATATGGGCTAACATTAATTTCATTCGCATACGACTTCCTCCAAAAATTATTTTGACCAGTTCGTGATTGTAAAAGACGTACCTTTATAATAATTAAAAAACGTTGTTTTGGGTGTGTTTAAATGACATCATACATAAGTACCAAATTAAGCAATTGTCAAACGCTCATTTCTTGTTAACTCACTGTACCCATGGTACGCAGGGCCTGATCACCTCAAAGGCGTCCAAAGCCCGGGCTTTGGGACTAGACTTTAGCGGGAGTGGGAACTGCACGGTGAACAATCCTTCTGCGCATGTGCGTGGTCCCCGCACATGCTCATAATATAATCTAGTCCAAAGCTCGGGCTTTGGACGCCTTTGCGGTGATCAGGCCCTGATGGTACGGTTACATACAGTATATCATTTCATACAATGAATCGTAACTCTGTGTATCCTTGAATGTCTTGAATCACAATATTTTTTTTTTCAATGATTGAACCAATATGACTATGCCTCTATTCAGCTTCAACTATAAATATCAAATTAAAAAATGTTACCATTGTTTTACGGAACAAGTTCAACAAATTGATACTGAGCCGGGATTTAAAGTTGGCGATGAATCCGAATCTCTTAATGATTAGGTCTCACCTTGTTTGGCAAATAATGACCCTTGCTGTCCTTGCGCCATAAAAATACAACCAATCACCTTAAGGACCAGGGAATCAACACATGAAACTACAGAAGAAAAGCGGGGACCGGTCCCAGAATATCAGGCACAAACATCAATCCACCACAATTCAGCGGCTTGGCCAATATCCAATATACTTCGACAAATTCAAGCCACACCACAAGCGACACAGTCGTACGGGCAGGAACTAAGGCCTGCCAGACTAGGACCTCAGCAGAAAGACGTCTGTAAGCCACCAGAGCTGAAAAGGAATCTTCCCCCTTGCTGTCCCTGCGCCATAAAAATACAACCAATCAACAAACCATCTCAAGTCCCGAGTAACCAACGCCTCAGACTACGGTGAGTACTTAGTCCGTAATTTTTTTTGACACGGATGGGAGTCAAGTCCGGCCACCCTATGCTTAACGCGTTATTATTGTACTAGCACAGGGTCAACATGAAAGGACTGTACCAGCATACGTGTTAAGCTATAAATCACGGACTCCCAAGAAAAGCTAAAAAAATTATGAATTAAACTGCAGTAAACCTAATCTGCTAAATCGAAATGGCTGAATAAATTTCAGGAAATATAAAAAAGACTTTTTTGTGTTTTTAAACTATTTTTTAGTTTAGTGGAAAAAGACAAACCCGTTCCGCCATTAGCAATAACTAAAGCACAAAAACTGGCGTGCGTGCAAGAGAGCATATTTTGAGAGAATGATTTTTAAGATATTCGCTTTTCGATTTATTTTACTTTCAAGCAATTTGTTGAAAGTTTGGAACAATTTCTTTCGATTTCAATAAACATTGTATTTGGAAAAGTACGCATCAGCATTTATGTTTATAAAAATTTTAAGGGGTGAAAAATATGTATTAAACTTTTCTAATCCGCTAGAAATTTGTAATAGGATCTATATTTTTGAAAAAAGTAGAAGATCACAAAGAATTTAAAAAAAAGTAGAGAAGTACAATGGAATAAAAATGTAGGAAATTGCAATATTAAAAAAAATGACACTTCTAACTAAAAGCATTTCAATGTGCTTTTAATGCTTAAAAAATAAATCGTAAAATGTCACTAAAATTAAATTATCTTGAAAAAGATTAATCCTTGTCAATTAAAAAGTTAATTAAAATTACGAGAATTTATTTTTATATGACAATGGTCAAAATCATTGTGCCGGAGATATATGGAAACTCATTTTTATTTTTCAGTTTTAAATCAAAATTCTATAACTGCTTCCTTCTAAAAATGAGATAAAGGTTAAAAGCACAAAAGAAGAGAAAATTTAGGAAATGAAGGACAGAACTAAATTAAGAGAAGAGGAAAGTTCAAAGAACAACGAAGAATTAAGAAGGAAATAGCTCTATAGAAGCTAAGATACAAGTAGGAAAGTGAGAAAGTAGTATTTTCCCAATGGCAACCATTATCTTTAGGCACCTGTAACTCCTCTTAATTTCTGTTGTCAATACTTATCATTTTAGTTTTATTTTCTTCTTGTTCTTAGATTTCTTTTCCCAATTTCCTCTGTCTTTGTTTTTCCCACTTTTCGCTTTTTAACTTTCCTCTTCCAATATTTTTTTGTTTTATTTTTAAAAGACTTTGTTAAGATGGTGTTGTTCAGATGGCTTGGGCATATGGAGCGGAAAAATGAGGAATATGTGGTAAAGATAACGGATAGGCTGGTGTGATAATGTGTAAGAGGAAGGGGGGAAAACCACGAGTGAGACGAAAAGGTAGAGTGATGGAAGATCTGGAAGAGTATGGATGGAGTAGAGAAGAGGCTTTAGATAGTAGTTTATAGAAACGAGATTGGAAGAGCATAAAGCCGACTCCATATAAACGTGAGAAAATGGCAAAGTGAAAGACGAAGATTTTTACGTCCTATATTTAAATTTTTTTTTTTACAATTGTTTCTTTGTTTTTCACATGTCGTACAGCGATAGATCCTATTAGACATAGGAAATGTTCTCAGGCGAGGCGGGGGATGAAATAAGAAAACAGGTTTAAATAATTTGGAAACAAATTAGCCAAGAAAAGATTATTGTGGAATGTACTAGGGAGGACTTACATCGCGAGGAAATGAGATAAAAGTGAATATGTGAAAGTCGATTTTGACAAAGAAGATAAAATTCTATTATGACATTTCTTACCCTTTATGATGTTTATCAAAAATCAACATGCATAAAAAAATAACTAGAAAATATGCAAACAAATGATGGCGTGTGCAGATTAAAGGCTTGCCTCTGTCGCCAATTGCGCCAACTTCCTTCCTAGGTTTTTCTTAGTGCACTAACGTTCGGAGGGTTGCTTTTGCTTAAGGGGGGTGAGTGGACGTAAGTAAAGAATACTTCCTTGTCTATTAAGAACTTTATAGGAACATACTGATTCGCCAGTAACCGATTCAAGAAGTGCACTACTAATGTAATCGAAATGGACAGCAAGGGCGTAGTCCGACGCAAGGGTGCTTGGAAGGTCTCCCCCACTTACCCTTCACTGACACATCCCTTCACTGATTCGGGAAAATTACAGGGCCAAAAAAATACCGTAAACATCCTGGCGGATTTGCATCCGTGTTTCAACGTCGGAAATTAATGACTGCCATGGACCACCGATCTTTATGGAAATGTTGAAAAAAAAGTAAATAAAAAAAGACCCAACCGGTGGTTTGATAACGCCATGATAAGCTCACGGCCAAGGAATTTCCTGCACCTTGTTTTTAGATTATACGAGGAGTTTTGGGGACCGGCTTGGCGACAAGCCATTATTCTGCACTGTTCCCCAAATAATGATATTAGTAAGTATATATTACGAACTCATAAAATGCAGAGAAAACACAGAAAAACATGAAACAAATTTTCAAAGCACGATAATGAAAATAACCGTATGAAATATTTTATGTCATTAATCGAAATGAATTTTACAGTGATTTAAAAAAAGAAGTCAGGACGTAAGGAAAATATTACCCAAAAAATCTAATTCTAAGAAAGAAATTAAATAAGATGTAACACTACTAAGAATAAAATTGAAGATAATGGGATCCAATCTATTATCTGTTTATCAAGAGTCATCCGCCACATATAGGAACAACGTCTTTGGCGAATTTACTAGCAATGCCAAACAAATTTCTGTCTCTGTCCCTCATGTCAGTTTGTGCCTGCGGATGCTTTCTGGTTAACTGATCTCCAAGGAATGCATTAGAACACCCAATCGAAAGGTGTTCCTAGACAACCATTTCGGACGCCTTTCAAATCCAATTATTCTCTTGCTTTCGCCCTTTGTATTAGATTCTTACGATATTCTTTTCCCTTCTTCACTATTTCGATATTCAGTCGTTATTATCACGTAATTTATTCTATAATTACTAAATTATTTCAATGACTGCAAAACCACTGACAAGGATAAAAAGGCAACTTTCATAAAAATGCGAGATTGAAAATAACTAACATTTTATTTTTTTATGTGAAAAACCTATACAATAAGGATAGCACTGGATGACAGAGCAAAACCTACGTTATTATTCTCTACCCACCCTATATTAATTACTTTATATACGTATTCTTCACTATATTGATTACATCAGTATATTTATTTTGTTTTATTCTTTAGAATATTATAGTCAAAATTCTATATCTATGGGTTTCTCCAATGTTAATGATATTAAATTCTTTTTTTAGTTCCAAGATTGTTTTATTAGATCGATATTTTATTGATTTAACAACTCTGTTTAGAATTTTTCTATCTGCTCTGATTGTGTTTTGTTTGTATTATTACCCATAAACTATTTCCATAATTAATGTGACTCAATATAAATGAGTAATCCCGATTGATTTTTTAATATTTATTGGCAACCGTAAGCAGCACTGGCAACAGTGAGTTATGAATATGGATTTGTGCGAATAATGATTAGAAATTAGGGAATAAAAATGGCTTAATGAAAATTAATGCAGCCAGTTCTTGCAGCATTTTATAATGTAGTGTATTAGACGACAGACATTAAATCAAAAATCAGTCAATCAAACAACAAAAATGAAAACATTATATACGTACAGGCATCATATTCCTCGGGATCAAAAACAATAAAGAAAGTTACGGAATTCCTTTTTTTTTAAATTTTTAGTGTAGAACTTTTTTTTTAATTTACGGATTTTTTTGTTAATTTTGCAGTGCATATAAAATTACCTTCATACGTTTCTGCATTTAAATGTGCTCGGCATAATTATTTACAGCAGACTTGCGTTTTTGTCAGTCACTGGTGACCATAAAGAAGTTCGTAAATGGTAATGACATAAAGAAAAGAAAAATTATTATCCTAATTAAAAAGTTTTAAAAATTTCTTATAATTTTCTTTACACAAGGCAAAACTACGATACTCACAGGATTTAGGCTTCCTTGTGGTCGGCAGCGACTATATAACACAAGAGATGTCTGGCAAAGGTGTTAGATCGGTTCTTGCCGCTACAATGGCAGGTTATCAAGATTTAAGTGATTTTGAACGTGGCGTTATAGTCGGCACAAGAGAGATGGGACATAGCATCTCCGAGATAGCGACAAAATTTGGATTTTCGCGTACGACCATTTCACGGGTATACCGTGAATATCAGGAATCCGGTAAAACATCAAATCTCCGACAGCGGTGCGGCCGGAAAAAGACCTTGAAAGAACGGGACCTTCGACGACTGACGAGAATCGTTAAACGAGATAGACGTGCAACACTTCCTCAAATTGCCGCGGATTTCAATGCTGGGGCATCAACAAGTGTCAGCGTGCGAACTGTTCAACGAACCATCATTGATATGGGCTTTCGGAGCCGAAGGTCCACTCGTGTACCATTGTTGACTGCACGGCACAAAGCTTTACGCCTCGTCTGGGTCCGCCAACACCGCCATTGGACTGTTGATGACTGGAAACACGTTGCCTGGTCTGACGAGTCTCGTTTCCAATTGCATCAGGCGGATGGACGTGTACGGGTATGGAGACAACCTCATGAATCCATGGACCCTACATGTCAACAGGGGACTGTTCAAGCTGGTGGAGCTTCTGTGATGGTATGGGGCGTGTGCAGTTGGCGTGATATGGGACCCCTGATACGTCTAGAGACAACTCTGACAGGTGACAGGTACGTAAGCATCATGTCCGATCACCTACACCCATTCATGTCCATTGTGCATTCCGACGGACTTGGACAATTTCAGCATGATAATGCGACACCCCACACATCGAGAGTTGCTACCGAGTGGCTCCAGGAACACTCTTCTGACTTTAGACACTTCCATTGGCCACCTAAATCGCCAGACATGAACATTATCGAGCATATCTGGGATGCCTTGCAACGTGCTGTTCAGAAGAGATCTCCGCCATCTTGCATTCCTATGGATTTGTGGACTGCCCTGCAGGATTCCTGGTGTGAATTGTCTCCAGGATACCTTCAGACATTAGTCGAGTCCATGCCACGTCGTGTTGCGGCACTTCTGTGTGCATGCGTGGGGTTGGGGGCTACACAATATTACGTAGGTGTACCAGTTTTTCTGGCACTTCAGTGTATAACCTTTAAATTTTGGACTCGATACGTGGACGATTTATTTATCATTTGGGAAGATCCACCGGAACAAATCGCTCCTACACTTCCTATTATTAACTCTGTTAATAAACAGTTTGAATTTTCGCTGGAAATTGAGAATAACAACTCGCTACCTTTCCTTGACTTTTTATTGAAAAAGAAGGGTGCCAATTTACACAGTGTTTATCGCAAGCCATTTGTTGTATAATTTTCGCCTCATGTGAAATCTTGTCATCCACATTAGCTAAAAGTGGTGACATTCTACACGTATGTACACAGAGCCCTAAAAATCTGTTCAATGCCCATAGCTTTCTCACAAGAACGCATTTTTTGAAATCTATCGCCATTAATAGAGGTTATAACCCAAATATTGTCATTTTAGCCATTTCTAAATTTTCTAAACCTTCTTTTTGTACCGCGCTATTAACACATCGTGAAATCGAATTCTCTAGTACTGTTGTCCTCCCCTATTTTCCTAAAATTAGTGTCGCCGTTGCTAAAGCACTTCGGAACACCAACTTTAAAGAAATTTTTTCGCCACTTAATAAAATTCGTTCCTCCAAACTCAAAGGTATTCCCCCCCCCCGTGTTACAATGCTGGGGATTGTATCAAGTTTCTATGAGTGTAACCTTTCCTACATCAGCCAGACGAAACGTGTTTTACGTCTCAGATTAAAAGAGCATCAAAGATACGTAAAAAAAGGCCGAATTCAATATATCCTCCATTGCAGTCCACTGCTGGGACAATAACCAAAAATTTAATTTTTATGATGTCGCCATCATTTATAAACCCAAGTTTCCTGCAGAATTAGTCTTTTAGGAAGCATTTTTTATTCACAAACACTCCGGTGACATTGTAAATGATCACAGGTCCACTCCAGTCAAGCTTGGAGAAACCTACTTTCAGTTCTTCAACCTTCGCCTACCACCCCACCTGATTCAATGTAGCGTTTCGTCACCGATAGATGGAGCAGCAGTCGATCTTAATCGCAACTTTTTAACCGAGAGTCTCGAGAATTTGATTTTTCAAACTAAACTTCTTGCTTTTGAACCAAGAGAGTTTCCACGGACCTAGAGACCCACCCTACGTTCGTTCCAACGGGGAAAGTTGCCAGGCTTACGTAGGAGTCGCGAAATTTTAATCTATGAAATTGCGCTAACTATTCGGCATTCACAAGAAACAGCCAACATATCTCGAAACTAGTTTGGTGATGTTATTTCCCAACCACCTGACTGTCTGGAGATAAACAGGCGGGGTAGTCCTTCGTTGGTAATCTTCATTGCTCATTAGAAATCCCGCCCCTGCGAACTAAAAGCATGCGTAACTCTACGGATATTCATTTCCGACCCCCATGTAGGTGTCCATTATGGTGCATTTTGTGCAAGGATCACGACCATATACCTTCGATCCGATGTTCTCGGAACGCCATCCATATATATATCATCATCATCATCATATTCAACCATTATCTATCCACTGCTGGATGAAGGTCTCTCCAAATGCTTTCCACACAAGTCTATCCTGAGCAATTCGCTTCCACGTCACCCCAACCTGTTTTCTTATTTCATCCACCCATCTAGTTTGAGGACGTTTTCTAGGTCTTCGGTGGTCTCTTGGAATCCAGTTCAGAATTTCTGTTGTCCATCGTTGATCAGTTCTTCTTGCAATATGCCCAGCCCATCGCCATTTCAGCCCTTTTACTTTAACAATGATGTCCTCTACTCTAGTTTGCTCTCTCACCCAAGTGTTTCTTTTTCGATCTCTCCTAGTTATTCCAAGCATGCACCTCTCCATGCTCCTTTGGGTTGTCTGTAACTTCCGTATTGCTACAATTGTTACACTCCATGTCTTTGATCCGTAATCCGTAAGAGAGAACTCAAGCCAAGTTTAAGACGTCTTTTGAGTTCTTTTACAATGTTGCCTTCCATTGAAATCAGTTGATCAAGGGAAGTATATGAATTAGCAACTTCTAGCTCTACATTGTCAACTAATATTTTTGTTTTCTCTACGAAATTGTTGAACATGACTCTAGTTTTTTGTAGGTTCATCTTAAGTCCAACTTGTTTATTTCTAGTTGAATGCTCCTCTACCTGGAAGTTCTGATGCGTCCGTTGAAAAAATAACGATGTCATCAACAAACCGCAGATGATTTAAATATTCACCATTTATTTTTATTCCTTTGTTATTCCAATTTATCAGCTAAAAAATCATCTGTAAAGTATAAGTAAAAAGTTTTGGAGAAATGGTATCTCCCTGCCTCATACTGTTACAAAGTCTGATAGTTTTTGTATCTTTATGTAAACGAAATTTCGCACTTGCATTTTTATACACACATTTCACCATGTCAACGTACACATCCTCATTGTCTGTTGATCTTAAGAGTTGATGACTGATGATGTATAAATACAGTCAAAGTCTTCTCATAATAAATGCCACACACAATGGAAGTTCATATTCATGTGTTCTTTCAATTAATTCTCTTAATACTTGAATATGGTCCACTGTACTGAATCCACTTCGAAATCCAGCTTGTTCTCTTGGTTGAGCTGCATCTAATTTTTTCTGCAGGCGATGTGTTAGCACTTTTGTGAAGATTTTATAAATAGCAGGTAACAAGCTAATTGGTCGGTAATTTTTTAAATCCTCTTTATCACCTTTTTTATGCAAAAGAATTACTGTTGCAGAATCCCATTGGTTTGGTATGTTACCGCTGTTAAGACATTTGGTAAAGAATTTTGCAAGTATGTCTTCTACATATTCTCCAGCTTCTTTTAGGATATCTAATGTAATACCATCATCACCAGGGGCTCTTCCTTTCTTCATACTTTTTATTGCAAATGAAACTTCTTCTTTTAAGATTTTAGGAGCTGTTCCTTCGACTATCTCAGAGTCTTCGTTTAATCCACTGTTACTTTCATATAGTTTTTTGTAGAATTCTTCAACTCTTCTAAGTATTTCTTCCCTATTTCTTGTTACGGTGCCATCCTCTCCTTTTAATGCAATGATGTGTTTCTTCCCAACAGATAAACTTCCTTTAACAACCCTAAGGCTCTTGTTATTTTCAATGGCTTTCCTTACTAGCTCACAGTTGAATTTTCTTATGTCTTCTTTCATGCTTTTGCGCAGAGTTTTACAAAGTTCTATGTACTCAATCCTGGAACTGGTATTTCGATTGTCCACCTTCATATCTCTTCGCCTTTTCATGAGCTGTTTCGTCTTGCTATATATATATATATATATATATATATATATATGGCCTGCAAAAGGGTTGCTGGTATCTAACTGGAAGGAGACCCACACGCTGAACGTATGTGACGATGTGTGGAACCGGCCAGGCCAGTAACCTAGTGTCCTACCCCGCCTTCAAGTGGTGCAGGCTGAGCTTTCTATTTATGTGGCAAATTAATATTTGCTGCACGGATAGAAAGGCGGAAGGGGAGGGCTAATTCACCAACCCGTCTAGCCAGCGTGGTGAAATTATGGCTAATTCCTCCATTATGTTGACACACCAGAAACCATGGCCCCTAGTCTCCAGGTGCTGGAGTGCTCCTGATCAAGGCAGCGGTCA
>QLNU02015359.1:77265445-77283587 GCA_006491805.2 Dysdera silvatica | reverse complement strand
GAATCCAGGATGGGGAAAGCGTCTCTTTTTCTCCAAAATTAATAAGCTCTAGTTTGAGCTGTAATTAATACGTGGGTGGCAAAAATTATAGTATAATAGACAAATTAAGAAAATTCTTCGCTACATTGCTAATCACAAAAAGCGTAACAGATGCATAAAGGATTTGCATGTATAAATGTTTGTTCTTCACGCCACCATCATACATACTTCGCCAAAAGGCTACCAAGCTATAACCCTGTACAGAGACGCTTCAGCTGGAGCATTCAATACGAAACTAAACAAGTCGCCATCTTAGCCTGGATTGCTTATATCCTTTAATGTTATAATGTGTAACCAAGCAGAGTCTAGAGAAAATTTTCCTTATTATGTAAGTAACATTCACTATACATGCCATTACTGCATTAACACTAAAAATTAATGGTGTAAAGGCAATGGGATGCAGACTTAGCTTTTCGAAAAGATTTCTTTAAAAATTTTTGTTGCTTTGTTTGAAAATATTCGGCTTTGTTTCCACTATTTGAGCATAAACCATTTTCGAAAAGCGTTTGTATATTTATATTCTTTTTTACACCTCTATATATTTCTATTTTGCATGTATCAAATGTATCTACGTATGATTTTCTATTTTATTGATTTTACGTTTAATTTGCCTATATTGTACATATTAGTGTTTGTACGCCTATTGTTTGTGGCGTCTTTGGGCCTTGGGTATCTCGCTAAATGCATTTGGCTTATCTGATTTACTTGTATTTTGCAACATACTTCCAGAAAAGGCGCCAAGCATGTAGTCCTAGAAAAGGCCCCTGACGACAGTTCTGGGGCTGTATGCTTATATTACGTCGTATGTATATGTGTGTGTATATATATTTATATGTTTCTATTATATTATGTATATGTTTGAATATTATATTTTATATTACTCTTTTCTTATCTTAATTTTATTCAACCTTATTCATCTAACTCGCCCTATTTTTTTATTTTTATTTATTTATATTTTTTTACATGCACTATTCATCTTATATATGTATTTGCTATTTTTCACTATAACTTATCCATTATATAGCAGTGGCTCAATGAGCGCTAGACTTAGATAATTACACATTTATTTCTTCTTTATATTTTTCTTTATTATTCTTTTCTCCAATTCGTTGTCGTGTGAATTATATCAAAGAATCTCAGTTATTTGAAACATACCATGATACAAATGAAGTTTGAAAATGTGCCACAGCGGATTAGGTTATATTCCCATTAGCTTTAGATGTTTTAATTAGCGACAGCGTTAGTTGAGGATATAACAGACCGTTTGTAGGAAACATCATGTGTAAATGAATGCAAAATTATTAACAATATATTACAAAGTGAGTCAAATATACCATAAATTGCAATGATAATTATATCGCACAAATTTAATATTGAAATATACCTAGTATTACTGTTTAAGTTACCATCTTCGTGCGTCAGTGTACGCCAATCACATGTAAATAATTTTGCAATCAGTAAAGGAATGCACCTAGGGCTTGTGTGAGTGTTTCATATATTAAATATTCAATAATTTAATAGTTAACTTGAAGGCAATTCTATGGTTAACTATACTGGGAGATAGTTGAATTGTCAACTCAATCCATCCAAAGGACTGGAGTGCATACAGTCCACTGTTAACTGATTTGTCTGTTCCCAGATTGATATATATTGTTAATAAAGTATTAGATCCCGTAGTTTATGACACGGTATGCTTCACCATATACCTTTCCAACATTTACTAGTGTATAAATTTAATAATAATTCGAGATAAATTACATAGATAATAAAATGTTGTATTTATGCAACTGCAAATACGTAGTAACTTGAAGGTTAATTTTAGTTGTTTTTTAACATTTAGCGTTTCTTTCAGAACAGTGATGAACATCTTCAGATGTAAAACAGATGACCAGTTTTCCTCTTTCTTAATTCAAAAAACTGAATCTATCTGAAAACAACTCTAATAAGAGGATTGTGAAATTATTTTGTTAGTGCAAACCCGTTTCAACGAGTTACCATACATGTACGCGTAAGTACACTTTTTTATTTGAAAATTTTCCATTGCGTGTCATATTTTTTCCAGATGTATCTCTTCCAAACTGGAAATTGTAAATTGTTTCAAAACCTATTCAGAATAATTTTTTAACTGTGAAATCAGCAAAAATTAAGGGCTGCTCAGGGAGTTGGTATTTAAAAAATTAAAAGTTTCGATTAATATACTGTTAAACTAATAAAGGGTGTTTCTTATAGGAAACAAATAAGCTTTTATAAGATTTTTATAATAATCATGCAAAAAATTTAAAGAACTTGATATGCCGAAAATCATTACCAATTTTTCAAAATATTTTTGCAACATTTTTCTGTATCATTTTCTGTTGCGTTTTATGCCAACTTGCTCACCAAACTCAACTAATCTTCAAATGACGTTTTCAGCTTCATTTTTAATTTAATTATCTTCATTAATTTAAACCTTTTTTCAAATAAAACTCTTGAAAGTGCCTTAAATGAACTTCTATTGCGTGAAAGCAGCTGCAATGCCAAATAGTTTATATGATCGACGTTTTACCAAAATATAAAATTATGTTTCAATAAGAAGAAGTGTGACAAACAAAACAATTTCATTTTCATGTACTTTTATACATTTTAACAAAAAGCTGCTTATTCAACTCTTTCATATTATTATTCAACATGTATAAAGAAGGTAAAAAGTGAAAATTTATAAGGACAGTACTTATTTAAAAGCAGCTCGCAAACTACGCAATGGTGGATACTTTTTTTTTAAATTAATGATGTGCTTACCCTGCTAGATCATTAGTGATAAACTACCAATATTTCGCAACTACAGATAAACCTTCATAACCTGAAGTGCCATCCGAAGCCAGAAATACTTCGAGTTATCGAAAATTCGACTTATCGAAGATTAAATGAATTATGCTTTCTTATTATGGAAACAGGCAAAATACCGTCAAAAACAAATAACAATAGGCATTTTCGCCAAGGAAGATGTTTTCAAAATATTTCGTGAACATTGTTAATCTTTTAAAAATACGTATACTACACGTTAAGTGTAAAATTTTAATTTAACTGTACGTAATATTACATACAAATTTAATCACTAGCAGCAATAAAAAATTACAGTACTGTATTGTGCGTTCGCGCAGACCTGACGCCTGATACCGTTAGCAGACGGGTTAGTCCATTGCAGTTTAGGGAAGGGCGTCTTGCCGAAACTGGTTTTTCGCGCGGGAAAAACCAGTTCCTCCAAGACGGCCTTCCCTAAACTGCAATGGACTAACCCGTCTGCTAACGGTATCACGCGTCAACTGAGCGCGAATGCACAGTACTTACAATTTAAATCTTTTGAAAAAAGTGTGTAAGTTTCCTTTATTTTATACTTTGAGAAACTTTTTTGTCCAGGAAAATTTTCAAAACGTTTAAAGCATTAAACACTTTATCTTCTACAGAGGATTGATAATGGATATAGGAACGAACGGTTTCTGCTGCAGCGAGAGCCTGGGCTCCCGTAGGAGGATTGTTTTTAAGATTCGTTGCTTCCTCGTTCTCTTCATCCTGGTCTGATTTTTCTTTCTCATCATTACTTGCAAGGATAATGTCCGTTTCTGACGGATATTCTGCTGTTTCTAGATTTTCATTGACGTCAACGAAGGTGAGGAAATCAACTTCGATGGAAAAGCAATTTTGAAATTTCTTCCATTCCTCAGACCCATCAGTTTCTTCATTTCCCTGGATTTCTTCGTTTTCATCGGATTTGATGAGGAATCCAGCTTTTCGGAAGCAATTGGCAATCGTGCTTGCTTTTACCTCATCCCAAGATTTCTGGATTAACACAATGGCATCAAGAAGATTGATGTCATAGATTTCTTTTCCTGCGTCAATATTTCTGATAAGCCGCTGGACACATTTTTTTCTATACATTTAGTTTTAGCTTTTTATGACATCTTGGTCCATGGGCTGAAGTTTCGATGTCATGTTAGAGGGAAAGAAAACAAGCTTAATGGATTGCAAATATTCTGTAATTTTAGGATGAGCTGGAGAATTATCAACAAATAATAAGACCTTTCTTCCTTCGCGCTGAAATTTTGGGTCAAGTTTCAACAGCTAAGGTTCAAAGATTGCACTCGTCATCCATGCCTTTTTGTTATTTTCGTAATTTACTGGCAAAGATTTAACTCCAGAAAAACATTTCGGTTTCGCAGACTTTCTGATGACCAAAAGCTTCAACTTTTCAGTGCCAGTCATGTTGGCTCCAGCCATAAAAGTTGTCCTTACTTTACTTTTTATCCTCCATGGCAATTTTCTGCTTTAAAAGCCAGAGTTTTTTCTTGTAAACGTTTGGAAAAAAGTCCAGTTTCGTTGGCATTAAAAAACATCATCAGGATTGTAGCCCGCTAGCAAAGAAGGCAGCACGTTGCGACAATAATCTTCGAAATCAATTTTAGGTACACTAGCACTTTCACCAAACAGGACTTTCTGCACAATTCCATTACGAACTTTAAACTTATCGAGCCAGCCGCTACTTGTTGGAAAAGATTCAATTCCCATTTTTTTTGCAAATGTTTCTACTTGTTCTCGAATAAGACCATATTGAAGAGGAACATTTCCATTTCTCATGTTTTTCACCCATGCAAACATGGCATCCTCCAATTTAGGGAAACTTGATGCTTTTAAACGCTTCCTTTCATGCGCGTGACGAGACTCTTCCACAGTTTTTCTTTTCTTTTTCTTTCAAAATTGTTGACAGAGTGTTTGCGGGAATACCAAATTTGGAAGCGATGCCTTTCTTCTTTCTAGTGCCATTTTCTACTTCGTTGATGAGTTTCGCTTTTTCACGGACACTCAAAGTTTTCAAAACTCTCTTTTTTTTCCATGATGAACTCGACCTTATTCGCACAAATCTTAATTCCGCTTCAAAATTAAAAAAACGCTCTAACAAACGTGATTGATCCTTATTGCACTCTTTCAGTTCTCAGAACCGAATGTTAAGTCACTTTAAAGACTGGTTTTTCAAGGGCAACAAGTTACAAGAATTACAGAACAAAGATTCAATGTTAAAGCCTATGCTCTCGCCCGGGAATGTAATGTTACTTCGAGTTACCGAAAATTCAAGTTATAGACGTTCGAGTTACCGCGGTTTAACTGTATATTTGGTATAAGAATAGCTACTTAGCTTTAAATTATATCAGCCATTTGTATTTTATCAGCCGCGAAAAGGCGTCAGCTAGTTTTCGAAAAAACAATATATATTTTGTGAAAAGACAAAAGCATTTAATAAATTTGATGGTCGACATTTTGTTACGTATTTCAAATGATTTTGCTAATTTTGGTTTTGCAACACACTTCGCTGGTTCATTGAATGGGGGCACAAAAACTTTTCTTTACTTGTGTATGTTTTGTGAAAGGAAAAATTGAAAAGTAAAGAAAAGAAGATGGAATTGCAAAATTTAAAAGAAAAATCTTGAAAGAAAAGAACGTCATTTGCTTTTAAATAACTTGATCAAAGTATACTTATGTCATCATCATCATCATGTTCAACCATTATCTATCTATTTCTGAATGAATGTCTCTCCAAATGCTTTCCACACAAGTCTGTCCTGAGCAATTCCTTTGCCACCCTAACTAATCTGTTTCATTTTTCTCCTCCACCCATCTAGTTTGAGGACGTTTTCTAGGTCTTCGGTGGTCTCTTGGAATCCAGTTCAGAATTTCTGTTGTCCATCGTTGAACAGTTCTTCTTGCAATATGCCCAGCCCATCGCCATTTCACCCCTTTTACTTTAACAATGATGTCCTCTACTCCTTTTTGCTCTTTCATCCAATTTTTAGATCTTTCCTAGTTATTCCCATCATGCACCTCTCCATTCTTCTTTGGGTTGTCTGTAATTTCTGTATTGTCGAAATGCTTAGACGCCATGTTATAAGAGAGGACTGGAAATACACAATGATTGATGACCTTTTTAGGCATAAGCCTTTTAAGGCAATTTTCTTTTTAGGCATAAAGGCAATTTTCCCTTCAGGATAAAATTGTTTCTTCCGAATGTACTCCGGCTAAGTTTAATACGTCTATTGAGTTCTTTCATAACTTTGCTTTCTATTTACTGAAATTAGTTGGTTAAGGTGAATATTTGAATCAGCAATTTCTAGCTCAGTGTTGTCAATGTGTATTTTTGTTTTCTCTACAAATTTTTTGGATCGGAGACCCTTTTCGATCATACACCTGGATTATGTGGGCCCCTTTGAGAAGAGCTCTAATAAAAATCATGAACTGTTGGTCATCATCGATATTTTCACGAGATTTATCCAACTGATTTCTGTTAAATACACGCCAACCTCACACACCTTGAAAACTTTTGTAAATAGTTACAGATTACTAGAAAGGATTATCAGTAATAAAGGAACTTGCTACACCTTTCATCAGTTTCATGAATATTGCACCAAAAACGAAATTCACCAAACACTCAACTTAGCACCTGCGTGCAAATGGAATGGTAGAACGAATAAACCGAGCAATTTCATCTATCATTGCAACGGGAATCACCCATAACAACCATAGTAATTGGAACAGTAATATTCAACAACTTGAGAGAAACTTAAATAATTTCGTGAATAAAATGACTAACAAGACACCATTCCAAACGTTTCATGTTTATTTAAAAGGTTACAATGATAGACTTCTAAGGAAAATGGTTGACGAGGATGCTGAGGTATGGACCGAGTTAGATAGATTACGGGAGGAAGCGAGAGAAACCATGGAGGAAGACCAGAGAAAAATGAAACGAGACTTCGATAAAAAAAAGTGCGGAACTCTAGCTTTTGGGCAAGAAGAGATTGTGGTGATGAAGAGAGCATCGAGTCTACAGGACAACCAAAAACGACTTAACTCAAATATCGAGGACCCTTAATTATTACCAGTGTAATGCTTAACGATATTTCTCGAGTGGCACAACTAGAAGAAGAGGTGAAAGAGAACATTTTTTTTCGACAGCAGCTTATGTTAGTTAACTAAAATCATGGACAAGTGAACCAAAAACCAACGAAGAAGACAGTGATGTCAGCGACGAGAACGAGGACATTGACAGGACCATGGAGGTTTCTGGACAGAAACTACGAACGGCAACGCGTAAAGACTGACGATCCTGAATGAGCCCAAATTCGTGCTATCGGGACGATTGCAAAGTCAGTATGGCCGAATGTTGAATACTTATTAAGAACCAAGAGAAGAAATTAAAGAAGAATGAGGCATGCGCAAAATAAACGTTTTGCGATAAATAGAATTTTTAATTGCAGTTTGTTAGCTTGAAGACAAGAGGTTTTTTTTTGTTTTTTTTTCCAACAATATTTTTTGTATTTTTTTGGTTTCTTTTACGATTAAAGTAAGATTTATTTCTAACGTTTAAGAGATATTACAATAAATTGTATAATTACAATTTCACGTTTTGTATTTGGCAACGGCTTCCGTATTACCGTCGAAGTGTACACATGTAATTCAAAAAAGCATGCAAAATTCTTTTAACGGTGTCTTGTAATTAATTTTAGCTTTGGGCGTAATATTGAAGTATCAAAAACATTTGAAGCTTTTAATATATATCATTTTCAACTGAACGGATTTGCTGCACATATCCTCTCCGTACATTTATCTGCTGCGTAACTTCAGAAGAATAATTGAACCTGCTTTCAAAACATCATTCCCGTTTTCACATTTGTTAACGAAGGATGTTGCTAGATATTTCTCAGAAAATAAGGTAAAAAACAGTAGGGTGCTGTTAGATAAGTTATAAAATTGTATTATTCTTTGGCATAACACCTCGAAAAGGTTGCCAATCCTTGTCTTGGACAATTCTTTTTCCGAGCTTTGCGTAGATGCTCGTTCATCCATCAAATAACCAACATGAAACATCAGGCGAAACAAAATAAATTCCCGATTTCTCTATTCATCTCTTAAAATCTGCTCTTCTTATTCTTTTCTTAACCATCTAATCTGCAGGAACAATTTCTACTTTCTCTTCTGGCAATTTGGCACCTTTTTTCGTGTCGAACCTACTCTGGTTATCAAGAGTAGTTACTCCGCATCCCTGTGGAATTAAGATATCTAGTGTCGACGTTTTGTTTCCACTAACACCGTATTATCTCCAAATATTTATTTCATTGAAGAGGGTTTAGTTCACGCATGTTTACTTTATCCAATGTGAAAGTTCACAGTATCTTTATTTCTCATATTTAAACAATATTATGTATGTAATAATTCATACACGCTCATGCTTATATAATAATAGTATGTTCATGCTTTACTTTGCGAAGATAATGCTATGATTTTCATAATGATTACCAAACCATTATGTTTACAATGCATTTTCTTCGGTCAATTTGAATTGGATGGACATCACACGTCAGTAATTAACTGCTGCAACAAAACTTTTTTTCCTCAAAATAAAAGGAGGAAAGGAAAAAAGAAAAAGAAGAAGAAAAGAGTAATAGAAATAGTAGGAAATAATATAAACAACGAAACGAAAATATATATTTAGATCTATTGTTCCAAATCTTCAAAAGAATGTCATATAAATCAAGCAAACAAAATATAACATCTCATATTCTGCATGTTCGATGCAAATATAAGAAAACTAAATATATGCGGAAGTAATCTACACATTTGCGAGATAACAGTAAATGGAAAATATAATTGTAAAGAGATTAGTGTTTTTCAAAGTGTCTGTAATTAGCATGACGATTCTCCCGAGTTCTGCGAACAATTTGTAAAATGAAAATTTGTAGCTGAAGTTTCAAAGAAAATCCGAAAATTATTCAATTTTTTCTCCACGACAATCCTTTAGAGCTAACTATCCATAACCAATACACAGAAACAGTAAAAAGATATTACTAACCTTTCTATGCTTTTATTTATATAAATGATAATTACGCTAAAAAATGTAATTTTTGTTTAACTTTCTATATTTATTTATTACTTAACTTTTTGTTTACGTTCAAACGATAATAATAAATAAATAAGCATAAATTTTATTTGTTTCATGCGACCATTTACAGCATTACATCACCACAACATACATTATACTATACATACACCACATACATTATACTATACATACACCACATACATTATACATACTACTCCATACATAAATCACACATACAAATATTTCGAAACAAATTTAACAAATGTTTAAAGAATGCAAATTTTACTTAAGGACAACATAAATGTAACGCGTACAACGGTCACCGAAACGGGTCATGAGCAGGGCCTGATTACCGACTAGGCTAGCAAGGGCCGGGACTAGGGCCCACCAGTTGGAAGGGGGAGCCCCAAATTGTGTGTGTGTGTGTGTTTTTAAGTTGACTTTTGTTTACTCACTTTTGATCAGTATCTAGAAAATTTTTAGGTAAAAGCTTACTTTTTTTGGGCTATTTTAGATAGTTTACCAGAAATTTGAAGAGTTTTATAATGAGTATACGTAAGTACTTATTTTTTATATGCTTTCATACCCTCCCTTCTAAATCTGTCACAGCGCGTCAGAGGTGCCCCCAACTAATACTGTACCTATAGCCCCCATATGTCCTAATAGGGCCCCTGGTCATGAGTAAATACCTAAAATGGTATAATGAGCTCACAACCCCAATTTACCAACTAGTTGGTCATGAAGGTCCACAACCAACTCCTATTTCCCGTATTATTTTATCCTTAAATTTCTTTTAAAAAAAAGAGCATGTTTAGTGTTTTAAGATCGGTAGAGAGTTCATTCCAAAATTTTGGTCTTCTATACATTTTACAATCTCGAAATTTTTCAATTCTTATTTTTGGTAGATACAAATTATCTTCATCTCTGATTATGTTTATAATGTTTTTTTGTTGAATCGTTATAGTTTCATGTTTATTATTTTTTATTCTTTCATACATCATGTAATGTATGCAGTATCTATGTTATTCTAATATTGGCATTATATTATTATTTCCAGCTGTTGTTTTCCAATGCAATTGAGTATTATTATCAAGAATCTTAATAATTTTTTCTGCATTATTTCCATTTTATTCATATTAACTATTCCTGTATTTCCCCAAATACAATTACAATACATTATATGACTGTATATAAGCGAATAATATAAATGAACTTTAATCTTTTTGGGTATCTAATCTTGCAGTCTCTTCAAAATTCCAATCCCTTTACTTATTTTTTTACAAACCTTATCTATTTGTTGATTCCAATTAAGTGTATTATTTACTGTTATACCCAGAAGATCTATTTTTTTTACTATTTCTATTTCTTTTCCATCTATTTCAATTTTAATATCACTCAGTTCATTACCAATGTTTTTATTCTTATTTGCAAATCTATAATATAACTAGTATTTTAGTTTTACCAACATTCAGTTTCAACTGATTTGCTTTAAACCAATTTTCATATTTTTTCATTTCATTTTTAGCTCTTTCCATTAATGATTTTATATTTCTGTCCTCTAAAATTACACTAGTGTCATCGGCAAATAGGGTTATATTTCCATCTTTTGTTACATTAAATGTATCATTTACATACAAGGGATATAACAGAGGACCTAAATTGGATCCCTGCGGTACACCATATTTATTTTCTATGTGTGATTATGTAATGTTAAATAATAGCTATTTAAATTATCCTTGAATATTATTCAGAGAGGATTTTTTTTGGCTTGGCACGTGGTGAGAAGACGATTCTGCGGGATAATAATTTGGAAACCACTGGGGAAATGTACGTTGACGATAAACTATTTCCGAATAAAGCGCTGACTTTTTAAATTTCATTGAGGAAATACCAAGGTAACAGAATTTTGAAGCAAACAAAATTACTGTTTGTGAGAATAAAAGAGCAAACGAAATTACGTATATCAATGGAGAAATACATTTTTTTTCCACTATTCGAGAAAACAGAAATTGGCAGCACAATGAGATACGACTGAATGAAGCCGCCTCTTCTTTTGTTAACACTAAAATCATTGTAATTTTCCTTTTTCGGCAGAATGAGTTTATTGAATCGAATACGAGCTTTTTTTGACGTACAAAGGAAACCTAAAAGTAAGATATTTCTATTTGATCGCCTACATTGCTGAATTATCCACCGCCGCTATGTAAATATAGGCGGGAATTGTTGCATTTGCTTTTTCCTCTAAAATGTGTCAAAATCTTGATGAACACATTTCTTTTAAATTCATAAATTTTCAACAGATGATTGAGTATCCTATAATACTTTCTGAATATAACATTAATCAGCTTTTTTTTGAAAAGCTTGCGAAAATAAATCATTTTTAAGATTTTTAATTTTGTGAAATCCAGTTGTTTCGGAAAATATTTGACTAACGATATGCAAATTAAAATATCATATTTTTTTATATCACTGCATTATTTATTCTTCATTTGTAAAATCATAATAGCAATATACCACATCATTATAAACAATAATACAGACAACATATATTAGAAATACACCATATTAGGCCAGGACTCTTCAACTCGCGGCCCTCGAGCCACATGCGGCCCGCCAACTCATGAAAAAATACAAATTGTTTCACACAAAAATAACGTCCTGGCTCGAGTCTGAAATATATGTATTTTATTCTGTTGGTATTTTCATATTTCGTAATAAATATCTTAATAGACTAGAGAATCAACGTAACATGCGGTTTTCCTCCTCAATTGTGTTTTATTTTAGTTTCTTAGCGTATATGGGCATTAGGTGTAGTTTTATTGATTTGCAGTGCAACAGTGATTTGAAATGAAACAAAATTAGCTTGAGGAGTCAAGTTAAATTCAAGTGAAATGTCAAGTGAAATGATGCTGAATGAACGGCATGAAATGAAACAAGTGAAATGAAACCCTTAGGAGTCGTTAAATTCTATTCTAAATATGCTAATAACGGCATCTCCCCAACCATATGGCTGTGTGCTCAGAAAATGCTACTGTTTTGGAACACCTACATCTGCGCATAGGCCGACGTAGAAAGTTCATAAAGAGAGAGTTACAGGCTTATACTAGGGGACGAGTGTTACAGAGCTACAACTCCATATGGTCATATGTATGTATGTACACAAAATTTTGTTGCAGTGGCAATTACAATCTCCATCAACCCCCCTTGCGTACGCCAATGCGCCTGTAACTTTAGAGCCCCACCTGTAATAAGCCTCTAGTTACGGGCCTGACAGAGGTTGTCATAATTAAGTTCAGCTATATGTATCTTTCGTTATATCCTATATCTTCTTCAGCATACTGTATGTAAAATTTGTCGTGTAATAGCTTTAGCATAAATGCTGGATAAAAATCGATCAGCTATTTATAAAACTCGTTTTTCATCTTGGATACAAGTGGGTGATCACATCATGGCTCCGAAGCAATTAATAATTAATGGCGAAAGATTACTGAAAGCGTGTTAAAAATCGCAACAACTGTGTCAGTGTTAATTAAAAGGAAACACTGCTAATCGTATGCTGTCAAGAATAGGTTTTTTTTAGTAAAACATTTCCAATCCGTACGAAAAATAATACAAAAATTTATGGTGACACAAATTTTCTTAAGATTTGAAATTTAGTATAATATTTCTTAGGCTACGAAGGCTTAATATTTATATTTCTTTCGTGAAAGCAAAGAAAATTTTAGATAGTGTAGAAAATGTTGGTAACAAATTACGAAATTTAAAAATGAGGTTGTTGCGTAATAGAAAGGATTAATTTAACTTAGGCTCCTAGAAAAGAGAGCTGGCATATATTCGCCATTTTCCTGCCATCGTGTCACGTGATCCTATTCACTGCTTTGTTAAAGTTTAGTGATTTACAAGTGTGTTATTTTTAATAAAATAAGGTGAAATGGGTGAGTGTTCCACTGGGAATTGTTCTAATCATTCGAGGAATAAACATAGAATGTTTGCAGCGTAAAGTTTGTTTTGATTATTTGCATTATAATTTTACATTAATCAAAAACTAAGTTACGGTTGCAAATTGTATTTATTGGCGACATCTTAAAAGTTGCGCCAATGTTTACATTCGTCGGGTAATCGCGAAGTGTTGATTATTTTTATGCCAAAATAGCGATCCTTGATTCAAAGCGGAAAACCTTTATCGCCAAGGTAAATGAAACCGGAAGTGTACAGGAAAATGGTATCTGATTCGCCGGCTAATTATTCTAGAGGCTCTACATTTAACATTAAAAAAAAAAGACAATAATTGTTGATTATGAAACCGTTAATTGGGAAAGGTGGTCCCACACACAAACACACACAAGAGCATGGCCCTCTGTTCTTCAGGAGAGGACTGTTGAGGTTTCAATAAGAGCAGCTGATCGACCGGAGACCTACTCAAAGTGGGTGCTTCCAGTCATGATCATCATTTATTTCCGTGATGCAAACTTGAAGTGGAAGAGAAGCGTGAAGCACGTCTAGCAAGTCCTATATGAGCAGAAGCAAAGAAATGAAAAGGAGGACCGGAGGCCTCACATGAGAATCTCCAGACCCGTGAAGGAGGAATGAATGGTAGCAATAAGAGTTTTCTATCGACGAGCATCCTTGAAAAAGCTGGGAAGATCCTTCAGGCCAGGAGGGCTAGGAAGCCCCCGATATCCCCCAAAAAAATCTATGGATATATGTTTCAGCAAACTTGATTGGCTTACTTACGGAACAATTGTAATAACTCAGCAAAAATCGCAATTCGGCGCTATTTACATACACACAGGATTAATATATTGGTGGAAAAAACAATATAATTGTTATTATTAGCACGTTATATACGTCAGGCACTAAATATATTGTCTTTATAATATAAGATTTATATGATATACTTCAATAACATTTTCAGCAACAATATATGTAATCATTTTTTTTAAATACTTTATATCGATTTGTGCTATGTCGCATTTGCCAACCTGATAATGAATTAAGCAAATATAGCTTTATGATTTACTAAACAATATTTAGCCCTAAACTCCTCTTCTGTTATCACCTTCGTTCTCTTGGATGAACTACAAATGTGTTTATATAATTTATAGCCTCTAATTCATACTAGAACTTTTTCTCTCAATAAAGACAACACCAAAGAAGTTAGGGGTTTGGCTTTTCGGAGTATGGAACATCGCTTTCGTCCTTGGCTTCGCCCTTTCCACAATTTTTGACTTTCCAGAAGTTTCAAACGTGCTGCGCTGTCGGTGGGGATTGGACGTGATGCTCCACACCGGACCTTGCTGACCAGAACCCAACGTGGGTTCTTCTACTATGTCTATATCTCTTTCAAAATTTTGATCTCCAATTGGAGATTCTACCTTTCCTTTCTTTCCTCCTTTTTTGGACTCTACGTCCCTCCCTCTTCTGGAAACACGGTGTTGTTTGCTCGGCCACCATTTCTAGATTATTTCTTGCAGACAAAATAAACAACGTGTATTCACCTAATCTGTTAAGTTTCAATGACGAAAAACTTACTAACTTCTCACTGTCGTCCTGGAATTGGTTCCCTAGACCTCAAGCGGTTCACATTCCTCACTCCACTTTCTTAAGGTAGCGTAGGGATAACCATATATCTATCGTAGCATTAACCCTGGTTTGACTCCCAACCGCATAGTCAGGGGCGGACTGAGTCCTCTGAAATGGCGCATACCTTGGATTATCGGAGGGCGTGAGACCTTGACCATCCGGAAGGCGCGTGTCCTTCACCATCCGGACGGCGCGAGTTCTTGACTATCCACAGGCGCGAATTCTACTGTTCATGAGGGCGCACCAGCGGCCCAGTCCGCCCCTGCGTATAGTAAAACGCTCGCTGTATATCTGCCAACCGTAATCGGGGTTTAGTTTCCTTAGCAACAGAGATTCGGGTTCCTGGAAAAATTGCAGATCCCGGCGTATGATGACCTTACTGTTCCTGACCGATAGAACCGTAAATTGTTCGTGGTAAACAAAATAAGTTTATCTGTTACAAGAAGGAATAGATCGAGATATATAAATTTCTATATCTTTTTTAATTACCTATGTTTCATCTATACTTGCTGGTCACATGTATGGTTGCATAGAACTGCTACAAGACCGTTCCATATATTCAGAAGTGAATTAGTAAACAGCGAATATCGTTACGTCAGAAGTCGGGGAAGATCCGTATGACAAGATATGGTTTTCATTTTTATTTTATCGAAGGTAAATCCTGTGCTTCAATTAAAAGGCAAAGAACGACGTCTTCAAGGAAATGTCTTCGGGGAAATGCCTTCCGGCTTCTTTTTACAATACTTTGGTTTCTGGTTTAGAGATAGCCGCGAAAAAATTTCAAAGGTTGATTGATAACGTGTAAAGCTTGCTAATTGCCGGCTACTTAGGCGGGCTAATTAAAGACACATTAGCCAGGTCGTTAATGACCTGTTCAATATAAGCTCCGGGAACGTGTTGCCCATTGTGTCTGACATCGCCTTGGCGTCGTCTCCGCTGGTTTTGTTTACATCCCTGCGCTTCATTTAACATTCCCAGTGCAAAATAACTCGGCCGCGTGCGCAATATTTTGAAGGCGCGCTACATTATCAGAAGCCTTTATTTTACATAATTTGCAAAATTAAAACTCTGAGTATCTCTTTGCTCCTTGAGGTTTTAAAAATTCTTATTTTGCGTAATTACAGAATATCATTGTAGCGTAATTGATCAGGAAAATGAATATTCTGAAAGTAATAAATTAGCATGGAAAGCGCAATAATATGAGGATCCTGTATTACAGATATGCCCGCAATTATCACCATTTAAGTAATTCCCAGTTTGCATTTCATATCGCATCATAAATATCAGTTTGCTAATGAAATAGTTATATAATAAATTATAATTTTATCATTATAGCTCGTCATTAATTGCTAAGTATCTGCCATCATGATAAAATTCTTTATTAATTATTATTATGCCTATAATGTTGTAAGATATTATTTCGCTTCACAAGGATAATACAATTGCCATATAATGGTAAACATAAAAAGCCGCGAGTTTTTGTGAGTTTTCGTGTGGAATTTATTTTTACTTAATAATTTTCGACACCCACGTAGAAATAAGCTTAAGCTAGAGCTGTATTTGTTTAGGGCAAAAAAAAAAGCGCCGTCCTCATCCTGGATTCGAACCAGGGTCCCTCCGTTTAGCCCGGAGTGTCTTGGACCTCTAGACGAATGAGGACAAGAAAAACGGCCATTTTCTCTGTATATAAGGTTGTCAGATATTATTACACTTCGCAGGGATAACACAATTGCATATAATGTTATTGTAAATATCTTTTTTTTCCTAAGCAAATGTAGCTTTAGCTTGAGTTTCTTTCTACGTGGGTGTCGAAAATTATTAAGTATGCCTATAATTTACAACGTATGATAAGTTTACATTTTTTCTATAAATAATTATACTGCATAATAATACTTTCCGTCGTAATTGTCATCTGCCATACTCATAATATTTTCTAATCTAATAATGTAATGAGTAAATTATTAATGACTTGATTGTTAAATTAATAAACCTGTCGTAATACATGATAATCCCAATATCTGAAACGGAAAGTTTTCAATATGATGAGAGAAATATAAATTTTTTTATAGTTTATTATGTAAGGATATATCGCATTAGAGAAATGAGAATGGCATAGGGATGATTTCTGAGAGAAAGCTCAAATTTTCAGCACTATATCTTCCTGTTAGAAATCATGAAATTGCCTTTACTTCGGAAAATGGAATCAGAGAGGAAATAGAATAGGCAAGAAAGAAGATTTAAATGGAAAGAATTTGAATGAATTTGAAAGGGGGACCCTAAACTGAAGTGGACATTTTAATGGAAAGTTGAAAGTTCTGAATTTGGATAGCAAAGGACAGAAAAGTTACCAAAAATAGAATGGAGTTTTAAGAACTTACAAGATGTTATTTTTTCATGTATTTATAACCATAAGAAAATGCAAAGTCAACAGAAAAAAGAAACAGCCAATTTATTTTATTACCACTATCACATATCCCCCAAATTTGTATCATGGCTTTGAAATTGTTTTACTAATCTTTCGCCATATGTATTGGACGATTATTTTATTCCTCATGACCCCAAGGCGAAATCGTTTTCGAAGCATTTAAGCGTCAAACTCCTATAATAATAATGCATTATTTTGTCCATTGACAAAGGATAAAGGGCCCAAAAAGCTTGAAAGGAAAGGATATCACCAAGACCAACATAAAGGATACTTTGGTTTTTTTCTAGTAATTGTATTAATGCATGTATTAAAGGTTTACTTCACTTGTGTAAGTAAATATGTATTCTCAATTCCTTAGAATAATTTCGCTATTTGTATAATTATGTGTATAATACCCTGAGAAGTGTAATAATATCTTACATCCTTATATATGGAGAAACAGAGCGTTGTTTCTGTTCCCATTCGTCTAACGGTCAGGACACTCCGGGCTCAGCGGAAGGATTCTGGTCCGAATCCAGGATGGGAACGGTGTTTTCTAAAATCTCTAGCTTGAGCTACTTAAACCTTGCTGCCAAAAATTATTCTATAATTTCTGGTGAACTTCGAGTGAAGAAATGAGTTTTTTAATTCCAACTTGAATGCCTCGGTATTTTCTTTCAGTTTCATTAAATCCACCCTCTTACTTACTTGTTTCCTAATGAGCTTCTGCCTTTCTAATTTAGTATTTAAGTGCACTTTACATCTCACCATTCGATGATCACTTCCAGTATTAAATCTGTTCAGTACACTGCAATCTTCAATAATTGATTTCTTGTTTACCAAGCTGTAATCATGTACCCAGGTTTTTCCATGTCCATTTTCTTTGCGGTTTCTTTCTTAAAGATAAATTCATGATGCAAAGATTTTCTGTTTCTGCACATTCGATGAGTTGATCGCCACGTTCATTCCTTTCCCCGTATCCGTATTTACCAACCGATGTCTCTCCTTGTTCTTGTTGCTCGATTCTTGCATTAAATCCTCCCATGCTAAGCTTAATATATATATATATGGCCTGCAAAAGGGTTGCTGGTATCTAACTGGAAGAAGACCCACATGCTGAACTTTATCTGACGATGTGTGGAACCGGTCAGGCCAGTAACCTAGTGTCCTACCCCTCCTTCAAGTGGTGCAGGCTGAACTTTCTATTTATG
>QLNU02015359.1:77251172-77262569 GCA_006491805.2 Dysdera silvatica | reverse complement strand
ATGAAGGACTGCTCCTGACGCTTTCGAAAGCTTAGGTGGTCTTTTTCATTGCTATTTTACCAGCATTTAAACCTTTTGTATGTAAGATTGTTTGATTTTAAAATGTAAAGCACAAAAAAATTATTCTTTTATACAAGAATGGAAAAACCGTCATTGGCATAAAATTTATGTCAGTTAAAGAAAAATATTTTTTCTACCTTGGGCAGAACAAGTCCTTGATGTGTTACTTTCCTGTATGAAAAATCCTTTACTCGCATCAAATACTTCTCAGCACGAAGCTATTGAATTTATCCATGAAAAGAAAATCCTTTTTCAAGGTGGATAATTTTAAAAAAAAAGTTCGCAAGAACAAGCAAAAAAATTATCTGAGGAAAAATGGAATAAAATAATTGAAAAGTTATGTTAGAAGAGGAGGGGAAAGCGTGGTGAAATTTTTGCTGCAAACCATCTGTGGTTCGCAAAGTGGAGAAGCGAAAAAAAGTGCCATAGCATAGAGAAGAAATTTAGTGAAACGAGTGATAAGAGGCAAAAACCCTGGTTTGACAAGGCTTGAAGAAAATGTTGGAAAATTCACCAGATGCTGTTACCAACGACGTACATCACTTACCATCAAACGTCTGTGAAGTTTCGCTGGTTTTCTATAAACATTTTCGCAGCGCATCATTCTAAATCTAGAGAAAATCAATATTAGTATAGACAAAGAAGATTTATTTGCCAATGTTTTTCATCCTCTTATGTGAAGCTCCTTCGACTTGATACGGAAAGTATTATAGAGTGCTTTTAGTCTCCTTCGTGAATTTGTACAGAAGGTGTGACGACTGATTTAGCCAAAATGCTTTCAAAGTTGAATTTAAACAGCAGTTCGCAAACAAATGAACATAGGGGAGACCGAGGCTAGTTGATACATTTTGGCTACTTTTATTTTTCCTCTTTTTTTTGTTTGAACGAGTAACTTAGTTGCAAATATACTAAAATATCATCTGATTATTCCTCTTTATATATTACAAATGAGACTTCGGAGAAATATAATACACTGTGAGAAAAAAAAATATTAATCTGACAAAGTCAGAGAGTATCAATTTGCCCCACTACGGGGCAAGTCGATACTCCCTCTGGGGCATGTTGATACATTTATGTGAACTATGTTTATGCGCCTCCTCATAACTATTTTTTAGAACAAAAATCTTTATTTAGTCTTATTGACATTACAATTGCAATTTAACTTGTTTTACAGAAGTCCTTTTTGTACAAAATAAGTCAAGGAATTAAGTAAAAAAAACAAATAAAAAACATGTAGCTACGTTAAATAATATAATTATTTTGGACATAATAAATGCAACTTCTTGTTTCAAGTTGTTTACATATCAAAACTTTCATGTAATTTAAATTGATACGTATGTTGGTTTTTTTTTAATTTAATATAAAACGAAAAATTAATCACTTTCACTGAAGAAGACATTTCTAAGTTTGAGAAGCAATTAATGCACATGAAATTGGGAATAGCTTTACCTCATTCCATGTGTGCCCATTTCATACAAGATATGTATTGGATCCATTCTTCACATGGCTTAGATTATGAGAATGGTTTGAGACATATTAAGCACATGGTTACCTCAGTTTCCGATTCTGATTAATTATTTGAAGCTTTTTATTAATTTTTTGCTTTGATGTTTTCTTCACAAATTTACCTACAGTTTTTATATGCCCACTCTTTTCCTGCGTCAAAGATTTACACAATGTCCTCCGTCATCTTTCCTCTTTAGCACACTTATTTTCTCTCGCTTCATTTTCCAATCTTGCTCTTACTGGACTGGCCGTGAGAATCAATGAGGACATTTTTTTCTTGCTTCTTGAATGTTTTTCGTTCCCCAGCTTTTAGATATAGACGAAATTGCTCTGGAGTTAGACCTACTGGATTTCTTGACTACCATTGCTTGCACAGGTACAAAAGTTTAGACACAACACAAATTTGAGTATAACAAAATACTATTAAAACTGAAGAAGTAGGAACTTTAATATTACGAAGTATGAACACATGTAATATGCAAATTAAAAATTTGAGAACAGAAATCACATCAGTAGCGAATTTGCAGCAATATATAATTTAAAATAAGTGATTATTTAATAATCAATGTAGCTACCATTACTTCGTATTAGATTAAATACGCGGTCGTTCATTGAAAGCACAAGATTTTGAAAGGTTTCTGGTTCAAAATTAAACCACGCTTCTTCTATAGCCTTTTTAAGTTCTAAAACGGACGGATATTGCTTTCCATTGGCATACACAACATTCGTTAGTATGCCCCATACATTTTCGATGGGATTACAGTCAGGACTAAGAGCAGGCCAATCGAGAACTGTAATATTTTTAGCGCTCATCCATTCTTTTGTTGACCTGGATGTGTGGATGGACGCATTATCTTGTTGGAAAACCCAGTTTCGTCCACATAAAAGTTCGCCAAAAGGTAATAGGTGACTTTCAAGAGTTGCCTGGTATGCCTTGGAATCTTGTTTTCCATTCAAAAACGCCAAAGAAGTCTGTCCATTGAAGCTAAAGGCTCCCCAAACCATGACTGAACCTCCTCCTTGACGTCTGCTGAACCGACTTAAGGGGCGTTTTCGAAGATCGTGCCAGTAGTGCGAAAGGCCATCGGGACCATCTAAGTTCCACTTTTTTTCATCACTAAATAACACCTGCAGCCATTCGTCACTGTATGATATGTGCTGCCTTGCCCATTGTAGTCGTGCTTGTTTATGATGTAATTGCAAGCAGGGCTTGCGGCGCATTTTTGCATATCTCAAATGCCTGCATTCTACAATCCTTCTACGTATGGTTTCTCTTGACACTCGCATTGCTAACGTGTTTTTTATTTGATTTGCAGACAGGCTTTCATTTGAAGCCAATCTTCGTATTTGTCTATCATCCCGAATGCTGGTCACTCGAGGCCTCCCAGATCGTGATTTTGGTTGATACTGATCACCCCGGGATAACACTCGATAAATGCCTCGCTTTGAACGGTTCAATGCAACAGAAATTCTTTGTTTGTGAACACATATTCATCTATAACGTTTTTTAAATTTGTAAAAAATGCGTTGACGTCGGCCTTGTTAAAATTTATTTTACGACTCGAACTTGTTGATTCAGGACACCTTAAAGAAAGTGTAGGGTGCATTTTCATGTAGATACTGTACCAATCAGTTGATGCAGTTTTAGAATTTATCCAATTGTCTGGCATAATAATAATAATATTTGCGGCAGTTAATTCATATGCCAGACTTCGTACATCCTTAAGAGTCAAACCATAACATAATCATTTGGCACAGTGCAGAATATACTCCTTCAGTTGAAGTTTCGGGTTATCATTTAGGGTTTGACGAGGTTTAAAGTAGTCTATTTTTACTTCAGATGCTGAATCTTTTTTTCTCTATACATCGTAGTAGTCATTTTATAAATTTCAAATATATTCGGAGTTTGCCTCATGGACATCGATCCACCTTTCGCCATGTCATAGGCGTTTTCAAACACACTTTGCGATATTTCACCACGTTTAGTTTTTCTTATAATTTCGAACTTTTTTTCTGAAAAATAGTTCAATAAAGGGGGTCATAACCATGTATTTAGAGGGTGCCTATAATTAGAATGAAATTTTGAAATGGCTGTAGAAGAATGAGATATTTATCGAAGTGACGCTAAACTTTGTAGGATAACTCCCTGGACAAGGGGATTTTGTTTGGAAAAAAAATGTTCCGACCTTTGCCGCTAGGGATAAAAATGGCGCTTTCCAACAGTAGATAAGATAAAAATTGAAAGTGGCAAACAAAAAACGCTTACTGAGATGTCATAAATTTCAGTAAAGCGTTTTTTGGCAATTTTCCAGAAAATTTCTTTAAATTTGGCGAAGAAAAAAATTTAAAGGTCCGCTGAAAAATAAAAGAGTCTCATACCTGTGCCGAAAAGCATCCGCATTTGACACCAGACTCCTTAAAGTTTTTCGGGGCAAGTTGATACACTGTATCAACTTGTATCAGTTTGCCCTACATGACGCCATTTTACAAAAATAACATTACAGGAAAAAGTAGAGCACATAAATAGTGCAAGGAAAAGTGATTACCTTACCTTTAAACGACGTAATATGATGCTGAAATAAATAATATTTCAAAATTCCATACACCTTCTCTAGATGCTTCCAAAACTATTCACAATTATTTACTTTAGACTGTACAAAACATAAGTATTGAAATAACTTAGTGTTATGATTTCGTTGACATGTTTACACTTGCTCATACTGAAGATTTAAGCGAGCAGTTACTCCCTTCTCAGCCTGGATGGACTGCGCATGCTCAGTGCCGCAAAAAGTTCTTCGTATCAACTTGCCTCTGTATCAACTAATCCCGGTCTGCCCTAAGTAAAACTACTCTGTTTTTTTATAAATTATAAGGGGGTGTGCCAGATATTGCTTAAGAGTTTGTGAGGCCTAAGGCAGAATGTATTGCGCGAGGCCCTGGATTTGAAAGATTTTCATTATATTTTTATTTGGGGGTGAGAGGAAGAAGCAACTTGCAAAAGAAAATGGAATATACATACTTACAGATCATTCAATATTCTGCAATGGCTCAAATGCCTGTAATAGACTATAATAAATGCTTAATTTGAACAATATTACTTAGTTTTGCAAACGTACTCCTACATTAATATTCTGAGAATAAAAAAATCATTCCTAAATAATTGCTGAAATCGCAGTATTTTCGTGCGGTAAACCTTATCCAAAACTAAAGCTCTTCGTAAATGCTTATTGCTGTTCATTTAGTCTTAACGTCTATAGCACGATATTTAACCTGGGACAGGATGGATTGCTCAACGAAACTTTCGAATAAGGTACGCCTGCACATTAGTTATAATCACGAGATCGGTAATGTGCATTATAGCTCATTTCTGCTATGCTTTTTCACATGATTTTTCAGCATCTACTGCAGTTTTTTCGAGATTGAAAAATATAAATAAATAGGGAAAATAATAACGCGTGGAATGAACAATAAATTGAAGTTTATTTTCTTATTTTTAATCAGTCTTTTTATAATAAAACTTTCCTACTCGTTTAAGTACTAAAGTTGTCAACGTCTGTAAGAAAGCGAGTTTGGCAGCAACATAATTTTTGACAAGTAATAATTGCAAAAGTCTGACGTGTAACAATAGCAACTACCAAGAAAAGCAAGTTTTTCCTGAAGCGTTGTTGATCGAAGAGAGACGTTTTATTAATTTCAATCAAGAAAAACTCCTTGCTTTTTATATTCCACAATAATAAACGTCCTTAAAAGAATGCACAGTATTACGAAAACGTTTGGATAAGTTTCATTTAAATTTTATTTCCTATTTTTATTTCCGTTTATTGTTCTATTTTCTATTATTATTTATTATATATTTATAGTATTTTTTATAATATATTATTTATTTTTCTGTTCTTTATTTCATTAATTTTATTTCATATTTTTCTGGGGTTTTTTTTTATTTAAATTTCACGTTTTTAGTAATGTATGTTTGTTAAGGTATTATTACCCTCCGCAGGGATAACACAATTGCCAAATATGGTCAACACAAGAAAGCCTCCGGGGCGAGAATTTTGTGAGTTTTCGTGGGGGAATTTATTATACTATAATTTTTGCCACCCACGTATTAATTACAGCTCAAACTAGAGCTTTATTCATTTTTGGAGAAAAAGAGACGCAGCACGGAGGGACCCTGGTTCGAATCCAGGATGGGGAAAGCGTCTCTTTTTCTCCAAAACGAATAAAGCTCTAGTTTGAGCTATAATCTATACGTGGGTGGCAGAAATTATTGTATAATGTATGAATGCAGGAAAGTCAAAAATTACCTGCAGTTTCTCGCCATATCACGGTTTATCACACTGCCTTCTTGCTTATGTTTCAGTGTAATTGTGACACCTCCGCTAGATGTATGCAATAAATAGGAACAAAGAACAGTGATCCCATTTCTCTGGTTGGAAGATGTGCCAAGAGCTAAAATACATCTGAACCTTCCAACACAATACGGGAACAACGTTTTAATATGCAGAAGTTCGCATGAGTGAATTGGGAAGTTTAAAAGTGACCGAAAAATCCTAATACACGAAGAGGGAGTACGCTGCCTATTAACCTCCACCACTGACGAGAAGATTCAGAAAGCCCAAGAAATGGTATAAGCAAATCGGCAACGCTAAGGCCTATTATTGAAGAAAGTGTTGCTGTCGCATGACAATGCACGCCCACATACAGCCGATCAAGACCATTGAAATCATTACCCACTTGGGATTTCAAGGTGCCAGAACAATCTGCCTAAACCCACATCTTGCTCCTTCCGACTATCATCTATTTAGATCGCTCAAAAATGCTTTATGAGGTCGTCGATTTTCTACGGACAAAGAAGTGTGGAAAGCAATAAATGGCTGGGTGTCCAAACGAATTTATTATTCTTGACGGGAATACGCAAGTCTGAGGACCACCGGACCAGTTGCATCGAAAAGAAAGAATATTTTGTAGAAAAGCAGTAAACGGGTTCGATACCTACATATGCTCGAATAAATTGAAAAATAAAATGCTGATTATTTTTGACTTTCCTCCGTATTTTACAGTCTCAATACTATGGCAGTTATCATGAATTATTCTCAAAAACCTAATTTTTTCCTAATGTTGAATACCGTCAATTTCAACCAAATCATCGTTGGTCAGTATAATTTAAAAACATATACATCACTTTAATAATTCCCGTTCTGGCATCGTTTTCAACTCAGAGATATAAAATGAATCTAAACTTGTTTTAATAATTTTTTGGACCTTCATATCTTAGAGTGATATTTTGGAGGATTTGTTAACTGGAATATCGAAGTAAACAGTCCTAAACAGCTCTTGGGGTGAATGTAAAACTTACAATCATTTTTTTAATGATCCGCGTATTTACTTGATGAACTTTGCAATTGCTTCATGTTGTTTTCTTTTTACACATATCCAGATCTAAATTTCCTACCTCTACCTTAATCTATCATATTTGCCAATTAAACCCTTTTCACTTCTATGTACTACTATTTGTTCAAATAATTATTGTTATTCTCATATGTTAACAAACCTCAGGGATTTCATTTAAAATAAAAAAAAGTTGTATTTAGCAGAAACCAGTGAGATAGGCACAGAAGTTAACCATACTCTGTGCTTTTCTCATTAATACTAGCAGCAACATACTTTCTTTTCAAATTTCTTGGGGCCCAATCACATATTATGCATTTATACATTGAAATATATATATATATAAAAATTTCAATTTATTTTAAATTATTTTGTGTCTGGGCTCTACGACCCCATATAACTCTGAACCAATAAATACCAGTAAAGTTCACCCGGTGTCCTTTACTAAAATATATAATTCACTCAATTTCAAACGTTAGGGTTGTCCTATCCAATGTGTCTAACTATCTCACTTTAGTGACAGTATGGAAAAGTATTTAAGAAATTACACCCTTATCTGTTGTCCATTTCTAAATAATTTTCGTTAATGGGGACATCTAATTTAACGGATCTGTTTCACCTAGAATTTCTAAAAGCAAAGTAATTGCTTTCACCTGTAGGGGTTCCAAACTTATAAAACCCGGACAATAAACCCAAGCCCTCCACACACACACACACACACACACACACACACACACACATACAGAAGTCTTGTATTTACTACTTCTTCTTCCTTTTCATTTTCATAACTATAAGATTCTATTTGCTCATTCACGAGTCATAAATTTTAATTCGCTTCCTGCTGCAGAAGCATATCATTTTAAAATAAATATCCGTCCCACTTTCAATAGAAAAATTCTTTGCTAATTGAAATTGTTACTGCAAAAGTTAATCTATTCTATAATATGATTTCTATGTACGCTTTCTTTATACGCTCTATAGTTTAATGCAGCTATTCTTTAACTTTTCTGCACCGCGGACCCCCTACAGAGATTCCTCGCCCAAGAATTAACATAAAGTTTAAAGCCCGGAATTTGCATCATACATATTTATTTCTAGTGCTTTATTACCGATTTTCACCATTTTAGAAAGGAATTTTCCGTTCCCTCGCAATTTATTCTTAACATTAGAGAGTAAATGAGCTGGTCTTAAGTTAGTAGGTATTTTCCGAAACTTTGTGGAGCACTGGGAGGGTCTCACGGACCCCCACTGGTCCGCAAACCACAGTTGAAGAACCGCTAGTTTAATACGAAACATTTTCTAATTCTTAAAATTTGTAAAAGTTAGTACAACTGATGAAGTATTCCACGAAGCCCTAAGCGTTCACCTTTTCTTAAGGAGGCCTCTTCCTGACACAACTAAGACAACTAAATTGAAAATTGTTAAAAATATGTTTGAAGTGCCCTACCATTAACAGACACACTTTGATGTTGAATGGAATGGAAAGTATTCCCCAACCTAATTACAAAATATAAAATGTTATCAGTAATAACATTAAGGGAAATTACATTTTAAAAGCAGTTTTACCAACAAGCTCCTTGCTTATTGCTCCGACATTTCATCAGGGAGTTGAATCTCACTTTTCTAACATTTATAATCTTTTTCTTTGTTTACGTTTAAGACAGATTTGATTATAACGACCACGGCTGGAACCAAATTTCGGATATTACGTCACAATTCTGAAATACCTCTTGGATTGTTTTGTGCACAATTAAGCAGAAATCCCTCACATTGAAAAATTTCCAAGGGAATGAGAAAAAAGGCCGTTAATCAGAATGTTCCGTTAATCGGAGTCAGGGCGTTCGCGTGCGTGCGCACTAATCGTGCCCCTTCTACAAAGGCGCCTGATCAGGAGAGGCGACAACTAGCAATTTTTTATACAATGAATTAAAATACATTATTAAATGCATGAAAAAATAAATCCAAAATTTGAAAAATTGTTTTAGATAATTTGAGTGGGTATACGTTCATGTTGTATTTGTATACAAAAAAATAAAAATTTCTTGAACTTAATTTCATTTCAATTCGCAAATTTCGTTTTATAGGGGACGCTTCAATCCAATTTTGCATAAAGGCGCCTCTTTCCCGCGCGGCGGCTCTGTACAAAACTAAACTAAAATCGGTCTAGTGCGCCTGTCGCCAGCCTGGCAACCAACAGGTCCCGTGTTCGAGCCCCATTGTGGGTTTCGTTTTTTAATAAGCGGTCCTTGAATCCGATTTCCTATGTTTTTCCCTGCCCCGTTTGTAACATTATGCCTGGAAAATTTAATATTTTTTATCGCTTATTTGTTTGGTTTTTTTACCTTCAGAGCGACTACATCAATTCCACTCAAAAACAGTCCTCAGGGGAAGTAAAAGCACCGTCGATCCTTGTACAAGACGGACCCAAAAAGGGTCCACCACTGTGCGTGTCTTCCGTCCGATAACCAACAGGTCCAGGGTCCGAGTCCCAATTTAAGTTCTTTTTGTTTTCTTTTTGTTTTCTTTTTAAGTAAGACACTTTGACACCGGTTTTCTCGGATTTTTTTGCCATTTGTCAGACGATTTTAAGTAATTTTTTTGTCTTTATTCTACCTTCAAAGCAACCTTCTCGATTCCTCTAAAAAACATCCAGAGAGGCCGAAAAACCATCGCCAATCCTAATACCACGCCAACCCAAAAATGATCCTCTGCGCATGTCTTCTGCTTGGCAATCAACAGGTCCCAAGCACGAGTCCAAGTGTGAGCTATATATATATATATATATATATATATATATATATCATCATCATCATATTCAACCATTATCTATCCACTGCTGGATGAAGGTCTCTCCAAATGCTTTCCACACAAGTCTATCCTGAGCAATTCGCTTCCACGTCACCCCAACCTGTTTTCTTATTTCATCCACCCATCTAGTTTGAGGACGTTTTCTAGGTCTTCGGTGGTCTCTTGGAATCCAGTTCAGAATTTCTGTTGTCCATCGTTGATCAGTTCTTGCAATATGCCCAGCCCATCGCCATTTCAGCCCTTTTACTTTAACAATGATGTCCTCTACTCTAGTTTGCTCTCTCACCCAAGTGTTCCTTTTTCGATCTCTCCTAGTTATTCCAAGCATGCACCTCTCCATGCTCCTTTGCGTTGTCTGTAACTTTCGTATTGCTCCAACTGTTAGACTCCATGTCTCTGATCCATAAGAGAGGACTGGCAATACACACTGGTTGAAGACCTTTCTTTTTAGACACAAAGGCAATTTCCCCTTCAGGATAAAACTGTTTCTTCCAAATGCACTCCAGCCAAGTTTAATACGTCTGTTGAGTTCTTTCATAATGTTGCCATCCATTGAAATCAGCTGGCCAAGGTAAATATATGAATCAGCAATTTCTAGCTCAATGTTGTCAACTTGTATTTTTGTTTCCTCTACGAAATTATTGAACATGATCTTAGTTTTTTGTAGGTTCATCTTGAGTCCAACTTCTTTACTTCTAGTTGAGAGCTCCTGTACCATGTCTTGGAGTTCTGATGGGTTCGTTGAAAAAATAACAATGTCATCAGCAAACCGCAAATGATTTAAATATTCACCATTTATTTTTATTCCCCTGTTATTCCAATTTATCTGCTGAAAAATCATCTGTAAAGCTGAAGTAAAAAGTTTTGGAGAAATGGTATCTCCCTAGGGCATTGTCTGGCCAGTTCCACATCGTCACAGACGTTCATAGTGTGGGTCTCCTTCCAATTAGATACCAGCAACCTTTTGTTATATATATATATATTGGCTGAGGGTACTTTTGATATCGGTTTCTGTGCTTTCTCTCACCTATTTTAAGCCATTCTTTCCGAAGAAATTAAATATTTTATTTTATCTTTATTCTACCATAAAAGCTACCACCTCGTTTGTGACAAAGGGGAAAACCCGTTCATAGATTAGCTCATTGAAAGATTTGGCATACCTGTAATATACACACCTTTATCGAATTAATTTCTTGAATTTAGTTATTCTACTTGTTTATCCTTTTCAATTTATATTGTTTTATTTACTTTTACTGGCCTTTGGTTGTTCAGTTAAGAGTTGCCTGTGTGCATCGTGTTTCAATTTTTATAATTTCTTTTAAATTCTGATTTCACTTTTTTCAACTCTTTTCTTTTTATATATTATAGAGCTTTGCGGGATATTCCGCCGCGTCTGTTTATTAAAAACACTTAACGTTTCACTCCGTGCTATGCGGAGCATCCTCACAAGTATTCTGCCGAGCAACCCAAGCAAAATTCTTGCATTTTTGCAGAGGGAAACTTGGTCTGTTGTTACTTCTGAGTATGTTTCGCATAGCACGGAGTTCAGTGCTTTTAATAAACAGACACAGCGGAATATTCCGCAAAGCTCCATGATGTACATTAATAGACGCCGTAAAACTCTTCGTGAATGCA
>QLNU02015359.1:77240254-77251072 GCA_006491805.2 Dysdera silvatica | reverse complement strand
TTCAGTCATGGTTTGGGGATCCTTTAGCTTCAATGGACAGACTTCTTTGGCGTTTTTGAATGGAAAATAAGATTCCAAGGCATACCAGGCAACTCTTGAAAGTCACCTATTACCTTTGGCGAGCTTTTATGTGGACGAAACTGGGTTTTCCAACAAGATAATGCGTCCATCCACACATCCAGGTCAACAAAAGAATGGATGAGCGCTAAAAATATTACAGTTCTCGATTGGCCTGCTCTTAGTCCTGACTGTAATCCCATCGAAAATGTATGGGGCATACTAACGAATGTTGTGTATGCCAATGGAAAGCAATATCCGTCCGTTTTAGAACTTAAAAAGGCTATAGAAGAAGCGTGGTTTAATTTTGAACCAGAAACCTTTCAAAATCTTGTGCTTTCAATGAACGACCGCGTATTTAATCTAATACGAAGTAATGGTGGCTACATTGATTATTAAAATTGTTCATTTCCTTATGCAAGTGCTAAAATTTATGTTTGTGCCTAAACTTTTGTGCCACATATTTTACTTATTTTAAGTTATATATTGCAGCAAGTTCGCTACTGATGTGATTTCTGTTCTCAAATTTTTAATTTGCATATTACATGTGTTCATACTTCGTAATATTAAAGTTCCTACTTCTTCAGTTTTAATAGTATTTTGTTATACTCAAATTTGTGTTGTGTCTAAACTTTTGTGCAATTTTATTTAAGCAATGGTAGTCAAGAAATCCAGTAGGTCTAACTCCAGAGCAATTTCGTCTATATCTAAAAGCTGGGGAACGAAAAACATTCAAGAAGCAAGAAAAAAATGTCCTCATTGATTCTCACGGCCAGTCCAGTAAGAGCAAGATTGGAAAATGAAGCGAGAGAAAATAAGTGTGCTAAAGAGGAAAGATGACGGAGGACATTGTGTAAATCTTTGACGCAGGAAAAGAGTGGGCATATAAAAACTGTAGGTAAATTTGTGAAGAAAACATCAAAGCAAAAAATTAATAAAAAGCTTCAAATAATTAATCAGAATCGGAAACTGAGGTAACCATGTGCTTAATATGTCTCAAACCATTCTCATAATCTAAGCCATGTGAAGAATGGATCCAATACATATCTTGTATGAAATGGGCACACATGGAATGAGGTAAAGCTATTCCCAATTTCATGTGCATTAATTGCTTCTCAAACTTAGAAATGTCTTCTTCAGTGAAAGTGATTAATTTTTCGTTTTATATTAAATTAAAAAAAAACCAACATACGTATCAATTTAAATTACATGAAAGTTTTGATATGTAAACAACTTGAAACAAGAAGTTGCATTTATTATGTCCAAAATAATTATATTATTTAACGTAGCTACATGTTTTTTATTTGTTTTTTTTACTTAATTCCTTGACTTATTTTGTACAAAAAGGACTTCTGTAAAACAAGTTAAATTGCAATTGTAATGTCAATAAGACTAAATAAAGATTTTTGTTCTAAAAAATAGTTATGAGGAGGCGCATAAACATAGTTCACATAAATGTATCAACATGCCCCAGAGGGAGTATCGACTTGCCCCGTAGTGGGGCAAATTGATACTCTCTGACTTTGTCAGATTAATATTTTTTTTTCTCACAGTGTATTATATTTCTCCGAAGTCTCATTTGTAATATATAAAGAGGAATAATCAGATGATATTTTAGTATATTTGCAACTAAGTTACTCGTTCAAACAAAAAAAAGAGGAAAAATAAAAGTAGCCAAAATGTATCAACTAGCCTCGGTCTCCCCTATGTTCATTTGTTTGCGAACTGCTGTTTAAATTCAACTTTGAAAGCATTTTGGCTAAATCAGTCGTCACACCTTCTGTACAAATTCACGAAGGAGACTAAAAGCACTCTATAATACTTTCCGTATCAAGTCGAAGGAGCTTCACATAAGAGGATGAAAAACATTGGCAAATAAATCTTCTTTGTCTATACTAATATTGATTTTCTCTAGATTTAGAATGATGCGCTGCGAAAATGTTTATAGAAAACCAGCGAAACTTCACAGACGTTTGATGGTAAGTGATGTACGTCGTTGGTAACAGCATCTGGTGAATTTTCCAACATTTTCTTCAAGCCTTGTCAAACCAGGGTTTTTGCCTCTTATCACTCGTTTCACTAAATTTCTTCTCTATGCTATGGCACTTTTTTTCGCTTCTCCACTTTGCGAACCACAGATGGTTTGCAGCAAAAATTTCACCACGCTTTCCCCTCCTCTTCTAACATAACTTTTCAATTATTTTATTCCATTTTTCCTCAGATAATTTTTTTGCTTGTTCTTGCGAACTTTTTTTTTAAAATTATCCACCTTGAAAAAGGATTTTCTTTTCATGGATAAATTCAATAGCTTCGTGCTGAGAAGTATTTGATGCGAGTAAAGGATTTTTCATACAGGAAAGTAACACATCAAGGACTTGTTCTGCCCAAGGTAGAAAAAATATTTTTCTTTAACTGACATAAATTTTATGCCAATGACGGTTTTTCCATTCTTGTATAAAAGAATAATTTTTTTGTGCTTTACATTTTAAAATCAAACAATCTTACATACAAAAGGTTTAAATGCTGGTAAAATAGCAATGAAAAAGATCACTCAAGCTTTCGGACGCATCAGCAGCAGTCCTTCATCAGGAGTAATGACGATGTTATGTTTCTGTCTCTTTTTTATACTTGAAATTTCTGGAAAACCCTTCATCAGAGTAGTCCCGCAGAATGGAAAAACCCAATGGGAGGCCTCCAATAGAATCATGGAAGAACCCCAATAGGGACCAATGAGAAACCCACACTGCGGGTTACCTAATTTGGGGATGTCTCATACATTTCAGAGTAAGAGTTGTTTATAAGTTTCTGGAAGTGGTTGTGATGTATTAATGGCTTTCCCGTGTAGTTTGTAAGTTTCCCAAGATTCTAAGAAGAGTCTACTATTCTTGTTTGTGATGTGACGGTGTAGTATTTTTGTTGAGTCCCAGTCGGGTTCGTGTCCGTGTTGTAAAGCGTGTTCTGCCAGACGTGAGGCTATGTCTCCTTTCGCGAGTGTTCGTTTGTATTCTTTTCTTCTTTTTTTTTTAAACAACAAAGATCTTGTCATACTGCCAGCTGATAAAGGCCGTACTACAGTCGTCTTAAATCGTCCAGACTACTTAAATAAAGTCTCTACACTCTTATCTGATACAAATACATACACCCGCATCACAAAAGACCCTACACAAACAATTCAATCCAAAATGAACTCTCTCCTTCTAAAACTCTATAAATCTAAAAAACTTACATTTAATCTCTACGACTCTTTAAAATGCACTTCCGGCCGCTTACCATCCTTCTACGGATTACCTAAAATTCATAAACAAAATATTCCTCTTAAAACTATAGTTAGTTTTTGCAGCTCTCCTACATATAACCTATCAAAATATCTTGCACGTCTACTCTCTCCTACAATCGGTAATAACGACTACACTGTTTCTACTAGCCAATCCTTCTGCACCTCTTTAAATAACCTACAACTTGACGACGACGACCTTATGGTCTCATTCGATGTAATTTCTCTCTTCACTTGCATTCCCACATCACTTGCAATCGACACCGCACTTACACGCCTCCAAAATGACACAACACTACATGAACGCACTTCACTAACACCTCACGACATCTGCACATTGTTGAAATTTTGTCTGGACTCTGCTGTGTTCTCCTCAAATGGTTCTATCTATAGACAAGTTTTTGGCACTGCCATGGGATCTCCGGTCTCAAGTGTTGTAGCTAACTTGGTTATGGAGTCATTTGAGGAAACTGCTTTATCTTCACTGAATTTTAACATTAAATTCTGGAAAAGATACGTCGACGACACGTTTGTTGTACTTAAAACTAATACACTCCAAAGCTTCTTCCATTACCTTAATAACTTAAACTCACATATAAAATTCACATACGAAACAGAACAGAACAATAAACTCCCTTTCCTAGACGTTCTTGTACACAGATCTCACGATAACTCAATCTTCACCTCAGTTTACCGTAAACCCACACATACAGACAGATATCTCGATTTTAAATCGCATCATCCAACATGCCACAAAGCTTCCGTTGTTAAAACATTAAGTCTTAGAGCGAATTCTCACTGCAGTAATGAAACACTTTCAAACACAGAAACAAAACACATACACACGGCACTTAAAAATAATGGATACCCTAAACGATTCATTCTCAGAAACTGTAGACCCAATAGTACATCTTTAAACAATACATCTCACACCCGCATATCTATTCCATATATTCACGGCATTTCCGAAACAATCTCTCGCATCCTTAAAGAGGCAAATATCCAAACATTCTATTCCCCTGTCACAACACTTCGCAAACAACTTACAAAAGTTAAAGACCCAGTTCCACCAGAAGATCTCACAGGCGCCATATACCAAATACCATACACTTAAAAATTTTATAATTATTAAGTGTGCGTGGTCTACATTTAACAACCTGATAACGTCCTATACCGATAATGTCAAAAATTTTAACGAGGTGCGCGGGGGGGTCCAAAATTATTCAAATCAGCTGAAATTTCAGGTGTAACAATGATTTACCATGCTTAACAACATAGGACGAAGGGACTTAGAGAAATTAAAAAAGCTGTCTTTTTGTAATGCCCTAATGCTTACGTAAGACATAGAAAATAAAGAACTAACATATAGTCACGAAATAATATCTGCCCTGACAGAATTGTAATACGTAAATCTACGGCACTTCAAGTAGAAGATATAAAGTTTATTAAATATAAAATAAACGTAATCGCAGTTAAATATTTAATTATTTAAACCAGTGGCTCTCGAACTTTTTTCATTCAGACCCCATCCCCCCGAATATTCTTAAATTATATATAATGATTGCATTATTTTTAATAAATGTATTTTACCAAATCAATTTCCTATATATTACACGCTATTTGCTTACAACATAGGAAACATTAACAATAAAAATATAACATAACACTTTTATAAAAAATTATCATATTATTGCCATTCCAAGTTTAATAAGATATGTAATAGTTTTATAATAATAATTAATAAATTATGCAACAAACTTGTAAATAAGCTTGAGTTTGTGCAATACTGCGTGGAACAATATATACAGGGTCCCAAAAGGTTGTAGACAAATTTTAGGGGTAGGCTCGCCAGAAAAATACGAACAAATTTTACGTAGGAAGTGAAGATCGTATACGCGACAATACGGTGTGACAAAGACGTAGAAAAAGACAATGGAGGCTGTTGTGTTTTCAGTAGCTTATTTTATAATTGGTAATTTTTATTCTCTTATACATTGTTGTCACTCATAAACAGAAATAAGTTCCTATATTATGAATTCTACAGAATGGATTAAAACAGTTGTTCAAAATTTCTGTCTAGTTACCATGGAGACAATATTAAAATTATTCATAATAAAACAAACTTCTATACTGTTGCCACTCATAAACAGAAATAAGTTCCTATAATATGAATTTATGAATGGATTAAAACGGTTGTTCGTACCTAGTTACCATGGAGACAGTATTAAAATTATTCATAATAAAACAAACTTCTCTATACTGTTGCCACTCATAAACAGAAATAAGTTCTATATTATGAATTCTACAGAATGGATTAAAACAGTTGTTCAAAATTTCTGTCTAGTTACCATGGAGACAATATTAAAATTATTCATAATAAAACAAACTTCTATACTGTTGCCACTCATAAACAGAAATAAGATAGTTAAAATTATCATTCACAAAATAAGACAGTGAAAATACAACAGTCGCCCTTTTTTTTTTGTGTGTGCAGTTTAATTAATTTTGGAAACGTTGCCCAAACTAGCGGCACTGTATTCCCATAAGGGGATTGGACGATATCCAGTCGAAGTGAGTAAAAGTTCCAATGTCCTCAAAGGGGGGAATGGGGCTCTTAAGTGTTTAAGGGTTGTTAGCCCCCCTCCCAAAAGAAAAGACCCGACTTTTGTGCGTGATTCCAAAATATACACATTTATTATATAAACAAATTAGAAATATCCGCCTTAACACATTAACAATGTAATATCAACTCTGTATTTGAAATGACAAACATATAATATCAAAACAAATGTATGACGAGTAGGATTTGAATTCAATACTAAAAATATATTTTTCAATAATTCTGCAATAGGATCTTGGTAATCAACGAAAATTTATATTGAAAACAACTATGCATTTGCGTGTTTTAATTATTTTGAAATAACATAATGAGCTTTAATCTAATATATCCGAATAAAAATATATAATAGATAAAATAATAGCGAAACGCAATGGCGCCCATAGATAAATGATATGGGGGGTGGTTCTCTAACTATTTTATTGCATGTTCTCCTTTATCTATATCCCCTTATCTATTTATAAAATAATATTGCAAGAAGAACTGATCAACGATGGACAACAGAAATTCTGAACTGGATTCCAAGAGACCACCGAAGACCTAGAAAACGTCCTCAAACTAGATGGGTGGATGAAATAAGAAAAGAGGTTGGGGTGACGTGGAAACGAATGGCCCAGGATAGACTTGTGTGGAAAGCATTTGGAGAGACCTTCATCCAGCAGTGGATAGATAATGGTTGAATATGATGATGATGATGATGATGATGATGATGATGATTTGAGCAAAGTTTTGTGTCAACGCTGATCGTTGAAGAATTTCTTTTTTCTATTTTTGTGTAATGGAAATTTTTAAGCTCACTCTTTTTGTTTAGAATTTTGTTTTTAAATGTCAAACCCTTTATAAACGAATGTCAGAAATTTACAGAATTAGGGTCAGCCTATATTGATGATGAAAATGATATAGCGAAATGAATGATGAAATGTGAAAATGCAATGCAGCAGGTTCTCGTTAAAACAAATTATACGGGCCTGCTAAAATAGTTCGTTGCAAAGGAATTTTTGTTATAACGGAATCCTATTACCAAGATATCACAACACGTCCCTAGAACGTTGTTTCTTGGCCCCGTACGTCCATACTTGGTCCTGGTACAACGCGGATACATTTCGAACGTGCGTAGGATATTTATATTTAGATGTTAGTAGGATGTTCATTTCGAACTTTCGTAAGATGTTTGTGTCGGACGTCCATGGGATTATATATATATAGTCCAGTGGATCGCCTAGTACGTCCTAAAATAATTATCCGAATAACGTCTCTAAAACGACCTAAAAGGAGATTCAAGTTTTGTCCTAAACTCCACGTCCTGAAAATATCCGAATAATGTCCCTAAAACGTCCTGAAAGGAGATTCAAGTTTTCTCTTAAACACCAGGTCCTGGAAATATCCAAATAATTTCCCCAAAACGTCCCAAAATGAAATCCTACTTCTGTCCAAAGAACTACCTGAACACGTCCTGAAAATATTTGAATAATACCCCTAATATATCCTAAAAGAAGATCCAATTTTTGTCCTAAGAACAATACATCCGAAAGACGTTCGAGTGGACATCTTCAGGACATTCGAAATACGTACTTCAAACGTGATTATGGATCACCGTAGGACGTCCACAGCCGTCCAAAGGTACATTTTGATGGTCCTGGGGACGTTGGGATGTCCACGCCGGACGTCCAGAGTACGTCCTCGGGACGTTTTTGTGCTATCTGGGTAATGTTGCATAAAAAACCATGCAAATCTAATGTATATAAAGTATAAATATTTCACTCTCACTGACCAGATTAGAATATTTTGCGAAATAAAATTTGAAAATTAAAGGTAAACTTAGAGGAAGGAAAAAAGAACAGAGAGAGAGAGAGAGAGAGAGAGAGAGTAGAAAATTAAAGGGTGGAAAATAAGTCTATTCAAACAACGTTAGTTTCTTTAATACCATTTCTCAAACGAAACACTAAACTTTGTTAGGTTGAATGTTTTCCATTTGAAGCGCGTTTTTTTTATTTTTATGGTTGCATATTTATATTCTACTGTATTTTTATATTCTTCTTTTATATATATATACGCATTTCTGTAATTGAACGTATTATTACAATGCTATTTCCTTGTAATATTCTCGGTTGATTTAATGTGCATGAAATACGCTTAACAAAGAAGTAGAATTTTAAAGTGATCATTTCTCATTCCTTCTGCCTTATGACAAGCATTGAGACTTCATAGAATAAAATGATTTTGGTTTGTTTTGCTAAAAGAGGCGAAGCCTTCGCTTCGTTTGTTTGCCCCAACCCCAAATGCGCTCTGCATTTGCATAACAAATGCGTGGCGGGCAGTTGCTTCCTGAGTTATAAATATGGAAATGTGTAGACTGCATCCACGAAATCCATTTATTTATTTTTCAAAAGCAGATGGAAGATATTTCAATAAAGTATATGTACTTGAAAATTCTGAGAAAAACATTCAGACATAGATTTGCATATGAAATGGGAAATAGACTGGAGTTTGTCATTTTAGCTAATTCTATATAGTCTGTGTGGTCTACAGTGTTTATTATAATTGAAATTATTTAAGATGTGCGCGAAATTTAAAGTAGTTTTTCTTATTTATCAGCCTATTATATACGATATTATTTGAATAATATTAAGTCTCGACTTACATATTTAATAACAATAATGGAAAAATAACAACGTTTTTTTATCGTAGTTGTAAGTTTAAAAGATGGTTCGACGCACGTTTCGAGAGAACAAGGTCTCTCCTCGTCTGGAACTAGCGCGCAATAAACAACACTCGAGTGTTGCCAACTCGATGTGGTTAATACGTTGCCGGTAGCGGTTAGTGTTTTTTTTCCTTTTTTTTCTGGAGTACAGAGTTGTTTTCGGCGGCCAACTTACAAAGTGGTAAATTTTGGTCCCAAAGTTGAGTAGCAGGTGTAGTTGAAGGAGAAGCAGTGGGGAAGAGTTTAAACAGATTTTTAACTCACCTTTCACGCGCTTTCTAAACTCACCAAACTCACTCACCGCTCTACTCTTAACAGTAGTTCTACAGTTGAGTTTTCGGGCACAGTCATCCTTCCGTTCTTTCCTAAAATCAGTGCGACAGTGGCAAACATACTTCGCAGAGCCAACTTTCGAGTTATCTTCTCACCATATAACAAAATTCGGCCCTCTCACCTTAAAGACACCATCCCGATGCTACCACGCTAGGGTATATATCGTGTGTTTTGCCAATGCCATTTATCATATGTGGGACAGACCAAGCGGGCCCTACGACATCGTATAAAAGAACACCAAAGATATGTCACCAATGCTTAGTTTCAAAAATCATCCATTGTAGTTCATTGTTGGAATAATGACCATCAATTCAACTTTAAAGAAGCCACGGTCATTTGCCAACCTTTTTCGGTCATTGAACTTGACTTCCTAGAAGCGTTTTACATCCATAGATTTGGTGCATCACTTGTGAACGACCATAAATCAACCACAAGTTTTAGTGGGGCTTGGAAAAATCTGTTTAAACTCTTCCCCACTGCTTCTCCTTTAACTACACCTGCTGCTTAACTTTGCGACCAAAATTTACCACTTTGTAATTTGGCCGCCTAAAACAACTCTGTACTCCTGAAAAAAAGCACTAACCGCTACCGACAACGTATTAACCACATCGAGTTGGCAACACTCCAATGTTGTTTACTGCACGCTAGTTCCAGACGAGGAGAGACCTTGTTCTCTCGAAACGTGCGTCGAACCATCTTTTAAACTTACAACTACGCTAAAAAACGTTGTTATTTTTCCATTATTGTTATATTTGCGTAGTGTTCGTCACTTTTCCAGTCTTTAATCCACTACATATTAGTCTAAAGAAACATCCCAAAACCATCCAATCGATTATGCAAACGAATATGTCTCTCGGATATTGCAATTTAAAGTTCGACATTAATGAAAGTATTTTCCACTTCGAGCGATACCACTAATTTGAAACTCTTCAGATAGTACTGAAATTTTAGCAAAATGATGATTGCAATCTCGCAATCAGTAGAAGGTACCAACAGATTACGTATCAGTAAATTATGGACGTTTGCTTAACACCGAGAAGCTAAGCATGTGGTCAGTTTTCGACTTTAAAATATGGTATTTCATCACACAACTGGATTAGAGTAAAGTCTAATGAGACATCAATTGAAATGTCTCCTAGGTTTTTCCCCTTATCCCGTTTTTTATTTAAGTATATCGAAAATAGGGCATTGTCTTTGCAAGATTTTAAAATTAGTTTTATTTGTTTTCAGGCGTTTAGAATATTCTAAGTGAAAAATATTTACTTTTTTACAAAATTTATTCATTCACCTATAGTAATTAAATATCAATTTAATTATATAATAGCTGTGTCTCGAAGATTTAGTCACGAAAGATGCTCAGCCTTTCAAAAATGTACAATATAAACAAAATATTAAATACATCAATTTAAACACATGTTTCTGTATGTATATAGATTCAAAATAACTTATATAGTCCTAATAAATTAATTAAAAGATGCCTGTCTTGAAAGTTTAGTCACAGTTCGATTTTTGCCTCTTAAAAATCGAAAATATATTTTAAATTCATAAGATTTTGCCGCTTTTGTTTTGTATAATTCCATAGGCTGTCTTCTGCTGAAAAAACGAAATCTTTCAGAATTAATGGGTTGACTGTGCACCATGATTTCTCTATAGATAACTCTGTAACCCTTCTATAGAGAAATATTACTTACTATCGGCATAAACCGTGCGGCTTGAATCATTTGCGGTTTAATATTTTGTTTGAATTTATATTTTATCTTAAAAGCTAAATAACATTTGTGATTACACATGAGAGAAACTGTAACTTGATAAAAAATGTAAAATAGTATTTTTCAC
>QLNU02015359.1:77222828-77240154 GCA_006491805.2 Dysdera silvatica | reverse complement strand
CAATGCCATTTATCATATGTGGGACAGACCAAGCGGGCCCTACGACATCGTATAAAAGAACATCAAAGACATGTCACCAATGCTGAGTTTCAAAAATCATCGATTGCAGTTCATTGTTGGACTAATGACCATCGATTCAACTTTAAAAAAGCCACGGTCATTTGCCAACCTTTTTCGGTCATTGAACTTGACTTCCTAGAAGCGTTTTACATCCATAGATTTGGTGCATCACTTGTGAACGACCATAAATCAACCCCAAGTTTTAGTGGGGCTTGGAAAAATCTGTTAAAACTCTTCCCCATTGCTTCTCCTTCAACTACACCTGCTACTTAACTTTGTGACCAAAATTTACCACTTTGTAAGTTGGCCGCCTAAAACAACTCTGTACTCCTGAAAAAAGCACTAACCGCTACCGGCAACGTATTAACCACATCGAGTTGGCAACACTCGAGTGTTGTTTATTGCACGCTAGTTCCAGACGAGGAGAGACCTTGTTCTCTCGAAACGTGCGTCGAACCATCTTTTAAACTTACAACTACGATAAAAAACGTTGTTATTTTTCCATTATTGTTATATTTCGTAGTGTTCGTCACTTTTCCAGTCTTACATATTTAATGTCCCGTTCATTGAAGTGTATACATTAATTTGTGAAATTCTTCCTTCACATAATTTATTTTTTATTTAAAATCTACACAATTTTAAATAATTATAAATATAAATCTTCAAAGCTTTATAATAAAGATTTAGGACTCATTCCTCGCAAACATTATATAAAATAAATCACATATTCGCAGTTTAAATAAATAAAACGGTTGATAACTATTTCGGAAGTGTCTTTTGGCTTCCTTCTTCAGAGTCCTAATTCCTGGGCGGATTTATCACTTTGCCGCCCCAAGGCCACTTCCTTTGCCACCCTGTCCTACCCGTCCACTCACTCCAATCCGTAGCAGGAACATAAAAATTGCTACATTCAATATACGCCAAAAACTTTTGTATTAATAATAAGTATGTTGAAAAACAAACTCATAAATTGAAACATAAACATTAAACAATATTAGCTTATATAGAACCATTATTTCTTTTTAGTATATCATAAATCAAATTCAATTTTATTGAAATAAATCTTAATTTTAGAAAAAACTAAAACCTATCGCACACTGGTATTTAAATGCAAAAACGTCTAACTTTCCACTCGGCAAAACATCTGTTTATATCATCGTATAAGGTTGATTTTGTTATATCAGACTCAATACACAAAATTTTGCCGCCCTAGTCTATAGCCTAGTATAGCCTATTGGGAAATACGGCACTGCTCTGATTACACTAACATGGTCCACATGCTGAAAGGCCTATCGATGCCAACCTGCTAGTCATAAATAAGTCTTTAAAGCTTTAGTTTGAAGGAATAATGCAAAGCAGTTGTTCGCCTTAAAAACTGCTTTGCAGTAATGTGGAAAAGTAGTAACTGTAATAATAATGTGAAGAACTAGTAATTACATTAGTAATCTGAAGACGTAGGGGCAACTCTGGGTAAAGCTCACTTTCCATTGGAAGTGGCGCCACCTAGCCGCTGGTTTGCTTTGCTTTCTATTTTTTGGTTACGCTTGCAGTGAAGTACAATGAAAATCGGTTATAACGATCTCCAAGAGATTAGGCAAATCGGTCGTTATAACTGATAGTCTTTAAAAATGATATCTTTTCAAAACCGTAGTTTAGAAATACACTTTGGAGTTTTATAAACTTTTTATGGTAAAAGTATTAAACGTTTTTGGTTTTAAAATGAAATAAAAAATATACTTAGTTATGATGAATTTAATTACCGTATATATATATTAAATTATATTTATAGCCACACTAAAGTATGTATTGTAGAAAACAAATGTAATAAATGATCACCAATGGCTTCCGAACAGTGTCAGTTTTAGAGTTTATGGAGCTCTACGCTGAAAAAATAGAATTGGCCCCTTAAGAATATGGCCCTTGTGATATTCTTGCTTTTTTTCCCTAAAGTTCGTGATTTTCAATGTTCAGGTTTAGCAGTAATAAAAATTCGTCGGACATTTGTAAATAAACAAGATTAAAATAACGCTTAAATTTTAATAACACAAGGCTCCTTCAATGTCCATATGAAGCTCCCAAATGGCGGTCCTTTGGTAAGGACCTACCCGGCCCAAACGTAACAACGGAGAGTTTTAACAATTATTGGGGGTGGGGGGGAGATTGGAGCACATAGCATATGCATTTATAGATTACAATATATGCAAAACTTCAATTTATTTAAAATTAAGGGTGGGGCTCGGGCTCCACATATCCATGTAATTCTGCGCCCATGCTTACACCGAAGACTCTTAAAAAAGGGAGCTGGCGTATATAAGCTATTTACTTGCCATTGTATCACGTGATCGTGGTTGCAAATTGCATTTATTGGCGACATTTTGAAAGTTGCACTACGTTCGTCGGATAATCGCGGATTTTTGATTATTTTTATGCCAAAATAGCGAACATTGCGCCAATGCGTAAAACCTTTATCGCCAAGGGAAATAAAATCGGAATTGTACAACAAAATGGTATCTGATCTGTCGATCTAGAATTCTATGGGTTCTACCTATACCTAAGTCAAACACTGCTTCCTAACAAATCGGCAATTTTCGTTACGACATTTTATAATGGAATTTTATAAGGCTGAAATTGCTTTTGAGCTCAGTTTCAGTTATAAGTTCATGTTAGTTTTAAGTTACACATGAATATACATGGAGATCTCGCTCCTCCTCCTGCTTATCCGCTGTGGCTCATTTCCTTTAGTTGTTAGAAATGTCATTACCATATATATTATATGGTAATGACATATATTACCATATATGTTATTACCACCCACGCTTCCTATATTTCGAACTTCTGAGGGTAATCGCCGTCATTTCGCAACCTCCATTAAATTTTTGTGCGATTGCAGCACTCTTAGTCAATATTGTACTTAGTTAATTTAGAATGATGTATCAGTCTATCATAATCTGTGCACTTCCATTCATCTACATACGTATAACAACATCTGCTATCCGCGAAACATAATAGTACCTACTTACTATACACGAAGAATGCAAATACATTTACACTTTGCTATGCATTTAGCATTAGAGGTTTGACAAAATCTAAATTCAGTTCACTTGATCGAAATATGCGTCCGACCTCTTCATGTATTTGAAGGGAACAGTGCGATTCCAGTATTGTCTCGAACCCACGTGGTACCGATATATGACTGTCAAGTCGCGTCGTTATATCCAACACTGATTTCTCTACTTGAAATCTACGTACACTATGAAATCACAATCGCTATATGAGGTTTCCTTATATACGATGCCGTTATAACCGATACATTCAGTATGGAGTAGAATAGAAAATCAAACTTCTTGTAAAAGCTCACAAGTTATATGCGGTTCGTCGTTATACCTGGCGTCGTCATAAAAACTTTCCACTGAATTTTGAAATGTCTAGAAATGGGCTTTTTTTATAATTGTTTGTTCGAATTATTTTCATTGCTGTGGGTCAGAGGGTACGACTCTAGGCTTGGGCGAAGTCTCTTTTCTTTCTGTACATTGAATGCTCTGGATCAGGGTTGTTCAACATACCGCTCATGGGCAACAATCCGGCCCGCCAACAGTGTTAATCCGGCCTGCCGAAAAATGTTTGGAATAAAAAATAATTAAAAAAGAATTTAGATTTTGTTTTCAGAAAACCCGTGAGAACAGTATATGTGACACCTTCTCATATTGAAAGTGAACAAAAAAAATAACGGGAAGAAACTATAAAGGAAGGTGCTGGAGGTGGTTCTTTTTTTACGAAACGGCCGGTCAGCGAGAATAGTGAAAATGTTGTAAGTGGCCCGGTGCCCAAAAAGGATGGACAACCCTGCTCTGGACTGATCTCAAACGTGGATGTCAGAAATTACGATCTATGGAGGATGCGATCTCATTCAAGCCATAATAATCTTTGGGTAAGATGTACCCATGAGGGTTAAAAGGGGTGAAGAGTACGTTAGCATGTCTTGTCATGCATTGAGCTAGGAGGCTGCTTTTATAGTTTCAATGGCATGCTGGATTAGACGGAGTATAAATGTGTTTATAAGGAGAATATAGGTAGAATGCTGTATGGACAGGTAGAAGGGGGGGAAGGAAGTTGATAAGCGAGACCTTGAGCAACTAAGGTCACGCCAGGGAGAGAGGGGTACGAGGAAACAATAAACGAGGAGATGTGTTCTGTACAGCGTAGGCGAAGGAGTTCAGTTCGGCACCGCGGAGGTGAAGGAGGCCTCCGAGAAATAGGGTACGGAGAGGCCTGGCTCCAAAGCTAGCTACGAGGCGTTGCATAGCCTAAATGTAATCATGGAGCTCTAATAAACCTCTGATTGTATTTAGCACGTGTGGATTGATAACGTGTCTACGCAGCCTTGTCATCCAACCCCTTATTAAAAGGGATAAAATTCACATATGGAGAGGCACGAACCGGACGACAATACGATTCCGATAGGCAGCCAAGGACCCTGCGGCTACTAGTAACGCCAACATCGCTTCGGGTATCTGCACTTCCGATACATTCTCATAAACGATAACAACATAAGAGGCCCTTACTCTTATCGTGTTTCGTAACTAAAATCTCAACCGAAAATTTAGATGAAAAAACTGCATAACCCTGCTGTTTCAGCTGAACTTGACTAAACGCCTCTCCAGGACCTTTAATTATAATTTAAATTAAATTAATTTAATTAATCTGAAATCATTAGTAATCAAATTTAAACTAATTGTAATCATTTTGAAGTAAATTATAGAAAGTTTGAAGTAAATTATACTTAAAAATAAAATGAATTGTAATCTGAGATAAAAAATGAATTGTAATCTGAGATAAAACATAGACCGTAATAAGAAATCAAATAAATTGCAATCAAAATCAAATAAAATAAAAATAAAATAAATTGCAATAAAAATAAAATAAATTTTAATCAGAAATAAAATAAAGTGGAATAAAAATAAATAAGTTCTAATTAGAAATAAAAATAAATTATAGTTAGAAGTAAAACAAATTATAATTAGAAATAAAATAAATTATAATTAGAAATAAAATACATTATAATTCTTGAAATAAAATAAATTTTAATTAAAATAAAATAAATTTTAATTAAAAATAAAATAAATTGTAAAAATAAAATAAATTTTAATTAAAAATAAAATAAATTGTAATTAGAAATAAAATAAAATTGTAATAATAAATAAAAGAATCATAAATAAAATAAGTGTAATTATACACAAAATAAGTGTAATTATACATAAAATAATTGTAGTCTTAAATGAAATAATTATAATCATAAATAAAATACTCGTAATCATAAACAAAATACTTGTAATATCAATAAAATAATTGTAATAAATTTGAAATTAATTGCAATCGGGATTAAATTAACTGCTATAAGTTTGTAATCACATTATTTTACAAACTGTTGATTATTCCATTTTGCCCTTGATACAAGGTAAGACAGGGCACTTTAAAAATATTTACATAAAGTTTAATATTTTCTTACAAATTCTCAATGAAGTAAAACTTCTGTGATATGCGTAATGGCAGCATAGTAGGATAATAAACAGACCAAAATAATCCTTTATATTGTCCGTCTGATATTGATAAAACTAATCCAAGCGTAAAGGTCCTCGTCTCACCCTTGGTTCCTCTAATGGAAGTAGTAATTTGAAGAAGTCGTAATTGAAGTAGTAAAGTGAAGTAGTAATTGAAATAGTAATGCGAAGATGTTTTAGAGTCATGAGTTGTAATCATATATAGTGGCTGTTTAATTAATTAAGTCCCGTAGCACCATCACACATGAATTAGCTGCAGACATATATCTCAGGGTTAATTACTGTAGCAACCTGAGCTAAATTTCTCTACAAATCATACATACATGTTTAACTTTTCAAATTATAATGTAGACAAAGCAGCCGAGATGATCGACGGTTTCGTGCAGTCATCTAAGTTAAATTGTCTATCTAATTAATTTATATCTTTAATATTACCACATATATATATAAATGGGGAAAGGACTTGCATAAGCACATTGATCGATTCCTCCTATTCTTGCCTTCCTTTATATTAAGACTCCAGCCAAACTTTAATGGATCTCTGAAAGAATTTCACCTTTGTTTACTTCTTTCCTCCTTTCAAACTCCTTCTTACCCCTTTTCTCATGATTTCCATCAATATATTTTATTCCAAGTTGCCAACTCAAGTTTCTTCACTTCCAGTTTCTTCAACTTCAAGTTTCTTCCAAGCACGAGAAATATTTCTAAAATCCCAGAGGCAATCTGTTCTTGTAGAGCAATAGATCCCTAGAGGACACCTTAAATTCAGCGGCCGGTTGTAAAGAGTTTTAAGTAAGTATCTGCTGCAATGTTTTCATATTTTGTCTGAAATTTTTTCCTGTCTGCCAACAGCCTTTACTCCCAACCATTTATTTGTTTAAGGAACTAAATATTGACTGAGGCGATTTGCTCATAATAATCATTGCGCATAATTTGTGTGTAATCGTTAAAAACACGTTTCGCTTTTTTTTTTGTACTATTGAGGACAACAACATCTCGGGAAATCCAGCTCCAGGATCGCCAAATGTGGAAACTTTCACAGGATTTTTGTAATTTTAGAGCCTCTTTCTTCTAGCATTCTATACTTTTTATGTGAATTAATTATATTTTTTGCTTCTATCTGACAATCACTTATTTCCAGAAGTTTTTATGTCGGCACAAATAAACACCCAAGTGCAATGACAATTGATGAGTTGAAAAAATTATAATTTACTGACAATTCTGCCACGATCACAAAGCACAAAGTACCGTGACATCTGGAAAGAACGCTAATGTAAATAGTCATCAATGAATATTAAACATTTATTTGTGGATATTAAACATTTATATGCAAATATTAAGCATCTAAGGTATAATTATTAAACATCTATGTATAATTATTAAACATCTATAATTAGTAAATTATTAAACATGTATAATTATTGAGCATGTATAATTATTACATTTATGTACAATTATTAAATATTTCTGTATTATCATTACACATTTATGTACAATTATTAAATATTTCTGTATTATCATTAAACATTTATATACAATTATTAAACATTTATGTACAATTAGTAAACATTTATATAAATTATTAAACATTTACATAAATTATTAAATATTTATGTATAAATATTAAACATGTATGTATAAATAATAAAATTTATGGGTAAATAATATTCATGTGCAGCAGACGCTAAGATATTACAAATTTTTTAGATTCACGAAAATACCGAGAAGCTAAATCGAGGACTCTTTTCCGTAATTTAATCACGCTGCTTTTTTCGAATAAATTTCAGGTTTCTGCCGCAGTTCATTAACGATCGTTTAATGGCGAGCTGTAACTTCTGCCAAATTGAGCTCGAAAGTATTTTTTTTTACAAGTCAAACGGCCATTAATACCGAATTCAATGCATATATATATCATAGATTCTAGGAGATCTTAGTACTGGAGAGTTTCAAACTGAGCTTATCAGTTATCTAAAGGCTTTCATCGTTCCAGGAACGAGTTATTATAGTCTAACAAATGTGTTTTTGCTGATGCCATACTTCTAACCGCTGTCAGAGATTGCATTATCTTATCGTAAGGAGATGAGCAAGGTTTATACACCATTTGAAATTACTGCGTCAGAAACAACATTTCACCTTGAGAATTGTTTTATCACAGGAATAGAAAAAAATGCATATCAGTAATTAGCTATTTTAAAGTATAACACAAGGCCATACATAATGGTTTACGGCAACAATCGTTTACAATGGTTGGCCTGCAAAAGGATTGCTGGTACCTAACTGGAAGGAGACAAATACGCCGAACGTACGTGTTGATGTGTGGAACTGGTTGGGCCAGTAACCTAGTCTCCAACCTGCCTTCAAATGTTTCGGATCGGACTTTCTATTTATGAAGTAAATTAATATTTGCTGCACGGATAGAAAGGCGGAAGGATTAATTCACCAACCCTTCTAGCCAGCATGATGAAATTATGGCTAATTTCGCTAATATGCTGACACACCAAAACCCATGACCACTAGTTTCCATGTTCTGGAGATTAGGGGCTTGACCGCTGCCTAAACAAGGCAGCGGTCAGCGTAGCATGAAAGCAGGGGGTGCTAAGAATCACTGGAATGGCCCAGGCTGCCGTTTGTTATTGACCTTGGCAACGTATAATGGACGATCCCTTGCTTCTGAAGCAAAACTTCAAGAATTGGAAGAAGAACTTGACAAGATCAAATGGGACATTGTAGGACTCAGTGAAGTTAGAAGAAAAGGTGAAGAGTTGGTGGAACTTAAAAGTGGACATTTGTTTTATTATAGAGGAACGGAAACTGGAAGAACAAGTGGTGTTGGCTTCTTAATCAACAAAAGAATTAAAGACTACCTTCTGGAAGTTGAAAGTACATCAGATCGAGCAGCGAGGCTCGTTGTTCAACTAACCCAGCGATACCAACTTCAGATAGTACAGGTATATGCACCAACATCAAGCCATACCGACGAAGAGGTTGAAGAATTTTATGAAGAAATCAAACAGCTACATACCAAGGGGAAACAACATATCAAGCTCATCATGGGGGATTTCAATGCAAGAATTGGACAACAGGAACAAGGAGAGACATCGGTTGGTAAATACGGATATGGGGAAAGGAATGAACGTGGCGATCAACTCATCGAATTTGCAGAAGCTGAAAATCTTAGCATCATGAATTCATTTTTTAAGAAGAAACCGCAAAGAAAATGGACATGGAAACACCCAATGTTAATTCAAAATTTCAAGACCAGTAACTAAAGTGCCGCATAGTGTCAGATATAAAATATTTAGACAATGCCTTGAATATGTAATGTGTCTCTAGAATTACTACACAAATTATGTGACCTAATGTTACGTTACGTAACGAGTTTTTACAAATTTACCCTCACGATAAACGTCCTCTGTGTCACTGAGAAACGTTTTTGGTTTTAAAGAGGAGGGTTACTTACATTCCATTGTAAACACTGATATAAATAGAATAATTTGATTAGTTAAAATTGCATAAACTGGTTGATACAATACGTAAATTGATTAATTAAATATGTAAACTTGTTGATTACATAGTAAATTGATTGATTTAAATTATATGAGCACTGCTTCATTTAAATTTCTAATAGCAGAATCTTATAACTGAGAAATTTGTGCTTCAAAGGTTATAAAAAGCGAATAAAACAGAGAGATATCGTTGAGAAACTTTATAATGCAAGGTGTGTTTCACAAGATATCCACCCCCTCAAAAAAGAGTAACCCTATTTTCCTTACCATTCTACACAAAAACATCAGATTTCGTTTATAAGCGGTTCTAGTTCTTGTAAATAGCACAATTCACAATAAATGCTGGAAAGGTGTCCCACATCCACATCTATAGATATATTACTAGAATTTCATATTAATCGAAGGTCCTTCGCATCATTTCGTTAATAGCTCAGACTACTACATTGATATTGCTTTTTAAGAATTTTAACATGCGTTAATGATTGATGTATGCACCGCGGTGTCAGTGCCCGGGATTCGAAAGTTTCTTAATTTAAACTTTAATTGCAAATTATATATGTTATATCATTAAAGATAATTGGTTTGGGAGGAGGGGGCGATCTCCAAAATTGCCTTAGGGCCCGAAATATCTAATCTGGGCCCTGAGAGTGATTCTGAAATTATAATGTATAATCATATATGATACTTCTGTATAGAGTGGGAAGAAAGACATAAAAGATATAATTATTGTTTAGGAGACTAACTAATGAAACACCCTGTACAACTAGCGTTATAACTAGCTTCCATAACATTACAGCCACCTTTTCTCAATATTGATCCTTCACAGCCGTGTGCTAAAGGTTCAGAAATAGACGTAAGTGTTTCCACTGCCGATATTTTACAAAAAATCCAGGAGAGATCTCCGGAAAAACCAGTTCTTATAACCGATAGAAAAGGAAAACCATTTTTCAACAAAAATACTTTCCTTTAACTTGTGGATATATATTTCTTTCGTTAATAGAAGTATGTTGTGAACTTTTTATTTGTGCTACGCTCTTATTCCATTAATGCTCTTTTATTCATTCTGCTCTTTCTATTCTATACTTTTTCTTAGGTTCTTTCTTTTATTTAAAAAACATGTTGTGATCCTTCAAAGTTCACACGATCGCTTTCTTTGTCATTTTTTTTCCTTTTCATACTTTTAGACTTTTATCCAAACATTTTTAGCTACTTATACGTTACAATCCTTTGATGAAAAAGTACGTAATAGTACTTTTTATAGTATGAAATAATCGATAATATGATAAATAAAAATATTAAATAAAATTAGCCATATTATTATTATTATTATTAATCAGTAGAAATATACATATCGTGAAAAAGAAGTTGCTCAACTTGGCAGAAACATTCAATAAACATGGAAGTTGATATACGCTGCGTATAGTGCAGATATGTAAATGCTCATGGTTCGATGTTAATCCAGCATGAATTTACAGGGTTCTGGATTTCAAGGCTGTATTTGAAATTTAGTTTCGACAGGGTTGAGGAAAATTTATAAAATAACGTTAAATAAGGTTTCGCTTTCGCTTTCTTTTTGGTTTTACGGCTCAAAGACTACAGTGGTCATGCTGCGCCGGGACCTACTATTTTCCGAGGAATCCGAACCTCTTAAGGCCTAGGGAACCAAACCCCGGACTACAGTGACGTTAAATAAGGATATGTCGCCTTTTTCGTAAGGAAGATATATGAATACATCGTACAAAAATAAATGAGGAAATACCAATTTTGCTTTCAGACATCATTGTAATTTTTGCTTGTAGTTTTGCCATCAAAATTTAATTTTTATAATTCCCCCCTTTTAATCAAAATGGTTTCTATATTTTTTCTTTAAAGAATTCTCAAATCAGTGGTCAGATCTTCGATAATTATTCAAGGTTTGCTTCAGATAAGACACGCGTAAAATCAACTTAAGTCTATCTTCAGGTAAGACAAGCTTAATAATATGTGCTGTGTAGCGTTATAAGGTGTTAACTGAACGCCAGTGTCAGATTTGTTTCGAAAAATTGCATTTTTGGTCGTTTCGGTTTCAAAGGTGAACCACGTTCTTCCAGGTTAGTGGAGGCTTCAGAAGGCCAAATAAAGACGTTGGTGAGTATACATCGTCACATAATAAGACGATAAGTTGCCGCGAGATTGAATGTATCGTATTCAACCGCTTACAAACTTTTGAAAAGATTTGGTTTGGGTTTTCCACCTGCATGTGGTTTTCTCATCAGCACTTGACATGCTTATCTGGGATTTACTGTTGAAACTTGAGAAAAGAGTTCCATTTCTGAAGTGAATCATAACTGGGGATGAAAAGTAGATTACGTACAACAATGTTATATACAAGAGATTATGAAGTAGATGCGAGGAATCAGTTACAAGCACATTGAAAACCGATATCAAAGAAAGTGCTGTTCTCTCTTTGGTGGGATTGGAAAGGAATGGTTTATGTTGAGCTGCTACCAAAGAAACAAACCTTTAATTCGGATGTCCACTAACATGATTGGACAAATTGAACGTTTTATGCCAAGCAGAAGAGACCAGCATTGCCGAATAGAAAAGGTGTAGTGCTTTAACAGGTCAAAGTTAGAGCTCATATGAGTTTGGTGACTAGCTAGAAGTTGTTAGAACTTGAATGGGATGTACTACCGCATCTGCCCTACTCAATTGATCTTGCACCATCTATAATCATTTGTTTCGGTCTCTTCAAAATTTTTGGCTGGTAAAACGTTTTATTCAGATGAAGATATCAAAAACCATTTAATTCATTTTTTTGCGAATAAGGACCAGAAGTTCTACAAGCTTGGACTCATATTATTGCCCGAAAGATGAAAAAAGTAGTGGAACAGAACAACTAATACTTAGCCAAATAAAACTTTTGCTTCTATAAAAATATTGGCTTTAATTTTCATTCAAAAACACACAATTACTTTCTGAACGACCCAATACATGGTTTAAACCCATACATTAAACACATTCAGAAATCTCGCGAATTTCTGATAATTACAGCAGAGAAGAAAATTTCACTCTTTTTTTTTGATTGAGTTGAATGCTAAAAGGGAATATAATTACATAAAATAAAATAAATGAAATCCACAAAGTACTAATGACGGTTAAAATTATTTTTTCCCCAGAGAACATTACCACATTGTGATTATTTAATTTTTGCTTGTTATTTTTGGAATAATCTAAAACTTCGTTATGCTAATGACTTGAAAATTCCTACCATTTTTTCATCGTTCAACAAGAGGAGAAAATCGAGATTACACAAACATAAAACTAAAGAGAAATTTCATGTTTTTGTTTTTTTTTTACAATGGAGTTAAAAAAATATATTTTTTTAAATTTTACTTTTTCACTTTTTGACACATTTGAAACCCCAACATATATCATAGATTTACTATAAAATTTAAGGAAGGATATATAAAATTATTCGCAAGTTTACCTATTGAACTAAAACATACTGCTTGAGAAATGTGTCCATATTCATAAGAAGATATCACCTGCTGTGATTTACACATGCTTGAAATAGAATTCAGATTTTTCAGGTTGTCATTTTTACCGTAGATGAAAAGAACTTTAAAAAATTGTTAACAACACTCTTTGAATTGCCACCAGCTTTTTGAATATGTTTGAGTTAGCAAACCTTTAAATTCTTCAAAACTCTCTTCAACTTCATATTCAAATAAAATCTAGGTCTTAGGGACTTCCGTCTGGACACTTCCAATTTCTTCAGTAATTTCAGTATTTTACCAATATTTTCAGTATTCCACTTCAGAGAACTCTGTCACTCAAAGTCGTCACCCATAACAACATAAACTTTTGTGCAAATATTAGACTGAGAACCCATAGAATAACTCTGATATCGTAATAATATGTTCTGAAGGATCGACTCAAAATAAAATGTGTTTCAAAATAATAGAATAATTTTCAAGTATAAAACTGTGTGACAAAACAAAAGCTTTTAATAATTATAACTTTACGTTTTGATTTGTTTGGTGAAATCTTCTTCATAAAAGAGGAAGTCAATGATAGATTCTAACTAATACTACTGTATTTGTTTAGGGTTAAAATATTTTCTAGAAAACCAATGAAGGATCTTTTCTTTGGACAATGTCAACAGAGAACGTCAGTGAAAACCATCGGAAAATAAAATGTAGAATTAAAAGTTGTTGTGGTAAAAATATTCTACGCTTCACTGTTTCCATCTTTGTTGCCACTGACGTTCTGTGTGGGCGTTGCCTTAAAACGGGATACTACAGTGGTGTTTTAGAAAAAATTTGAAGCGTAAACAAGTGCAGTAGTATTAGTCAGCTGCAATCACTGATTTCCTATCTTCCGAAGAAGGTTCGCACAGACGATCGAAAGGTTAAGCTTTAACTAATAAAAGCTTTTATATTGTCACACAGTTTTGTAACCTGTAACTTGTTTTGTAATTTTAAAACTGCGTTGCAAAAGCACCTCGTGAATTTAATGTGTGTTTTCTTTTGTAGAATATATTTCTTTATAAGCATTGTTAACGAAATTAAGTAACAAGGTTTCTTGCTTTTGGCGAAAAAGTTTTTAGTCTCATTTTGAACAACTTGGGAAACATTGGTAGTCATTAGAAGCAAATAAAATACAATTTTTATGGTGTAGTTATTTAGAATCGTTAAAACGATAACACTGCTGATAGCTATTTCGATAGCGTTAACCAGCTATCGTCGTCAGAGCGAATGGCGGCTTCTGTTTATGTCCGTGCTGTTGGTCGGTGTTGCCATCACGTCGGTTGGAAACTTGATTGGGCGGAGGAGTAAAGCGTATTTGTGGAGACGTCTTCAGCCGTGAGACCCAAAAGGTTTTTCCAAGTGGATGATATAGAGTTACTAAGGAGTTGATCATTAACTGCAACATTGATGTTTGCTAGAATGTGAAATGCCTCAAAGAAACTGAGATCAAGTGTTGAGTTGACTTTTTTAATAATATTACATTGGAGTATAGAAAGTGATGTCCGAATTTTCTTGAGTGTTTTACCAGAGCCGATTTATGGAATTCTTGCTTTCTGACATAAGCTTCGTGTTCATTTAGTCTGAGGCGCAGTGCTCTCCGTGTTTGACCGATATAAATTTGGCCACACTGGCACGGAATGGAATATATGCCGCAGCTGTCAGAATCCGGGATCTTTAAAATGAGAAAAGCCTATTTTGTTGATCGGAGTGAAGGTAACAGATGGGGATTCCCAACATGCGGGTATATAAGCTTAGGACTTTCACGAACTCTTCATTCTGCCTTCACTTGACAAAGGGAGCAGTTGGCTCCCGAAACGTCGTGTTTTTAAACCTTACGCCAGTGTCAAAATAACTGTCTGTTATGACCAATTTATATCAGCAATATAATAATGTATTTCTTGCTTATAAAAGTTGATAATATGTTACTTTCTTTGAACATTCAATCAATCAATTTGATTTCCTCATTTACATTTTTTGTATTTCCTTCATATAATTTCTAATGTTAATCGCATGCAGCTATAAGCACATCGTTACATATAGAATTGCTGTTAGCATTTTAATATTAATCATATAAAAGGTTGCTCTTTAAAATCTGCTTTTCAATGGCTATTACAGTTCTATTTAGAACGTTTATCCCATTATATATATATGTAGGAAGTCCCATAATTAGTAGACCACAATTTGAATCGCCATAACTTCTAATGGAAGTGCATTTTATCACAGGTTTAATGCAGGCATTAACAGGCATTATGTACAGAAGTTTCATGTTGCAGTGTTCTAAAGTGCTTTTTCTTTTCTTACGGGTTGAACTTCTGAAATCGTGACTGTTAGGATTCCTCTGGAGCATCAAATTCGGTGTGTATGCCTGTACTCCTCCCTACCAGACATTTTCCTGTGGGGGTATTTAAAGGGTAAAATTTATTCCTGCAACATCAACGCCCTACAGGACCTGAATGATGTGACTTCTGTTGAATTTATTGCTGTTCCTCATAAACTCTGCGCAAAATCGTGTGAAAATGTGTCTTTGAGATTACAGGCCTGTATTAACGTTGATGTCATGCAAATTGATCACGTAACGGAAAGCCGATATTAAAGAGTATTTGTGTTACAAAATAAGCCATCTGTTTTCTTTCCATTCCAAATCTGCTGGAAGTTATGGCGCGTCAAAATGTGGTCTGGTACTTATGGGCCGCCCTGTATATATAATAGTTTTTATGAAGTGTTTCGTCTTCCAAAAAATATCTGTCTTATCAGATTACTCATTTAATCTCGGTTAATCTTGTACATTATAGTTAAGGAAAAATAATCAGAAAGTGTGCCGTGAGTAAATCATCCAGTCTCAATGAAATCTTGCATAAATTTAATAATAAGATAAAAATACAAATGACAAAGTTTGCAAGTACGTTGGACATGAATTTTTATATGTAAAGATATGTACATTACCCATGATCAGTGCCATATTTCCCAATATGTTATACTAGGCTATAGATTAGAGCGACAAAATTTTGTGTATGAAGTCTGATAGAACAAAATCAATACCAGACGATGATATAATCAGATGTTTTGCCGAGAAGAAAGCCAGACGTCATGCTTTCCATTTAAATACCAGTGTTCGATAGGCTTTTATTTATTTTTTGCTAAAATTAAAATTTATTTCAATAAAATTGAATTTGATTTATTATATACCAAAAAGGAATAATACTTCAATATAAGTTAATATTGTTTAATGTTTATGTTTCAATTTATGAGTTTGTTTTTCAACATTTTTACTGTTAATATAAACTTTTGTAGCGTATATTGAATGTAACAATTTTTATGTTCCTACTGCTGATTTGGGGGGCGGGCGGATGGGCAGGAAGTGGTGGCAAAAAAGTAACTTTGGGGCGGTAAAAACAGCCTAGGGGCGGTAAAATGGTACATCCGCCTATGCCCATGATGCTTTGAAAGTTAAGTTTTGACGTTGTGGGAGAAATCCGAAGTGCGTCGAATCTTTTCGTCACGGATTAAAGTATACATAGAATTAATTTTCAATTATAGTTTACAATAAGTTTGCATATAGAGCATTTTTCTTCTATTAAATTGTTAGAAATTTCAGCAGAAACTTGAGTTAGATATTTAAAAAATAAATAGAATTATTTTCTGCTGATATGGTCTCACTAACAAGTTTTTGAATGACGAAGAGTTGGAATTTAATTCTAGTTTTAAAACATGGAACGGATAGAGTATAAAGTCGTCAGAAATTGAAATTTTGCTTTACGTTTCGCTTCAGAAAAGTACGAATTAAGAAGGAATAGTTAATGTTGTTATTGACTCTTATTGACATTAGAAATAGAACGCCTACGCACAACGTCATTTTGCTTTTCTAAGAGGCTCCTGTATTCTTTTTTCTCGGCTTAAATTTGCATACGACATTTTTACTTTACGTCTTGTTTATATTCTTTATGATTTATTTAGAATATAATTTAGAATATAATTTAGAATGAACTTTAAATTTCATCTCGATTTGTGATGCTTCGCTTTAGTCCCAATGGACGTTAGATAATTCTCTGCTGGCATATCTTCTTCATAAATAGCTACCGCTTTTCAAGAAATTGATTCATTCAAAAGAAAATGCTTTAATTTTTGCGAAATTGAATTTAGTGAAGTCCTTGTAATTAGATCGGTGAGAATAAGTGAAAAATAAGGACTTTCTGAACCAAGAGAATAAAAGTTTAGGAAAAAGTGATTTTCTTGATTTGAGAACCCTAAAAAAAAAATACCTAATTAGTCAGTCTTCACCGTTTGCCACTAAAATTAAAAATTATAAATATTTTAATATTTCGTAAGTATTTGGTTTCATGCGTAAATACCAAGATTAGATTCAGCTTCTCTGTAGAAATACGAGGAGTAACACCTTTTGACAACAGACTTTTAAATTGTGTGAAAAATAGCAATCTTTAATTGAACAAGTAAGTTGAAGTGATGTTGAAAATTGCTTGAAAGAATTTATTTACACATACTTTTCGGACGCAGAAACACAAACATAAAACTGTCAGAGTGGTAGCATGTCCGGTATTGAATCCATTGATTTTTGAATGTGGTTACGAATTGCTTTGAATGTCAACATTTATTGAAAACAGGTATCGTTTTTTCATTTAACTCTCTGTGGCGCATAAGGCAGATGGTCCATACAGCGCACGGCGCATATGGC